>CM071955.1:8087500-8452500 GCA_036784905.1 Acrossocheilus fasciatus
CTATTTGAAAATCTGGAAACTGAGGGTGCAAAAAAAACAAAATATTGAGAAAATCGCCTTTAAAATTGTCCAAATTAAGTTCTTAGCAATGCATATTACAGCGACTTAAGACTGGTTTATTGTCCAGGGTCACATATTCTGTTGTATTCTATTTGTTTATTCCATTCCATCAAGTAGCCCATTAATAAAGCACTTTCATAATTCAAAACGGTTTCACAGAATGCAGAATAGAATAGTGTCTCATGAATGTAGCAGAGAAAATGTTAATATATGAAGTTAATAGTGCGTTTCATAAGCTATTATTTCACAAGCAGTAAAAAGTATTTCTATGTTGAAGAATTAAAAAATATCCTTACTACAGCATTAACATACTACTACATGAGGATAAAAAGCACTGCAGATTTATATGGGATTTCCCTTTAGGTAAATGTCACATGTTGATTAATTTCAGTTTTCATTTGTTTGAAACAGCCACTCTTGCACAGGTGTAATGCATTTTAATGAAACATTTATAGGACAGTAAATCCCTCTGTTGCTTAGTCATTAAAGGTGTCATCACTCACAGTTTCCTGCAGGACATTATGGGAGAGGTTTGTCACAGTGGACAAATCTGTCCTTTATGCACGAAAAGAAAGAGGATTAAGCTGACGCATTGACGGGCCAAAGAAAAAACTGAGGAGAGGTGTTGATTTATGAGGACTGGTGACCTCAAAGATGTGAATGAGTGAGACGAGGAAAAGGATTGAATTAATCTTTCATTAAGAGAGAGCTATATGGTGATTTAACACCCGTTTGTGGCACTGATCAGCTGTGCCATTTATCGTAAAGAGGGCAAAGCTATTCCCTTTAATTCTGGTGATTCATGCGTATTTCAACGAAATATAAAGAGGAGACTTTTAATTAGAGTCTGTAGGATATACCCTTTACCAAGTATAAAACCTTTTATAGTGTATTAAATTGGCCCAGACCTTCTGTGACTTGGCATGTCCTTTGGCATGTAAATTAAAGAGCCTCCCACCATTAGATGGCGCTCACAGAACATACATTTCAGATTCACTGTTATTTCAGAAGTGGTTAACAAATCTCAGTCCATCAGAAAAAAGAAACATATAAAAAATAAATAATTTGCAGCATTTTATCCGTCTTTAAAAAGCTTGTATGTCTGGTTATCCATCTTTCAAAGCATGTCTTTGATGCCCATTTCTATATTTAGAGGTCCTCTCACAAGTATCTTGTCTGTCCCTGATTATTCTGTCTCTTTCAAGCTTTAACGATAAATTCATCAATATCATTCTCTTTTATATTCACTCTTTAATGTACTGGGTATCTTGATATCTCAAAGACAGGAACATGCAGAGTTTTGAAACCAGAGGAAAGATGTGTAGCAGTGCGAGTGCTTATGAATGTGTAAGTGCTGAAGGCTCACAGGAACCCAGACTGAGTCATGTCTTATTCCCACTCTTTCCCTCAACTTTCTTGTTTCTTTCAAAAGTCATATGAATAAAAGTCTTAAAAGGCCATAAAAGGGTGTAAAGCAACAATTTCTTCTTGCCTTTTCATGTTCTATAGTCAGCAAGCTGTGTGAAGGGTGTGAAGTCTCTACAGCCCACGTCAATGGACACACAGTGTACTTTCAATCCCTGCATAACATTGGTGGTTTCAGGTCACATTCAGGAGAATATTAAAAATGTGTTAAAAAAATAAAAAATAAAAAAACTAAGCTGTGGAAACAGTCTAAAGGTCAAAGTTCAGAGGAAGAAGAAGCTGTACAAATGGAGAGATTGCTATCAGATTTAAAATATTTAAAATGATTTATCATGCAGTAATTTTAGTCAATGGTTAAAGAACATTAACATTAGTTGATAATATAAATGATTTTAAATAACTAGTGGTTGCAGGTCACATTCAGGAAAATATTAACCCCCCCCCACCCCCCAAATTGGAAAACGTCCAAAAATCAAAGTTCAGAGGAGGAAGAAGCTGTACACATGGTGGCTGCATCCAAAAATGAGTATTTATTTTGAATAAGTAATTACTTCACAACTGCTAAAAAAGTACCTGTATATAGTATGAATATGTGTAGTATGAATGAAATTTGGACGCACTACATTTGCCATGTTGTCATTATCACGTGGCCTACCAGTGTCAGCGTCGCTTCACTGCTATTCACAAATCCTTTCCCATGGCCTCATGGGATATATGCACACTTCAGAAACTGGCCGGAAGAAGTTCATCATCTGAGTACTTTTTGCCTACTCTTTCATGAGTACTGTGAATTCGGACATACTTCTTTTGTCACGTACCAATTTTGCCTACTATATACGCTAGTAGGGAAGTATGCGATTTTGGATGCAGCCATTGAGTTTGCAATCAAATTTAAACAATTCCTAATTGACTATTTAACTCATTTTTAGTGTTCAATGGTGTATGCATTCATTTTAGTCAATGCTATAGATGTCATCTTAGAAAATGAATTGTTTTATGAGAAAATGTCACTGATGTTACCACCCTTGTTTTATTCATAAAAATAACCGTTTATGATCTGTTATAATGTCAAGATGTTATTAAATATGTATCCACTTTTAAGGGAGGGAACTGAATTCCACTGAAGTCAACATATTTTCAGAGTGACATTATTAGCTCAGGGAGTATCGTGTAGGAGTCGAGAAGAACTTTTTGATGAAACAGCGTCATTTGCTTGTTTCTCAAAAAGTTCAACACAAGGCCATTGCTCTCAAGTTGATATGCAGCACCTCACATCTGTCCTTAGCAGTCATTCCTTCATATAGGGCTGTTTGTGAAATGCTGCTCTAAGCCCAGAGTTATTAGAGTCACTTCACATGGAATCTGATTAGCATCTTTGAGAGTGCCTAATTATTTCTCAAGTGCTATTGTCTGTCTGCATCCCTCCCGTTTTGAAACGAAACAAATTTATGGAAAGCAAAGTGAAGGCAAGGTTAGGATGTCTTTGAAGGTGGTGTGTGTGTGTGCCGTGAGGACCAATTCTTCTTTGTTCAGTCTGAAAGACAGAATAAATGTTTGATAATTAGCCGAGCCTGCGCTGTCCAGAGTTTTCTAAGCAGAGGACAGACTGACAGAATGGGAGCAACCTGAAGACAGAGCCACTGTAAGCATTAGTCTATCAACCTTTCTTTCTCATCTGTAACAATCATTCTTGATGAAAGCATGAGCAAAGGTGAGCCTTCAAGTTCCAGATCTGTCTAAGAGGAACAGCAAATTTAGATTCTCACATTAGTCGCCTTTCATATCTCACCGTAGTTTTTCCACTTCCCCTCTCTTATTAGGCATTAATGGGTTTTCAATGGAGTTCAATATCCTCAACCCCTTCTTTGACTCGTCAGGCTCCACTGCTCATAACCAGGAGAATTAATTACAATTGATTAAACTCATCTTTGTGGGAACCCATTCCACATCTAAAAATAATTCACCATTTCCTTTTGTTCTTTAATCAGGCGGGGAAGTTTTCAACATCCCGAAGGAAATTGCCTGACAAAAGAGGGATGTGTTTTGTGATTGGGTGGTCAGGAGACAGTGGGTGGCTGGATTGCTCTTTCATGTCTCTCAACAATGATGTAGAACAGAAACTTAAAAGACTTTAAGGCAAACACTATGCCTCACACCAGCAGGGATGAACTGCAAACAGCTGAGCTATTTTGAAACCAGCCTGTTATACTGATTATAATGAAATGAACAATATACAGTGGTGGCCAAAATTGTATTTTCACCAGCTAAAAAAATGGTTTTAAGAGAGTTATTTCTATCTTTTGCTGTAGTGTGTCAGTAGGAAATATCAGTTTGCATTTCCAAACATTCATTAATTGTAATAATTCGGTGAAATTTTTGTTTGCACAAGGAGTCTGACGACAACCAGTGCTCCACACAGAGATCTGATCTGATCATCATCTGTCTGGAATGACATGAAGAAACAGAACAAACTGAGACAGACTAAATCCAGAAGAACTGTGGCAACATCTCCAAGATGCTTCAAGAAACCTACCTGCAAAGCTACAGTGCTGTTAAAAGTTTTAGGCACTTGTGTAAAAATGCTGTAAAATGAGGATGCTGTCAAAAATAATGTCATAAATAGATTTTCTTTATCAGCTAACTTCTATTAACTAAATTAAATCAACATTTGGTGTGATCAACCTTTGCGTTTAAAGCAGCTTTTGCCTTATAGGTGCACATGCGCATAGTTTTTCAGGTAGCTTTGCAGGTAGGTTTCTTGAAGCATCTTGGAGACGTTGCCACAGTTCTTCTGGATTTATTCTGGCTGTTGTCAGACTCCTGCAAACAAAAATCTCACTGGATTATTACAATAAATGGCAAAATTAATGTTTGGAAATGTAAATGGATATTTCCTACTGACACACTACATAAAAAGACTTAAAACCGTTTTTTAGCTGGTAAAATAATTCTAATAGGGTTCTAATAATTTTGACCACCACTGTATATGGTATATAAATCATTAGTTTATCAAGGAGTAATAGGCTATATAGGATTATTCCTGTTAACTTGCAGATCAGCAAGCGAGTCAGATCTTGATTCAATCACCGATTACAGATTCAAACCAAACTCACCTTTTTGAACAATTCAGTATCCTATGTGAGTCATTTGTTTGTGAATCGCAAAGTTTCTCAGGCAACGCATTTTGCGAGAAAACACAAAAGTCACCATAAGTGGCTCCATATGAATCAGACTACAGTTATCGCAATGTTTCTGATTCACTAAAAAAGAACCGGCTCATATTTGTTCATGAATGTTGCTGCACTTGACGCCTTTCATGTTATTTTTGCGTACAGCCCGCGAGGAGAACTCAATTAAAAGACGTTTCTTGCAGTTATTTCATCATACATGGTCTTTTTACAGCATAACTCACATTCAACTCAGGTAAAATATAATTTCTTTGGTCTTGGCACATTTAAGATTTAGCATCTTGGGAACATTGCGCTGCTGAAAAAGTGGTTCATTCAAATGTGGGATTTGCAAGGACTACATCGAGTTTGGGTTCACTTTCATTTACTTGCTATCATCAGTGACCTGTAAGATAACTGTACCTAGTGGTTTCCACTCCCTTCCCATTTTCCCTTCTTAAGTGCATTGAAGTCAGCGTCGTCTCCAGAGAAGGAGTCTCCGGGGGTGAAAGCATTTGTCATGACTGTGAGAACGATCTCTATTTTCCCCTCTTACTGATACCTGCACCTTTCCCAGGAGAAAAATGGAATGTAGAGCAGCGACATGCCACCACGCATTATTATACCTTGTCAGGCGTGCTTCACGAGAAATGTTTCCGTCTTCACAAAATATTTCCCAAATTCAAATCTATGAAAAAGCAACCTCAACCCCTCCTTTTCAACCATCATGCATTCATGCCGACATGATATTACGATAGAAGTGCCAGTGACAATGCAGACCCTGTGCAGTGCAATTCATTGGCAATCCAGTGCATTAATAGCAATGAAAATAACATGCTGTTTCTATCATGTTCCATCCCACGGATGTCCTTTTTTCAGTTTTACTTAAAGCTGAATGCTTATTTATCCCACACAGTGTGTTTTTTGTGGATTTACATCAGAGAGCTGAACTTATTTTGATTTACACTATGGGGCTAGCTGGTTAATATACATGCATACAGTTCATGTTACATCCACATTCAGGTTGGATGATTTTTAATGTTTCCAGATGACAAGCTTCATTAGCTCCCTGCTCTGGGCCAAGCAAATGCACATGAAACTGAGGGAAAAATATTGCAATGCTTTTAAAAAGCACCTTGGGGGTTTAACGTCTCATAAGAGCATGCAAAACATGTGCTTTTCATAACTCTCTCTGTTCTTTCACCGGTCCACATTTTGATCGAATATGTGCATAAACTTAGTTATTCACTTAGTTATTCATTTATGCACACTCAAGGAACGCGGTGACATTATTTTACACTCATCAAAACAGTTCTCATATTGTAGCTGGGGAAATACAAGTGTCACAAAGATGTATGATCCCGTGTAAAATTAAAATTCCGCATATGTGCTTGGCATGCTGTGAAAATAACATGTAATGTGCTTTGGATGGATTTATGTGGGTTGAGTGTATATGTGTGTTCTGAAAGTAATGGGCCAATCAGTGCAGAATAAGAAATGATAAAGGAAGTTGGAGAGAAGGAGAGATAGATTGATTGATTGTGCTTTTATCTGGTCCTCCTTCATGTGTTGATTTTCCAGATCAGTCATGTTCTTGCTGTTTCCAGTAGTGCGCAAGAGTAAGCTTCTGGAATTAAAAATCCCTTTCATTTTCTCCAAAGAGATATGGATTTTTGGAGATAACGTATAAACCTTTCAAGGCAGATCTTCCATGAGTTTATTAATGATATATGCCTGCTTCAGTGTGATTTCAGCTTCCTTTTTAAAAGAAAAAAATCAATTTATAGTCAAATTTCCAGTGACCAGTGATTGCCTACTCCTATATTTCCTATATGAAGCACTGAGTGTGTATATGTGAATAACACTGTGAGTTATCGAGTCGATCACCCACTCAATAAAATGACGCATGTGCATAAACTTACTTACTCACTTTTTTATTTTTTGGACACTCAAGGAATGTGGTGACATTTATATTCACACTTATAAGGAAAGTCTAAAAATACGGCTCACTGTACCATGTTATGAAGAAATTTTATATATACCATTTTTAATTCAATTAAATTGTTTTCTTACAATGTGAATATTTAAAATGATCATTTAAATTTCAATATTTAAATTTTTAAAAATATGTATTTTCAGTTCAGCAGGATAACGTACAGTGACTATAAATGTTTCCATGACATTTTGTTAATTTTCAGATTTTCAGATTTTCCACTGTGGGATTTATTTATTTATTTTTTTAACAACACTTTATGTTTGAAGTAAACAGTGAATAATAAAAAATATACAGTTTTATAATGTTTCTATTAAAGTATTTATTTTGTTTAAATTTATATATTAATTTATTTATTTTTCTCCATTCCAGTGATCGTCTACAATACATGGTCCAAACGAGTGCCAATGCCATGGAGGGCAATGCCAATGCCATTGATGTTAATTGTGACCTACAGAGGGCAGCAGCGCTCCACAGTCTGAAACATGCAGTCTGCATTGGAACAATTTTAATAGCATTGTAAGACTGGGTTCATCCCTTCTGTTTTCGACTCTCAGCGGTATTCTTGTGGGCAGATATAATTAATGGATCACTATTTACATCCCGTCTTTTTGCCCCCATCTCCCCCTTCTTCCACCTGACAGAGGCAAGTGTGCAGATTGACAGATTGGCTATTTCTGTATATCAGCTGTAATTAAAGCTCATTTAGGCTGCTGATGGCATTTCCCACCCCCTCCATCCGCTCCAATTAGAGACAGTATTAGGTTCCAAACATCGTGGATCAGATAGGCTTATTAAAAGGGGAACGCTAAAGGTCCAGGGCAACAATGTACCCTGGTGTCCCAGTAAGCTTCTGCGGGTAGCCAGGGAGTTATGAATGCTCTATAATGCATGATGGGCGAGCGCTCGGTATTGATCAGATAAACACTCAGAGCTCAGGATGCTATAGATCACACAGAAGATAAATCTTCAGTCTGCTAGTGCAGCTTCTGTCCTTCCTTCCTCCCTCTCTCACTGTTGGGCTATCCACGAATATGCTCAATTCAAGAAAGATAAAGTGAGCAGGGCTTTCAACCAGATGTGTATGGATTCAGCATGAAAATTGATATTATTTATAATATAATTAATGTGCATTCCTCAGCCATCTGTGAAAGTCGCTGCAAAACAGCACAGCTAGAGAAGTTTGATAATTGAGCAAATGACTCTTATAAGCAGCTTCTTTCTAGTGAACGAAACATGGTCTATATAGCATGACTAGTGAAGTTCAATTCTTGAGGGAATGACTCGTATGAGCTGTTCTTTTTAGTTAATCAAACATATACTTTTTGACAAGTGAAGTCCAATTCTCGAGTGATTGACTCTTATGAGACAATTCTTTTTAGTGAAAAATACAGCACAACCAGTGACGTCTTCAAGACTCTTACTGTATTAAACGTTTTTTTTTTTAGTGAATGAAGCATAGGGTCTTTATTACCAAGTATTCTTGACTCTTGAGAAAATGACTCTTTTGAGCCAACCAATAAATCTTATGAGACAATTCTTTTTAGTGAAAACAAAAAATACAGTGTGACGTGTAGTCCGATTCTCATGCAAATGACTCTTACTGTAACTGTATAAACCTTTTGTGAATGAAATATAGGGTCTTTAGAGTATTACCAAGTATCATTTTCAAACAAATGACTCTTATGATCCACTTATTTTTAGTAAATCTAAAATAAAGAGTGTGGCCAATGAAGTCCAAATCTTGAGTTCTTGTTAGTGAAATAAAAAAAATAAAACAGTGATGTCTGATTCTCTTATGAGCTGCTTCCTTTTAGTGAATCATACATATATAGCATGACCAGTCTTGAGTAAATGACTCTTATGAGCCAGTTTGTTTTTGGTGAAGGAAAAATACAGCAGTTTCAAGCTAATGACTCATTTGAGCCCATTCTTTTTAGTGAATCAAAAATATACAGCATCACCAGTGAAGTCTGAATGAATGACTCTTATAAACCGCTTTCATATCGCATGAAATATGAATATGAATTTTATCGCAACATATCAGGGCCTATAAGGTGTTATTAAGTCCGATTCACAAATGTGACCGGTGAAGTCTGATCCCCATGTTAATGACTCTCATAAGTCAGGTCTATTCAGTGAATCACAAACAATGGTAAATCAGTTAGAGCAGATTCTTAATAAATCTTAATACTGTATTCATTCTGAACTAATGAATTTTGTCATGTAAGACTTTCGTGAGCCAAGAACCGAAGGATATGAAATATATTACAACATTCAATCATTTTGTTGTTTTACATTGTTATTGAAATGATCCCAACATTTGGCAACAAAATTGCATTTCTGTTTTTCAGATATTTTTCCTGAAATGCAAAAGAATTGATAATAGAATCGCTAAGGAACTGGAACTGTTAAGAGGAATTTAATGTCAGACTTTTAAAAGTAGCCTAATGTTCCCACACAAAGCTTATAAAGTCATGCAGCAGGATAGAAAGCACAGATCTCATGCGGACACACACTGAGAAAAGACAACATGAATACTGAGACACCATTAGTCTGGAGACACTTTCCGGCATTTTACAGCAGCGTATCCATGTGTCCAGTAAATAATTTATTCAAAAGATGGTTTTTCCTCCAAATAAATACTAATATGTTTTGAATCTCTGTCCCTCTCTCTGTAAAGTATTTAGACTAATATTATGAATAATTCATTACTTACATTCAGCCCAAGATCAAACCCATTTCAAGTATGTCAGTGTTCCTGTGTAGACCTGCTCTCAGCAATGGATAATGGCAGTTACGCTTCTTTACTGGACTCCAGGTGGACTTTAAAGTCTTTTTAAAGGTTTATGATATTTCAAAAAGCATCTAAGGCAAAAAACTCTATCCCCCAGGCTTTTTCCTCAGGCTCTACTCAAAAACACTTTGTCATGGTAAACACTTCTTTCAGCATGCGATCAAATGCTTTTGCCAAACATGTCTTCTGTCCCAGGAAACAGCATGGTGCCCAAAGAGTTACATGAACTTCCCATAATGCTCCTCATCAGCTGGTTAGATGAAGGGATAGAGAAAACAGCAAACTGTTAGTCTATTTCTTGGTCTCAATTTCCTTCGCTTGTTGTCTTTTCAGTTTAAATGCATTTCCTCTTAAATATATTTGTTCCATAATAAATATCCATTGCTTTTTTGGTGGACATGCCATTTTTCTGGCTGTTTTTGCCACCTTGCTTACCATCCTTTCAAACGTCACAGATGCAGCGATACTTCTAAAAGAGTTTCTTTCTCTTCCAGTCCTGCCGAGAGAGAGACTTTCATATAAATGCTAATCTATTTCCAGCCATTCGGGCTTTTAGTAATTCACTGGCAGTTTCTAATGCGACACTTGAATGGTGAAAATGAGAAAGAAACAAAAAGTTGTTGTGACACAGCATGGTGATCAAAAAACAGTTTCTGTTAATGAAGATATTAGAGCGGAGAAACATCCAGAATCATACTTTTGTTAAAATATCTGTGGTTTTTTTTGGGGAGTCATTTTAAGTTTTATTTTTTATAATTGTGACTTTATTCTGTGTGTTTGTAATTTTATATTTCACAATGTGACTATTTCTTAAATATACTTTAACTACTGTATATTTAAAAAAAACTGACTTAAAATTTTAACATTGACTTTAAATTTATGTCTCACATGTGACATGTACATTTTCTTAATTTAATTTTAAATACCAGATTGGCTTTATTTATTTCTTGTTATTATGACTATATCACAGAATGTGACTATTTTTTAATTTTAAATTTAATTTCACGTCTACAGTACTGTTTAAAAGAGTATTTTTTTTTGAAAGAATTAATTAAAATTTTATTTAACAAGGGCTCATTTAGTCAAAAGCAACAGTAAAGAATAAAAAATCTATTTCAAATAAATGCTATCCTTGGTATGTTTGGACTTTCTTTTGAGTCCACATACGTTAAATGATAAATAATAAACAGACTATACTTAACCTTTATCGTTGTTTGTTATACTGGTGGTGTACAGGAATAATGATGACTCTTACAGCATGTTTAATGGTTTTTATTTGATGATTTGTTAATGCATCATTGTTTCATGAGTTTACTTATCAGCTCATTATTAACTACCCATACACTAACATTAACCCATGGCTTGTTAATGCATTATTTTAACATGACTTTACTTTCGGGGGCCCAATCATAATTAATTCACTGTTAACTACCTACTAAACTCAGCTCATGATTTATTTTATATCTTACTATCAAATACACATGTACTAACAGCGAGTATTCAGCCCGGTTAAGAGATGTGGTGTGGATTTTGAAGAAGTCAGAGAACGGAGGTACAGTATCATCACGGCCTGCGTCTGGAAGGACCATGAACTGTTTCCAGGCATTTCTTCAGGATTGTTCTACAGTCTCAGAAATAAAGGTACAAAAGCTGTCACTGGGGCTGTACCTTTTCAAAATTTACATATTTGTACCTAAAGGGTCCATTTTGGTACTTTAAAGGTACATATTAGTACTTAAAGTGTACATATTTGAACCTAATAGGTACAAAAGTGTACCTTTTGAAAAGGTACCGCCCCAGTGACAGCTTTTGTACTTTTATTTCTGAGAGTGTACAAATGTTCTTTGTGGATTTTGAGGTTTTATTTTTATTTAGCTGTTCATAAATCACAGCAGGGTGAGTTTAAAGGGAAAGAGAACAACACAAAACAAGATCAGTTATTAGTGTATTTAATATTTTTGATGATCAACTAAACTTTTTCCACCCAGAAATGCTTATGGCAAAGCTGAAGATGTAAAAAGCTCAAATTTGTTTAACAACTGTTAAAAAATGATAGTGTCAAATTGTTTTAATTTATTTCAAAGCCATAGTATTAAAGAGGCTGTTTGATTTATTTTACCCATAAATGTTAATTAATGCATTAACTATTAAACATGTACTAACATGTAGTTAAGGCTGCCGTTATTCATGCGTGAGTCCATATGACTCCAGTTGAAGTTAAGGATAGCTCTTCATTAATTCATGATTAGTTAACAACTTTAATAATCATTAGTACTTGATGAATTAAGTATTAATTTAGGCATTCGTACATGATTATTCATGTACCCTTATTGTAAAGTGTTACCTGTTTTGAACTTTCTATTCATCCAATAATCCTGTAAAAAAATTATTGTTTCACAAAAATATTAAGCAGCACAACTGTTTTCAACACTGATGATGTTTTTTTTTTTTGAGCACAAAATCATCATATTAGAAGACTTTCTGTAGACTGGAGTTGCGAAAACTCAACTTTGCCATCACAGTAATTAATTAGATTTTAAAAAATATATATTATTATTAACAAAGAAAGTTCATTTAAATTGCAATAACATCTCACAATGTTAAGGTACTAACTGTATTTTTGATCAAATAAATGCAGCCTTCTTTTCAAAAAGAAAGAAAACAAACCTTTACGACCCCAAACTTTGAACACCATCTGTTTTCCATAGAATTTCTTTATATGTTTATTTGTTGATGTTCGTATTGTGTTGCAGCATTCAATTTTGTCAGTTTAACTGCGGGTAATGATTGTGGTACTTCTAAAATTTGATGTTCCAGAAATTAAGCACTTGAAAATAAAAGCAAATGACATGTTGTCAACTCCCAAAACCAGAATGCACCACTGATGACTGTTTACGTTCTGCTCTTAGCATTAATCTGACGCATTGATCACAGGGAAAGAAGCTTTTACCAATAATAAAAGTCCACAGGAGAGAACAGCAAGTAAGACGTTCCGCCATGTCAAGAAAGAAAGCGGAGGGACAGAATTTATGGATGAATGATAGACATATATGGACATATAAGGTGTCTGTGGATGTCGGAATTAGTGCGTGGCAGCAGAAAAGATGAATGTGTTTGTGTGTGCCACCGTATGAATGTGTCTGAGTGTGGGGGTGGGCTATGGGATCAATGAAAACAGCATTAAATGGAGGGATTGTTCAGTGATGTGAAGTCAAACGCAGGAGATTTGTTGGGGTGTGATAACAAGACTGCTGTTGGAAAGCGAGGGATGTTGGTTTCTCTTTGATGCCCCACCGATCAGCATCTGTCAGAAGTGAGTGGGCATATTCTTATACTCAAAGAGCATCCGGGAGTGATCGGATATGCTTTTATCCAGAACCTCGGGGCAGACGTTTGCCTGCGACAGACACTTAGATGTACTTCATGTGTTTTTTCTGTTCTCCTTCCATGTGTGACTCACACTCACTAACACTAATTATCAATTACCTTGGTGTGTAATTATCAGGTCAACAGGGAACTCACCTTTCATGAAAACAAAGTCTTTGAGATCTGCTTTGAAGATACACACTACCTCCTCAGTATATGGAGGTAAGAAAGAATCAATGCAGTGTTTGCGTAACAACCTAATTCTGGCTGATTTATGAGGGGCAGCATATTGTGTCTGTGAGTTTTTTTTTAGAGATTTGTTTTTATTTAATTAAATTCTTAAATTAAAAATCTGTCTGTCTGTCTGTCTGTCTGTCTGTGTCTATCTATCTATCTGTCTGTCTGTCTGTCTGTCTGTCTGTCTGTCTGTCAGTCTGTCTGTCTGTCTGTCTGTCTGTCTGTCAGTCTGTCTGTCTGTCTGTCTGTCTGTCTGTCTCTCTGTCTGTCTGTCTGTCTGTCTGTCTGTCTGTCTGTCTGTCTGTCTCTCTGTCTGTCTGTCTGTCTGTCTGTCTGTCTCTCTGTCTGTCTGTCTGTCTGTCTGTCTGTCTGTCTATCTATCTATCTATCTATCTATCTATCTATCTATCTATCTATCTATCTATCTATCTATCTATCTATCTATCTATCTATCTATCTATCTATCTATCTATCTATCTATCTATCCTCTGTGTTTGTGTTACACACTGTCTGCTGAGCATCCCCCTTCTGGCTGATTTATGAAATGCAGAATATTTTGGGCTTTACTGCCTGTAACTTCCCACAGTTGTGCATATGGGTTGGCGGTTGGTTGAAAGAATTTAAAAGAGCTTCTGTTTTTTATTTTGAGATTTTTTGTGTATATTTTAAGACTTTTATGTATTTTTTTTAATTTATTTTATTTTATTTTATTTAAATGCATTTTATGTATTATTTTTATGTATTGAATTATTTTTTTCTATTTTTTAATTAATTAATTATATTATATTATATTATTTTTTAACCAAGAAATAAGAATTGTAGTAATTAAATATAATATCATATAATAGGTTTTATTTTGTTTGTGATTATATCTCACAAGTGACTATTTGTAAATAATTTCTTGCAATGTATGGATATTACAGTTTTTCACAGTCGCTTTGGTGCATTTCTCAGATCAGAAATGAATTTTTCAAAACCACTTGTTCAACCTCCACATCATGTAGTTACTTTTGCATATCATAAAAGCAGTTTCTCATTCTTTTGAACAAGTTGTGATTGCTTTGGTACATTCTTGCAACTGATTATGTACATTTGTCTGCGGTTTCCTACATTATCAGTTGCTAATATCATGTTACTCAAAATGTATTATACCTCAAAACATCTACTTATTAGTTCATCGTACAAGTCATTAAATGCAAAATGGTTTCTCTAGTTGTCATAAACTGTCAAGCATATTTTCTACACATTTCTATTAGACTTTTTGTAAATTTGTCATGAATTGTGAAAGTGAATCTTGACTTTCACTAATGAAGAGAATATAGATCATCCAATTATAAACCAGTTCTCTGAAATAGCTCAAAGGTACATATGAACCTTCTATTGGAAAGCATATATAGAAAGAGGACAACACAAGAGTTAGAAATTCTGATGATAGATGAACATCCAGAAAAAAGATCAGGGTCAACAGCCGAGAGGAAGAAGAGGAGTAAGGATGCATGGTGGAAGGGTACAAAGGCAAAACAGAGGAAGAGGCAGAAGAGGCCAAGGACAGAGGTGCATATCAGATGAAATAAAGGCCACTATTGTGGACCATGTTGTCAATCATGGCCTTACAATGGCTGAAGAGTGCAGCTAAATATTGGGAGATCGACCATATCCTCAATAACCATATCCTTTCAATCAATATCCCACATACAGTAATGTGTAAATTTGTACTTTTGAAATGGATATATGGCATACATAAGCAGCACAGCCTTCTGCACTTCAGTACAGTAACTGTCATCCAAACTCTTGTCATAGTTTACATCAGGTAATACTAACAGAGTGCACTGTTTTATTGACTGCATGACTAAGCATTTTGACTATCTTGTTTTTGAACAATGACACAAGGACTTTTCATTCTGATTGCACTGATATGTTCATTGACATAAATACTTACTTTTGAGAGATGAACTAAAGATTTTGAGTAAGTTACAGGCTTTTGCAGGAAATCCATTGTGTGGTGCTGTTTGTATGAATTGTTTTGAGAGTTGCACATGCTTCTTTGCAAATATTATGGACGATTTGAGAAATGCACCAAAGCGACTGAGAAAAACTGTAATTTATTGCTATTTATAAAAATCAATTTATAATTAATATTTCTCTTAATTTAATATCTTTTATTACTTCTAACTGCAACTTAGAATGTGACTATTTTTTATTTTAAATTGTGTTCATTTCTTTGTTGCCTCTAAAGCTTATTTAAAATTGTTTTAGATCATCAGACATGACGTTATAATGCTGGGCAGCAAAGCTGCTGCATTTGGACACACAGGTATGTGCATTATCTTTGTGAACGTGATTCTCTTTTCTGAGAAAAGATTACTTGGCACAAGAATTTACATTGACCTTGACTGACCTCTAGTCTAATGCATTAACTTATTTAAGACGCTTTTATAATCTACACTGCAAACAAAGATTTTTGGAAACCTTGTTCTTACATTGGTAGACAGATCATTTCTCAGAAAGTATAAACGACTTATTGCCTTCTTGGGGCCCCAGAAATGGACCTTTGGCAGTGGAATCTGTCAGTATGTGATATGCAGCTTAACAACTTTTCAAAAACATGGAGGTCTGTATCTTACAGTGTCTTCTGCTGACCCCAGTAACAATCCTGGGGGACTGAGCTTCTGTTCAATAATTGTCCTGTGTGTCTACTAGACCTTGTGCTTGCTGTGCATGTAATCGTCTTACAGAACCAATATCCTGCCGATAAAACAGAGATGTGAGATATAGGAGGACATAGTACCCTGAAAACTTGAGCATTCGTCCATGGGAACATGTGAGCTGCAAGGTTACTATTACTTGTACAGTTTCCGCAGAACATAGTGTGAATAATATGCACATTTTTTTAGTATGCATGAAAAGACGTTTGCCAAACACACTGACCTGTTGACAGTATCCCACAGTGCAAAGTGCTTGACTTGACATTAATTTTCAGTGTTACAAATAACCCAGAAATAGTGCAATATTCATAAGTAGATAAACAGATACACATAAGAGATGTAAAATCTTTCTTTGCACTTAACATATTTTGCAGAGCCTCCCAGTGTCTCGATGTGTCAGCTGATTAACATTTAACATGCTTCCTCCCAACGGTACTTCCTGAAGTCCTTCACTGTTCCTGTGCTTCAGTGCACTTACATCATGTCGAGATTACACTCGCATTATACATCAGATTCACGTCAGATCTACATTAAGCAAAATGCCCAAGAGGTGCATTGCAGTCTGTTATCATTTCATTATTTTACTGCTGAACATACAGGATAGTGCCTGTCACATTCTATTCTGTTCTATCTTCTCTCTCTCTCTCTCTATCTATCTTTTTCCTCTACTTAGCTCTAGTCTTTTCTGCTCTTTTTCAAGCCAGACGTTGACGAACACTCGCACACAAATGCACGGAAACACACTTACTACTAATGCATTCAATTTGAATGGATTTTCAGGTAATATTATCTATGTGTGTAAGCTATGGATCACACAGGAAATGACTAAAGATTACAGCCACCTCGCTGAGGGTAATGCACTAACACTGTTATTCGCTAACTCTGCTATTATTCTTATGCTTTCTTATTCACACATGCAGACAGACATAAACCTGCTCACTGCTAATGAATCTAAAGTTAAAGTAGTTCTTATGAATAGTTCACCCAAAATGAGAATTTGCTGAAAATGTACACATCCTCAGGCCATCAAGATGTAGATGGGTTTGCTTCTTCTTCTGAACAGATTTGGAGTAACTTAGCATTACATCGCTTGCTCATGTATGGATCCTCTGCAGTGAATGGGTGCCGTCAGAAAGAGAGTGCCAAACAGCTGATAAAAATATCACAATAATTCACAAGTAATCCACATGACTCGAGTACATCAGTTAACGTCTTGTGAAGTGAAAAGCTGTGTGTTTTTCTAAAAAAACAAATTCATTAATAAACCCATCCTTGGTTAATAATACAGCACTTCCTCTAGTGAAAAGCTCCATCTCCTGTCCTCTTACATCTACTGACAGATTTGCTAAAACTGTTTTGGACTGTTTATTTCAACTTTTTTTATGGATATTATCGATTGGGAACTCGTGGGAAGTTAAAAATGTCTTTTCTTTGGTCATTTTTGAACGCGATGCTACTGGTCTAATCGGATTCAATGATCTATGCTAAGCTATGCTAAAAGTGCTATCGCCAGATCCAGAGATCAGCTGAATGGATTCAAAAATGGTAAAACTCAACTTATTAACTCTGGGGGAGTTGGAGAATGAGCCTATTTCCAAAAAAAAGTGGAGTGTTCCTTTAAGGATGGATTTGTTTGTTACAAACACGCAGCTTTTCAAGCCTAAGATATTAGATGATGGACACGAGTTATATGGATCTGTGGATTATTGTGATGTTTTATCAGCTTTTTGGACTCTCATTCTGACGGTACCCATTCACTGCAGAGGATCCATTGGTGAGCAAGTAATGTAATGCTCAATTTCTCCAAATCTGTTCCAATGAAGAAATAAACTGGGATGGCCTGAGGGTGAATACATTTTCAGCAAATTTTAGTTTTTGTGTGAACTATTCCTTTAAGGCTACCCATTTTACCCATTTGTCCTACAGGAAATGCCAAGAAAGTTCAGGTAATGTATTAAGTTTCTGTCTCTCTCGACCCTTTCAATCATACTCCCACATAACTGTATGTTACATCACTTGATTGTGTCTAACTATATATGAGAAAATGACCTAAGACCTCTTGCGCTTCTCTGGAGAGTGTTGAGGTAATTACAGTGAGTGCTGGCAAGGCATGGTCAAGTGATTAACGTGTACGTGTATATGGGTGTGAATCTACAATCACATCTGAACGCACATGGCTGCCGTTATCCAACACTTCTTACATTAAGTTCTTACATTACCCCCCCCCCCCCCCCCACCCCGATCTTCAGGCCTGCCCAAGTGCCCAAAATCCTAGCCTTTGTATCCAATGAAGGACAAAGCTTCATGTTTCCACCATGTCCTTGGTTATGCATCATCACCATGTTGATAAAAAGCAAACATGATGCGTGTATATGAGATGAATAAAATCCTTGTCTTTTCTGTGCATCACTTATGTCAATAGAGATGGGGGAAGTCAGGCGCTAAATTACCCATTACACTGTCCATGCATGAAATGTTTCATTTGCATATTTAATCATGATATGTGTGAGATGTGCCCTGGTTTTTTGGTTTCCCCATTGGTCTATATGCACTCATTCCGAATATGGTATAGAATAAGGATATATATTTTCAGAGATGCCTTAGTGCTTGAAAGGACACATTGAATAGCAGCATTGCACTGCTTTTATTGATTTCTTTCAAAAGCCCATTGTGTCCAAATCAATTTGCACAAATTCTTCTGGGTGAAAATGGCGAAGTAGAGTTCAATTTGAGTTTATTCGCATACTTTAATATGTTGAAAATTGAACTAAAGATGTGCTGAAAGTACACATTTGAATAAACACTGCAGTTAACTAACCTTAATTATTTTTAAAGACAGACTTGCCTGTATCTGAAAGAAAAATGTCCTTCAAAGTCATTTATCTGTAGAAGGCTACATCAAAGGTATTATAAATCATAAATGAAAAATCATTTATACATTATGTTTTTATACATATACACTACTGGTTGTGAAAATTTAGTTTTTTAAAAAAAGTTTTTTAAATAAATCTATCATCAAGTCAAAATTTATTTGATAAAAAATACATTAAGAACAGTAATACTGTGAAATATTATTACAATTTAAAAGAACTGTTTTCTGTTTTAATATATTCCAAAATGTAATTTATTCCTGTGATGGAAAATCTAAATTTTCAGCAGCCATTACTTCAGTCTTCAGTGTCACTTGAGTCTATCTTTCAATTTAATATATATATATATATATATATATATATATATATATATATATATATATATATATATATATTTTTTTTTTTTTTTAAATATCTGTGTATCACAGTTCCCACAAAAACATTAGGCAACAAAAAATGTTTTCAATGCTTCTTAAGCACCAAATCATTATATTAGAAAGATTTTTGAAGGATCATGTGACACTGAAGACTGGAGTGATGGGTGCTTTGCCATCACAGGAATAAATTATATTTTAAAATATATTCAAATTGAAAACAGTTATTTTAAGTTGCAATAATATTTCCCAATATTACTGTTTTTACTGTATTTATGAGAATCATTACAAACCTTTAAGTGTATATTTATTTATTTTCTATTATTTTCTATCTAAACATTATCTGTTCAAAGTGGTTCATGCTTAACCCTAACTCTACCCACCACCTAGTCCTGCCCCCTTCGATCCTATCCACTTCCCTTTCCTCCAAGAGAGACTCTCTCTGTAACTGTCTTATGCTGTCTACGTCCTTATCTAGCAGAGCTGTCTCATCAGACTTTAAAATAGGCTGCATAGACTTAGTATACTCAAGAAACCCAACTTGGACTGCTCAGATGTCAGAAACTACTACCTTGTTCTTCTCATGCCATATTCAATTAAATTTCAGTCTCTTTACTATTAATAATTGAACTGACACCGATCAGTCAGAGTTTAAATTCGGTGATGAGGTATCTGGGTCATGGCCTTCTTGGTCTGCTGCAGTTTTACCAGGTTACCTCTCAGGGATCAGTCCTTGGTCCGTTTCTGATCTCCATCAAAGCACATGACTTTATTTACTATTGCTACACTAACAGTACTCAATACTATAGAGTTATAGTTTTGCATTTTTCTTTTTGGTTTGTTTTGTGTGTTTTTATAATTTTGAGAGTTTTCTAGTTCAGTTTATTTATGTATTATATTATTTTATTTTTACTTATGTATTTCAGTTGGTTTTTAATTCAGTTAAAATATTTCATAAATGTTTTCATATGTCTTTAAAAACGATAGTGACAGTGAATGGTGTATTCTTTCACACCCTGAAATAGATGAGATGCGTAATATATAATTATGTAGTTGAGCATCCTGTTATTAGACTTTTTTTTATTGCCATTGCTATTGTAATTCATTATATTAATCTGTCACATGGGCACTAATTATGAAAAAGGGTTAACCAGTGGATAGAAATAATAAAGGTTTGTATTAAATAACTGTGATGATTGCTATTAGATCTGGGTTATCAGGAGAGAATACAGAGATATAAATGCAAACGTGCTAGATAATAAAGCTCTCAGTAAAGTTAGTGAATCAGATGCATGGCCCTGCAAGAAACAAATGGAGAGCTGAGGTGTGCTTTAGATAGTGATAGTGATTGGTTAAGGCTAGACATGTTGGTGGGTCTGAATGCCGTCTTACAGAACACGGGTCCTCATCTATTAATCATGAATACATGGTGGAACATCAAGCTTAAGTTGTCTCATTAAGTACGTCTCATGAGGGGCTATACATTGGTTTCAATTATATCTTTCTTCATCAGCGACTTTGCTTCATAAGCAGAGTTGCTAATGAATCAAGGGATTTACCATGATGTGTGTGATCAGATGTAAAGTGTGTGAATACTAAGTTACAGACAGAAATATGTTTTCTTCCTGTGAAGTTAGCTGATGAAATGGCTTTAATGCTCTAGAGAACAAGAAGGGCTTTGAAGGGAACATATGTAAAAAAATAAAATAAAAAAAAAATAAAAAAAATAATTAAAAATAATATATATATATATATATATATATATATATATATATATATATATATATATATATATATATATATATATATATATATATATATATATATATATATATATATACAGTATGTTTTTGAAGGAAGTCTCTTATGCTCACCAAGGCTGCATTTATTTGATCAAAAATATTGTGGAAACTGTAAGTAAATATTATTATTATTATTAATAATAGCCTATTATAAACTGTATATTATTACAATTTAAAAATCAAATAAATTCAGGCATAATGTGTGTATATACTGTATATTAGTGCTGCCAATCAATTAAAATAAATCAACTAATTAATTGCAAATTTTTCTGAAATTAATCGCGATTAATCCCACCTAACATTAAAGTTTTTAAATATACTTTTATGCTGCAATAATTTCACATTCAATCTTCAAATTAATGTACAAACAACATAAAGACAGTATATTTTTGATATTTGTTTAATGGCATCTTTTTATGACTGAAGGCCAGTATCACTGATACCAATTAATACTGATTTTCCTATAAAAATGTTTCCCCCTAATATTTAACCATTGACTATAGCCATTCAACTTTACATTACAATTAAGAGCTATCAATTTTAACATTTATTAGACTTTAAAAATAACTTCTAATTTAACTGAACTTAAAACAATCCTCACATAAACCAATTATAATAAATGTCATAAATATCATATTTATCTACCTGTGCCCCTCAGCAGAAATACACAGAAATTTAATAAATTTTCTCTCAAATCTACCTCTTCCCGACCCATTTCAGTCTCTACTAATGAGCTGACGAGTTGAACCGGGTGTGTTAGATGAGGGAGACAGTGATAGGATGCTCCAGGACAGTTTTGAAAACCATTTCAGAGACATGTTCTTAACGTAACTCATATATTTAACATATTACATGCACACACAGTTTTATGGCAGCTTTAATCGCCTTTTTGGTAACTTGATTGAAATGTTTAATTAAAAAAAAAATTAATCAAATTCAACCAAATTTTGGTTCCTTGACCTCATATCATTCCATTCCAACTCTGTTCCAGTCCAAATTGAAGTTGTTCCTATTCCATTTAATTCCTTTTAGTCCCATTCCAATCAAAACATTTTAATTCACTGCAGCTAAGACGCTCCATAATGTCTTCATATAAAAATAAAAAATTCATTAGAACGTTTGAGCTACTGTAATTGTGGATAAATTTAATACCACACCTGTCTAGTCTGCCTACATATTCATTTTCATATATTTCTGTCATATCCATAAAGCTCTGCATAAACATTTTAAGACTGGCTACAGAGAGAAACTAATCTAATCATGCTGAAACTATCTAATTGTGCCGAAACAAACACACTTTGCTTAATAAACAAAAGCAGCAAAATAGAACTAAGCAGATTTAGAAAAACGTTCAAAATGAAGCTTCGCACATCTAATTTCCACTCCCACTCTGCACTGGCAAGAAAAGACATTTCATCTGACAGCTACACCTAAGGTGGCCTATGACAATTATCTCTGGATAGTCAATGATGTTTTGTCACCAAGATATGTCGTCTGTCAAATGCCTCTGGTATTTTCTGACACTGCGTCTCCATTTAAAAGATCTCACGTTGTCATTTTGGGGGCAGATGAGGCCAAGATCCGTGGCACACCCACACCAATGATTTCCAGATGAATCAGACAGTTTTCCACCGTTTGCTCTGTCAGTCTAAATGAAGTCTAACAGCTTATTTAACATTCCTGAGGGGCACAAAAGCTTGTGTGCCAAGCATTGGTTGTTTACACAACTGGATGTTCTGTCCTCATTGTTGTTCACTTTAGCTGTGCTGCAGACTTACTAATCCCAGGCCATTCTTAGTGAATACACGGTAAATCTCTTGCATTGTTGCACACAGATGCAGCTGGTTCTTTCCGGATCAGTGACTATGGCAAGAATATCTCATTCAAGGGCAACCACAGCTTAACCATACTTAACTTCTCAGACCATGGCTGAGGGGCAGATATGTTCCTGTGGGCTACGGTTCAGTTATGGAACGACAATTTAAACAGCTTTTTGAAGATTATTTTAAAGAGAAAAGAAGAAAATTGAAGTTGAAGTTGAAAGGAAGCTGTCAGAGCTGGTTAATTGTTCACTAATTCGTTCAGTGACGCTTACTGAAGTTACGTCGACAAGTGACCGTTTTTGTTTATGAGTCATCATATTCTCAAAAGATTAGTTTAAGACACAGATTCGGTTTTATTTTTTTAGATTGAAATTGCTTAGCTACAAACCTGTGAAACAGTGCTTTATCACAACTGACACCAATCTATTTTTGGTCCCACTTTATATTAAGTGGCCTTAACTACTATGCACTTACATTTAAATTTGGTATAGTGTACATACATGTTTTTACATTGTACTTATATTTTGAAAATACCTGCATGTAATTACATCTGTAATTAATTTCTGTAATTACATTTATAGTTACACTGTTGACCCATCCCTTACACCTTAACCCACCCTTAAACCTACCCATACCACCAAACCTGTCCCTGATCTTACCCGTATCCCACCTCAATAGCAGCAGAAGTGTTTTGCAGTACAATATGAACACAATGAGTACACTGTACTTATTTTTTCATGTAAGTACATAGTAGTTAAGGCCACCTAATATAAAGTAGGACCCTAAGTTTTTCTTCTAACATTGTCAAGGGCTCAAATACTGTCTATTTATACTTTTGGCCTTCAAAAAACATATTGTTTGAAATATTGAATTTTATGTACCTACAACAAAAACCAAAAACAAAAAAGCTTTTTGCAGTACAGCACAATATAGCAGCATTAGCAATATCAACATTATTATGGGCGGGCAGTCATAGTGTTGGGTTTCTGTTGCGCAGGCCTCAATCAAAATTCATCTGGGAGCTGCATGAGAGACATTAACCTCACCGTGTTGTTTTGTGCCGCGCTCCTAATGGAGGGTAATGAAGCGAGGCCATTATACTCTGTGTATACCATCCAGAGTGCCGAAACAGATAAATAGATAATTAAATCACATCCTTAATTGCGTAATGGTGCTGGAAGTGTGGTCAGTGCGACTGACGCCT
The DNA here is from genome assembly GCA_036784905.1 of Acrossocheilus fasciatus. Taxonomy (NCBI): domain Eukaryota; kingdom Metazoa; phylum Chordata; class Actinopteri; order Cypriniformes; family Cyprinidae; genus Acrossocheilus; species Acrossocheilus fasciatus. The sequence continues at coordinate 8,111,324 of CM071955.1, forward strand.
GGGATTCGATCTGGGTGCAACAAAATTCGTTCTCAGTCCCTTGTATCCTCCAGAGGCTCCACAATTCTTGGTGGAAATGTTACTGATGGGTGTATAGGCCTTTCAGCAAAAACCTTGCCTTCACTATCAGAGCTTGGATTATAGCCGACCGCCTGCCTTCTTTATCTTGAATCGTCAAACTCCTTTATGGTTACAAAGCAAATGTAATTGAAAATTTTCTTGCGGAATAGCCTTTTATGCTTCAAAAAACGAGATCCATCTATCTCCAGATCAGTCTGAGTTTTTTAACCTGCCACTCTGCATGGCTTCCGTGGCTCACAGTGGTATTTGTTTTCTCCCACTCTATCTAATTATTCTTCAGATTTATTCAGAAAGGGTCTTTAATCATTCCTGAGAACAGCTATGCATCAGGCATACAATGTTTTATTTCATAACCAATCACTGATACAGTTTTTACATAGAAATTTAGCTAATCATCATTATGAAATAAATGTTGTTTTTCAGTGTGATCTCATTATACGTATTCTAGACTGCATCTAAAGCATAAACCCTTTTGCGTATCGACGATATGAAAGTGTGTAATGTAATTTGTTATGAACAATACAATAATACTCATTGCACAAATGCATGAGAAAACCTATTTTAAAGTGATTTTAAAGTTTTTAAAGTTTTGCAGTCTTGTTTTGTCACACACACGCGCGCGCACACACACACACACACACACACACACACACACACACACACACACACACACACACACACACACACACACACGTCTAGTTTGCTATCCTTGTGGGGACTCTCCATAGAAGTAATGGTTTTTATACCGTACAAACTGTATGTGCTATTGCCCTACACCAACCCTACATCTAAACCTACCCCTTACAGGAAACTTTGTGCATTTTTAGATTTTCAAAAATTTAGTATGTTTTTTAAGCCTCTTGAATTACGAGGACATAGGCAGTGTCCTCATAAACCACCTTCAAATTGTAATACCTCTGTCATACCCATGTCATTATACAAATTTTGTCCCCGTAAACCACGAAAACCAGTACACACACACACACACACACACACACACACACACACACACACACACACACACACACACACACACACACACACACACACACACACACACACACACACACACACACACACACACACACACACACACACACATACGTGAATGTTTGCTGTACACATGAATTATCCTGAATTATTGATCTTGCCTTTCATTTAGATCTCGAAGAGAATTTCATTGCATTTTATCTACACTACATATTTGCTGTGCTTGCATCATAGGAGAAAAAAAATTCAGAGGGTTGAATCCATGCTTGAAAAGCTCCTGTCTCAACATCTCCACAGGCCTCTTTCTTTGTGTCTGGTGATGTTGTTCTTGACCACCATGTCAACTATGCTCCTGTTCTATTCAAAATAATCTTGATTGTCCACCTGAATGATCCCAAACTTAAATTCTGAATTTTTTTTTGGACATTTACTGTAAATAACTGAAGTCGTCCTATAGGACTAAAAATGTGTGACATCAACAATCATAGTACAACACTTACTGTAAAGTCTACCCCCCCCCCCCAGCTTCTCTAAAGGAGAGGCCATGATTTTTTTAGGTTCAATTAGGGTAACTCTGATTTCATTTGAAATTCATCTTCTCCTTCCACCCTGTTGTCCACTTCCTCTCTGTCCATGTCTTCTTACAGTTTCTCCTCATGCTCTTTCCACTACACCAGTGCCCTCCTCTCTACTCATCTTTTCTCCCTTTCATTTTCCTCTCCTCTTTTCTCCCATCTTCCTCTCTGCTCACCTCTTTGTACCTGTTCCTCTCTTCTTCTTTTCTCTCATTACACCCCTTTCTCTGCCCACTCCACCACCTTATAGACTTACACCTCTTTCTTTATCTTTTATTTATTTTATTTGTATTTATATTTTATTATTATTAGTATTAGTATTAGTAGTATTATTTTGCAAATTATTATTATTACTTCTTGCTCTTTGTATAATTTCCCTAAAGCAATTGTGATAAATGTGTAAACGATTAGGAAAACTGCATTTCCTGTGTTGAGTGTATGATTAACTGAATAGTTATCTTTTTGGGGCCAATTGAAAATATACCATGTTCATTTGATAGAATGACAAATTACAGAGTTTTGTTTGTTGTGTTTGGACAATTTTTTTTTCAGATATGTTAAAGTACTGGTTGGTTGTATTAACTATTTTAATTATAGAAAATTATTTGCATGATTTGTAATTTGTATGAAATGAATGAAAATGTGCAATCTGTTTAGGACAGTTACACAGAATGTGTCAAATCGACTGAGAAAAACTAATCAATTGCTCAGCAATCAGAATACACTGTATGTTTCTGATATTGATATATACAGTGGGGAAATAAGGATTCAACACTTGAACAAATTTTTTTATTAAACACATTTCCAGTGCAGCAATTTACCTATCGGTAAGCCCCGCCCCCCTTAGTTACTGTTGCTCCCTCAGACAAACAAACTGAGTTGCTCACTGTGTTTCAGTGACAGCTACAGTGTGAAAACCTTGTTTTTGCACAATTTTGTACACAGAAGGCCACCAAATGGGAATTAAATATTCCATGGAGGGATTTATAAAATATTTTAAAATAAATACGGTGGGTAACTCGAAGCGAGGGTTTACAGATCACAATGCAAGCGGGAGAAGTCTCATATTATGGTCATCACGATTGCGGATGACAACATGCCGGATCAACACTGTTCATGTATTGCAGGGAATGATTAAATTAATGCACATTTAATCAGTTTAATATGGAGAGGCACTGAAATGTAGACCTTTGTTTATATGTTTTTGACCTACACTGTACAAGACGCAAGAACAGTCCGCTATTTCGGTTTGTACATGGACTCACTAACTTTAACGTTAGCTAGTTTTAGCCAGAGATACTTTGCTAAAGCACAAGATAACATTAACGTCAAAGTCTCTTTACGTTCTGCTTGAGCAGATGAAAATTGTAACTTAATGAGTGTATGTCAACCAGAAAATGAACGTTTTTGTCTTCATTTGTGTTGGGGTGAATACTTAGGGACATTTTGCTCTGTTTTGTTTGTAAAATAGTTGTAAAACTATAGGCAATGCACTCCACTGCCATGGCCTCCATGCATGCTCACCTCGGAAGGCTCCATTTTTGAAGAAAAGGCATGTTTGATGTTTGCTACAAAACATTTGGACAACCCTGTGAATTACTGGGAGAATGTAGTCTGGTCAGACGAGACAAAAATTTTACTTTTTGGCAATAATACCATACGCCATGTTTGCAAGAGAAATGGCTCTGCGTATGACCCTAAAAATACCATACCAACAGTGAAGTTTGGAGGTGGAAGCATCGTGGTATCGGGCTGTTTTTCTTCTCATGGTACTGGCAGAATCCATTTTATTGAAGGGAAGATGAATGGAGCCATGTACTGGGAAATTCTTGAGGTCAATCTGTTACCATCCACCAGGATGATAAGGATGAGACATGGATGGACATTCCAGCAGGACAATGATCCAAAACACTGCAAAGGAGACTCGGAATTGGTTCCAGAAGAAGAAAATAAAGTTGTTGGAATGGCCCAGTCAATCACCAGACTTAAACCCAATAGAGAATTTATGGAAGGAACTGAAGATCAAGATTCACAAGAGGGCCCTGCGGAACATTCAATATTTGAAGACAGTCTGTTTAGAAGAATGGACCAAAATCCCACCTGCGCACTGTGAACGATTAGTTTGTTCATACAGGAAGCGTCTTGAAGCTATTATTGCAAACAAAGGCTTTTCCACCAAGTATTAATTATAATCTCAGTTAGTGTGTTCAATACTTTTTTCCTGTGTCATTTCACTTTATTACACATAACTTTTTTTATGGATTGTAATATTCAATATTTTTTCTCTGTGTAAATTACTTGAGTTAATACCAACATCTGGTCAAAATTTCATGTGAATTGCTGCACTGGAAATGTGTTTAATAAAAAATTTTGTTCAAGTGTTGAATACTTATTTCCCCCACTGTATATACACACATTTTTTTGCATATTTGTTACACTTGCAAGATTCAGATTATCAAACAAATTTTAATATTACACAAAGATAATGCAAGTAGATACAAAATGCAGTTTTTAAATGATGATTTCATTTATTAAGGGAAAAAAAGCTGTCCAAACCTACCTGGTCCTACGTGAAAAATTAATTGCCACCTCCTTTTAAATGATAAAAGAACTGTGATTAAACACATTATTTTAGAAATCTGAGTTAAATTTCACTAGCCAAACTAAGCCTGATTACTGCCAGACCTGTTGAATCAAGAACTTAAATAGAACCTGTCTGACAAAGTGAACCATGCTTAAAGAGCAACACATCATGCTGCAATCTAAAGAAATTCAAGAACAGATGAGAAACAAAATAGTTGACATGTATCAGTCTGGAAAGAGTTATAAAGCCATTTCCAAGGCTTTGGGACTCCAGCAAACCATGGTCAGAGCCATTATCCACAAATGGAGAAAACTTGGAACAGTGGTGGACCTTCCCAGGAGTGGGTGACCAGCCAAAATTACTCCAAGAGCGCAATGATGACTCATCCAGGAGGTCATAAAAGAACCCAGAACAACAACTGAAGAATCGCAGGCCTCACTTGCCTCAATTAAGGTCAGTGTTCAAGATTCAACAATAAGAAAGAGACTGGGAAAAAACAGCATCCATGGGAGAGTTCCAAGGCAAAAGCTACTGCTGACCAAAAAGAACACAAAGGCTCGTCTCACATTTGCCAAAAAATATCTTGATATCCTCAAGACTTTCGGGCAAATATTCTGTGGACTGATGAGACAAAAGTTGAACTTTTTGGAAGGTGTGTGTCTCGTTACATCTGGCGTAAAACCAACACAGCATTTCATAAAAAGAACATCATACCAACAGTCAAACATGGTGGTGGTAGTGTGGTGGTCTGGGGCTGCTATGCAGCTTCAGGACCTGGATGACTTGCCATAATTGATGGAACCATGAATTCTGCACTCCTACCAGAAAATCCGGAAGGAGCCATCAGTTTGTGACCTCAAGCTTGAGCACACTTGGGTTATGCAGCAGGACAATGATCCCAAACACATGCGAGTCCACCTCTGAATGACTTAATAAAAACAAAATTAAATTTTTGGAGTGAACAAATCAAAGTCCAGATTTAAATCCGATTGAGATGCTTTTTCACACTACTATATATATATATATATATATATATATATATATAATCAAAACATTTCATAAATAAAGTATGCCATGAACAATGTAGCCAATAAATTACGTTTTTGTGCTAGTGATTTGAGAAAATTACAACCCGAATTCCGGAAATGTTAGGACTTTTTTAAAAAATTTGAATAAAATGAAAACTAAAACACTTTCAAATCACATGAGCCAATATTTTATTCACAATAGAACATAGATAACATAAAAATGTTTAAATGGAGAAATGTTACACTTTTATCCAATAAATCCATTTCAAATTTGATGCCTGCTACAGGTCTCAAAAAAGTTGGCACTGGGGCAACAAAGCGCTGAAAAAGCAAGAAATTTTGAAAAGATTCAGCTGGGAGAACATCTAGCAACTAACTAAGTTAATTGGCATCAGGGGGCATATTACAGAAAGTTTCTTATCTTAGGTCTTAATTTAAGATATGATACTTTAAATTAGGATTTTTCACAAATTCGTATTACAGAAGCAAATCTTAACTTGATTTGGGATTCTTATCCTATCTTCACTCTTATCCTATCTAAAATCGTATCTTATCTCTAGTTAGGAAATCTTAAATCATATAATCAAGATCGACAATCCACTCTCAGGTCTGTTACCAAGCAACCAACACTGCGCGAGCTGCTGATGAGGTAAACAAAATGGAAAAATAAAACCGGCGAGCTTTTCATTTCAGTGCCGCGGAAATTGAAACTCTGATAAGTTTGGTGGAAAAGGCAAAGCCGATAATATTTGGTAAATTTTCACCTTCTCTCACTCACGAAGACAAAGAGAGGAAGCAGGAAAGAGTTGCCGAAAATTACTTATTAGTGTTTTTTCATCAAAATGTAACACATCTTCAGGGTCCTCCAAGAGTCTTCCTGCCATTAAACATCTTCATTTTCAAGTATTAATAAGTGTAATGCCATGTTGGACAGTGCAATTGTAAGCGCTTTTTTCCCGTTAGCTTTCAAATAATTTTGAAGTTAGGACAGCTGTGGGGCTGTCCTAAAGTTAAGACAGTTTTTAGGATGTTTTGTCAAGTTAGGAGGTTTCTGTAATACTACCTTCCTATCTGTAGTTAAGATAGGATAACACACTTAGGAAATACTGTCCTGTAATAGCTTTTGTCCTAAATTTGGTCCTAGCTGAAAATACCATGGTTACCAAACAGATAAGATAAGATTTTTAAGTCAGGATCTTTCTGTATTACGCTCCCAGGTCTGTAACATGATTAGCTATAAAAGGGATGTCTAAAATAGGCAGAGTCTCTCAGAAGTAAAGATGGGCAGAGGCTCTCCAATCTGTGAAAGAGTGCGTAAAAAATTGTGGAATACTTTAAAAACATCGTTCCTAAACGTCAAATTGCAAAGGCTTTGCAAATCTCATCATCTACAGTGCATAACATCATCAAAAGATTTAGAGAAACTGGAGAAATCTCTGTGCGTAAGGAACAAGGCCGAAGACCTTTGTTGGATGCCCGTGATCTTTGGGCCCTCAGACGACACTGCATCCCTCATCGGCATGATTCTGTCATTGACATTACTAAATGAGCCCAGGAATACTTCCAGAAACCACTGTCAGTAAACACAATCCTCCGAGCCCTCTGCAGATACCAACTAAAGCTCTATCATGCAAAAAGGAAGCCATATGTGAACACGGTCCAGAAGTGCCGTCGTGTCCTGTGGGCCAAGGCTCATTTAAAATGGACTGTTTCAAAGTGGAAAAGTGTTCTATGGTCAGATGAGTCCAAATTTGACAATCATGTTGGAAATCATGGACGCCTTGTCCTCTGGGCTAAAGAGGAGGGAGACCTTCCAGCGTTTTATCAGCATTTAGTTCAAAAGCCAGCATCTCTGACGGTATGGTGGTGCATAAGTGCATACTGTATGGGCAGTTTGCATGCATTGGAAAGCACTATGAATGCTGAAAGGTATATAAAGGTTTCAGAGCAACATATGCTCCCCTCCAGACAACGTCTATTTCAGGAAAGGCCTTGTGTATTTCAGCAGGACAATGCAAAACAACATACAGCAGCTATTACAACAGCATGGCTTCATAGTCGAAGTGTCCGGGTGCTGAAATGGCCTGCCTGCAGTCCTTTCACCTATAGAGAACATTTGGTGCATCATTAAATGAAAAATACGTCCACAAACTCTTCAGGAGCTGGAAACCTATATATCAGGCAAGAATGGGATCAAATTCCAACACCAAAACTCCAGAAACTCAAAACCTCGATGCCCAGACGTCTTCAAACTGTTTTGAAAAAAAGAGGAGATGCCACACCATGGTAAACATGCCCCCGTCCCAACTATTTTGAGACCTGTAGCAGGCATCAAATTTGAAATGAGCTAATTTTGTGCATAAAATTGTAAAATTTCTCAGTTTAAACATTTGTTATGTTATCTATATTCTATTGTGAATAAAATATTGGCTCATGTGATTTGAATTTCTTTTTAGTTTTTCATTTTATTTCATTTTAACATTTCTGGAATTCAGGTTGTATTATTTGAGACCAGATAACTATTAATTAAATTTTCTAATAACATTATTGGAAGAACAATATCAATAACGTAAAGAGAACCTTGCCAGAATGTTAGTCAAAGTTCTGAGAAACCCCCACCCCCCAGTGACAGCTTGGTACCTGAGAGTATGGTTATTCCAAAAGAATATCTGGTGTTTATTGAAAGTGAGTGTACTTTCACACACACTGTAAGTCACCTATCTAGTGCACGGCATCCTCAGATGCCATAAGACATGTGAAACATACTGTACCTGGCACCAGGCCTGGTGCTTCTTTCATCTGGTATTGCATGTGTCCTGCGAGGCCCTGACTCCTCTATTCCTACACATTGCTTGGCCAACGACAGGCCTTCTCCTAATTTGACAGGAGCACATAATGGGGTTTATAATTAGCCCTGAGGTCATGGAAGTTGTGCTCGGCAGTTCCTGTGCTGTCAGGTTAATAGATATGTCTGCGGGTGATGAGAACTAGAGGATGAAGAGATAGAGCGGCGAAAGTCTACGGTGCACGACCTGCAATGTCTCGTGTGATTTGACAGACCACATCTATAAGAGCGAGCCAGCCTGATAAAATGGCTTGTACTAATCAAATAAAATTGATAAACTGCAATTAGTGTGAATTCGTAGTGTGCTTGAGTGGAATTAATTAATAGGCTACTCTTATGAAAAGGAGCGGGGGAAGATTGCATTGTGGGGGAAATTATAACAACAAGACAAGACTGTCTGACTTCACAAGCAGAGTATAAAATTGAAGAATAAAAAGAAGAGAAAAAAAATCTTAAAAATACCTTATTGTGTGTGTGTTTGTGAAAATATTATTAAAGGAAGAGTTTGCCCAAAAAGGAAAATTTACTCCTCCTCAGGCCATCCAAGATGTAGATGAGTTTGTTTCTTCATTAGAACATATTTGGAGAAATTTATCATTACTTGCTCACCAATGGTCCTCTGCAGTGAATGGGTGCTGTCAAAATGACAGTCCAAACAGCTGATAAAAACATCATAATACCCCACAAGAAATCAATGTAACTACAGTTCATAAATTAACATCTTGTGAAGCAAAAAGCTGTGTTTATAATAAACAAATTCATCATTCATCATGCGTCTGGCTAAAATTCACAAGTTCTCTATCTGTAATGCTGTTTTTTAATTTTTCAGTGAAAAGTTGTGTTTTCCCAATCAGGAGAGAAATATGCACAGATCAAGCACTGTTTACAAGCAAAACAAATATTTTGATGTTTTTATCTACTGTTTGAACTCTAATTCTGACGGCACCCATTTACTGCATCCATTATCTGTTTTGATGAAGAAATAAAATCATCTACATCTTGGATGGCCTGAGGGTGAAACAATTTTGAACTATTCCTATAAATAGAAAAAGGATTGTCTAAGCAGAACTTTAAAAATCTTTTGCAAACTTGCTTAGAACAGATTCTGAGACTATTCATCAGTGAAATTAATGAAAGTCGTCTGTGAAATAACACTCCATAAACCATCTTTGTTCATTTTCAAAGCTCTTGAGATATCATTCTTGTTTGATCATTGTAGTTCTAAATGCCGCTGATCGATAAACTGCCATTTTACAAACACTAGCAAATTTTTTTCTCACCAGGCTCACAAAGACTCTCTATGCAGAAAAAAAGTCTTTTTAAAAAGAACAAAATTCTTGAAATGAGGAGAGCATATCATGGATATAAAATGAAGTGCATTATATTTATTTTCATTCTATATTCATGAATAGCTGTTATACAGTATGATATTCAGAGATCATTCTGGCTGACATTGTTTATTATCAAGAGATCCATGTTCTGAGGAAATGAAGCATGGACAGTATATAATTCAGCACATCCATTACAGTGTAATTTACAATCAACTTACCGAAAGAAGAATGAATTGCTCTGTCATTATTCCAGCTGCATGGACTTTTCACAGCTGAGATCAAACAATGGTCTTTAATGAAAAGTCAAGGAGTCACTCACACGCAGCACCTTTATTGTGGCATCCTTCTAAATTGGACCTTAACTATCAAAATCAAAGGACATGATGGTTATAAGACTATCTTAGAGCCATTGCTGGTATTTTAATCTAGGAATGAGAGTTTAAAATATTCTCGTTTGTCATCTCATTTACTGTTCATGCTCACTGCGGCGCTCAGACTGGATTATATTGTCCATTAACCTTGTGACTGCTTTGACATGAAGGAAGATTAAAGGGTGTTTCAGGTCACTGTTTACACTGTGTGACCGCTAATAAGAATTATAACCTATTAAAATTAGGGTCTGATTATATATATATATATATATACAGTATATTATGAGAACCAGATAATAGGGCTCTGTAGACCACATCCTTCAGCTCACCGGCTCCTGGTTCAGGCCCCACATTCTGAATGTGTGTTCAGGGGCCACTTTTGTTTGCCTTCATGAAACCTCAAACCGGCTTCTGACTGAATTGTCTTTGTTTTAGTCGAATGCTCTCTCTTTGAACATAATTACAGTCTGTCTTGCCGTTGCATTCTGCTCATATACACATATGCCATTGATCTATTTCCTTCTCAACCTCTAAGATCTGTTGCTCTTCAGACAGCTATTGCTTTTATAGTGATAGCGCAGCGGGAGTTCAGAGGCAGAAAAGATGAGAGGGATGAAGAAAACATAGTTTGAAGGGAGTCATTAAAAAGAGACCCTAAACATACATAAAATGTTCACGTCTAGAGCGCAACAGATTCCATATTTTCTAAAGTTCAAGTATGCTTCATATTTGGGGTTTTGGAGGAAAGACATACTAAGATTTGGGGAACTGATGCTCAAGGCTATAAAGCCTGCAGTATAATTACCATAATTATGATAAACCTTTTTGTAGTAGTGTAGGTGGCAAAAATATTTGGACACTTATGTCTGAATGTCATTGCATTAATCAACAAAATATCAAACCAAATGACGTCTATTAACAAATGATCACCTATTTCAAATATTATTTTGGAAAACTATTCAAATTAATCAACAGGTTTTTTTTAAAGAAAATTAAAAACAAAGCAAAAATGTAATTTTTGTAATATAAAAACCTATGCACACACTTAAACACACATATTTAACATATTTTTTCTTTTATTTTAAGATTGAAACATTTTGTCTGAAAAGTGTGTTACGCTTGTTTAAATAATTTTGTAATATACTTTTCTGTGTTTACTGGATCAAAGATGGACAAACTGTCAATAATTTTTTGCCTTTTTATGATCAGCGGTGGTGGAATGCACCAGTCAGTGCACCAATTGAAAATGAGTGAGATGTCTGATAAAATGAATGAAAAGGGCAGCTTAGATTTGTGGATGCAGATCATTCTCAGCTCTGGTAAAGATGAAGGGAACAGCGCCAGACAGAACTTTTGTGAGGCCAGTATTAATGTGTGAGATGGGCAGTCTGTGAGCGAAAGATAAAAACATCTCAGTGCTTCTGCACTGTCTTGAGATGTGTTTACTGAGCTCAGCTGTAATAGGTTTTTGTACAGGGAGGGGTTGTGGCAGGGCCATTGACTAAAAGCTTTGCTGTTGGATCCGAGGGGAATGAGCATGTGTGTTAGTTGGTGGGTTTTGATTGCAGTGTTTTTGCAGACTGGAGATGGAACTTCCAGCTCTTACATTGTGGAGGTTGGGGTATCTAACCCTCTGCGATTTTCAAATGGCATTTCCTAGCAGAAGTCACTGTCTGCCTGACCCGCTCCCCCGTTTACCCTACCTGTACATTTCTCTCGCCCTCTTTACTCCATCTCAGATTGGATGTGGGCAATATTGGCGGCTGTAAATGTCACAGCGCTCTCATCCAGTGTAAATGAGAGAGTGCTGTCCGGCTAACTGCACCTTTCCCCTTCTGCTTAAATTAGCTCACCCTACAACTATCAAAGTGTGCGTATTTTCTTGGCCACTGCAATGCAGCATTTCAAAGGTTATAAAAAATGAACTTTTCTCCGCTCTGTAGGTGAATTTCAGGAATAATCACTATACTCACGAAACTCACAATCATAACATAGTCAAACCATAATCAACATGCTTGGTTAACTCACTACACTGAACACTCTAGCAGAATATTTGCCATACTCACATACTCACTCCACACTAATAATCACAAACTTTTTTTTTTTTTAACTGTAAGCATTCATGGTTCTGAATACAGTATTACACAATAAGAAAGAAAGGAAATACATTGTTTGCATCCATTGTTCAAAACCTACAGTTTTTCTTCGTCACTTTGGTGCATTTCTCGAATTATCCTTACTGTAATGCTGGCAAAGAAGAATGTGCATTTCTCAAAACAATTTGTGAAAGCAGCACAACACACAATGGATTACCTGCAAAAGCCTGTCACTTACTCAAAATCTTTAGTTCATCTCTCAAAAGTATTTATGTCAATGAACATATTAGTGCCATCAGAACAAAAAGTCATTGTTTCATTGTTCACAAACAAGATAGTCAAACTGCTTAGTCATGTTGTCAAAATAACACTGCACTCTGTTAGTATTACCTGATGTAAACTATGACACACTACTGTATGTGTGATATTGATTGAAAGAGACTGGATCGAATTCACAGTTACACTTTTACTAGTGGTCTGACTTGCACAGAGAACTATATAATACATTCTGAGCAACATGACATTAGCAACTGATAATGTAGGAAACCGCAGACAATCAGTTGCATGAATGTACCAAAGCAATCGCAACTTGTTCAAAAGAATGAGAAACTGCTTTTATGATGTGCACAAGTGACTAGATTATGTGGAGGTTGAATAAAGTAGTTTTGAGAATTTGAGCTGAGAAATGCATCAAAGCGACGAAGCAAGAAAAACTGTATAATTTGATAGGCCTATTTATAGGCCTATTCTAAAGCCATGACTGGTTGGCGTTAAATAAAGCAATGAGTGTTTGTGCATGTGAGGAGTTAGTGTGAAGCACTGATGAATTAGTGTGTCATTTTTAAATGGTTGTGTTTGAAAAAGGAAATCAAGATACTTTCTGTTAGATTTTTGTGTGTTACATAGAGAATTGCAAAAAGTGTTTTCTGAAATTGAAAACTGAGTCAAATGGCGAGAATTAGTGTAAGGTTTTGCAGATTTGGTGTGTGCTTCTGCTGTTTGAGTGTCAGGTTTCAGAAATTGTGTGACAAATAAAGATTTTGTGTGTAAGCAGTTGAAAAAAAACTGTAAATGCAAATAGTTGTCATAAACTGTCAAGCATATTTTCTACACATTTCTATTAGACTTTTCATAAATTTTTTTCATAAAATCTTGACTTTCACTAATGAAGAGAATATAGATCAACCAATGACAAACCAGTTCTCTGAAATACATCTCATGAACCTTCAATTGGAAAGCCCATATAGACAGAGGACAACACAAGAGTTACAAATTCTGACAGTGTACTTTCTAATTTTTATTTTCGCCTTTGTACCTATATTTCTTTTTCTTTTCTATTTCACAATGACATTGTAATGTGTTTTTTTTTTTTTTGTTGTTGTTTTTTGTGGTTAGACCACTAGTAAAAGTGTAACTGGGAATCATATCCAGTCTTTTTCAGTCAATATCCCACATACAGTAATGTGTATATCCATACTTTTGAAATGGATATATGGCATAAACAAGAAGAAATGTAGGGACTTCTGCATTTCAGTACTGTAATGTCATCCAAACTGTTGCCATAGTTTACATCAGGTAATACTAACAGAGTGCACTGTTATATTGACAACGTTATCAAGTATTTTGAACAATGACTCAAGGACTTTTCATTCCGATGGCACTGATATGTTCATTGACAATTACATACTTTTGAGAGATGAACTAAAGATTTAAATTACAGGCTTTTGCAGGAAATCCATTGTGTGGGTGCTGTTTGTACGAGTTGTTTTGTGAAATGCACATACTTCTTTGCAAATATTACATTAAGGATGATTTGAGAAATGCACCAAAGCGACTGAGAAAAACTGCATTCAGGTATGAAACAATGGATCCAGAGAGACGTGAAGGAAGATGTCAAGGACACCACAGAAGAGGAGGAGAAGGAGTAGGGAGTAGAGAAAGAAATGAAGGAAGAGGAAGAGTAGGAGGTGGAGAGGGAGTACAGAGAGGAAGATGAGGAGGAGAAAGAGAAAGAGGAAGGGCAAGGGCAAGAAGACAAACAGTTTAATATATTTTAGTTGATGTGTGCCAGGGTTGGATCAGGCATGCAAAAGGATTTCACCCCCGCTGTCTGGCCAGGGCCAGTATAGCCTGTGATGTTGACGAGACAGGATGCTGGGGCAGAATAATTATTTTTGTTGTTGTTTGCTGTATTGTACTGTACTCTACAGTACATTAAATTAAGGAATAAAACACTTGGGGAGTACCACAAGCAACACTTATCATGGGTTTTTGTAGTATTGTTTTGAATTGATCTCATCAGTGTGTAAAACTGTGTTGTAGTGTGTGTGTTTTTGAGTGTATGTGTGTCATGTCTGAGAGCAAAGTTTGGTTTTTCAGAAAGATTGAGTTGTTTTGGGTGGAGAGCTTCATTTTGACCTGAATATAGGAAGTTTGGAGAATTGAGTTAGAAGTTATGGATTCGTGTTTAGAGTTTCGCAAAAAAAAGGTATAATTTCAAGAAATGTTTTTAAGCAATCGAGAAAAACTGTAATAATTATATTCATTTTTAAATTTAATTGTACATTTATGATGATGATTGTTATTATTATTGGTATTAATAATACTAATACTAATACTACAATATATATATATATATATATATATATATATATATATATATATATATATATATATATATATATATATATATAGACACACACACACACACACACACACACACACACACACACACACACACACACACACACACACACACACACACACACACACACACACACACACACACACACACACACGTTTGTTTTAGTGGTTTACTGGACTCTCCATAGGCGTAATGGTTTTTATACTGTACAAACTGTACATTCTATTGCCCTACACCTAAACCTACCCCTTACAGGAAACTGTCTGCATATTTAGATTTAAAAAAAAAACAAACAAAAAAAACACCATTTAGTATGTTTTTTAAGTCTTTTGATTTACGGGGACATAGGCAGTGTCCTCATAAACCACCTTCAAATTGTAATATCTCTTATTTTGTCCCTGTAAACCACAAAAACGAGTACACACACACACACACACACACACACACACACACACACACACACACACACACACACACACACACACACACACACACACACACACACACACACACACACACACACACACACATTTACTAAAATACTACTACAACTAAAAAAAACAAAAAACAAAAAAAAAATAGTAATATTTATTTTAATAATGTGACTTAATGAGATCTTAGTGCTTCCAGGGACAGTTTGTGTGAAAAGGCTCTGTTTAACATGGGTCAGTTTTTCAGTTTCAGTCAGCTGAAAGATCTTTTGAGTTTGATTGTGTCAAAGTGGACTTATGAATGAACACTTATAAAGAGGAACTGTTTCTGTCTGGCAGTTGAATGTGGGGAGAATATCATGTAAAGTGTAGACAAAAGGCATCACTTGATAATTTGTAGTTTTTGCACACCCATTTGAAAGAGAGAGATGCTGTTTCAGTATAATTTTATGCCTTTTTGTTCTTTTAGCCTTGATATCTTTATACAGAGGCAGCAATATGAGATTTCACATGGGTCATATCACAAAGAATCAAACTTTCTTTAATCTTTTGAGATAAAAGAGCTTTTACAACTCAAAATTCATTATTTTTTTATTATATTTATATTTATTTCAACAATAAACCTTTATTATTATTATTTATATTAAAAGTTTTTTTTTTTAAAGTTTAGTTTAGTAATGCAATATCTTGCTTAGGGCACCAAGTGAGACAGGGAAGCTTTAAAAAAGGTATGCTAAAACTGTT
Organism: Acrossocheilus fasciatus; assembly: GCA_036784905.1. Taxonomy (NCBI): domain Eukaryota; kingdom Metazoa; phylum Chordata; class Actinopteri; order Cypriniformes; family Cyprinidae; genus Acrossocheilus; species Acrossocheilus fasciatus. The sequence continues at coordinate 8,127,044 of CM071955.1, forward strand.
GTCGTCACAGCTGTCACTATAAAAGGATGGGTGCAGAGGCACTACAGGCTTCAGTTATTTTTTCTTGAGGGGACAACCAGAGAAAAAGAAAGAATGAGAGAGATAGAGGCATGGCTGTTTAGTAGTCATCTGACGGGCTGGATGTAATTAGAGCGAGGTCATGCATTCCCTCCTCACACTGCAGCAGAAGGAATACAGCGATGCAGCGAGGTTGTTTCATCTAGTCTTGTCTTCTGCTGGCATTCTCCTGGCAGAGTTTAAAACGACTCGTCTCCATGGAGTTCATATCTAGACAAGCTCCCGCTCCGCACACACATGGGCATCAAACAAATCAAACTGAAAAGAGAGAGAGAAATGGGAAGAATGAGCTTGACACATACAGAGAGTAAAATACATCAGAAGTTGGGACCAAATGATAGGACCAAATGACATTTCTTTCTTTTCCTGGCACCCATTCACAAGGTGGTTTTGTTATAGAAATGAGCATTCATCATGCAGGTCATTCTGACCTGGTTGGATGGAACAAATCAACATACACTTAGCAGGGCAGATCCATCAATCCATTGGTCTAAAATACTTTGTATTATTGCATTTGTAGGCAGGATGTGACACATCCAAGGACTTATAAAGGGTTGTACTATGATTGTCCCTCCTGGGACAACTTCTGTTATTTACTGTAAATGTCCAAACATTTTTCAGAATTTAAGTTTGAGATCATTCAGGTGGACAATCAAGATTATTTTGAATGGAACAGGAGCATTGTTGACAGTCACAAAATAAGCCTGCGGAGATGTTGAGACAGGAGCTTGTCAAGCATGGACACTTACACTTTCTCCTATGATGCAAGTGCAGCAAATATGAAAATGCAATGAAATTCTCTTCCAGATGAAAGGCCAGATCAATAATTCAGGATAATTCATGTATACAGCAGTGTGTGTGTGTGTGTGTGTGTATATGTATATATATATATATATATATATATGTTTGTATATTGTCACGGCTGTGTGGTTGTAGTTTAAATATAAAAGAAGAACAGGAGAACGAAACAGCATCAACTCACTTTTCCCATTTATTAACTCAAGATCGGACAAATACAAAGGGATAACTGAGGACTTTTATATGAACGGGAACAAAAGAGCAAACAACGTAATTCAAATCAGGTGGGGACAATGAAACGATAATTAACTAACGAGGAATGGAACTAAACCAAATAAGGACAAACAGGAACTTCAGACGGGTAGACACGTGACATATATATATATATGTAAAACACTGAGCTGTAGTTATCAGAAATGTTTGCTTGTAGTTCTTGCTGCTAAAGTTGGCACAAACAGATTTGAATTTTAAAGGGGCGATTCGTTTTTCAGATGGGTGATAGGAGAACTATTTTTTTAACTTCTTTCGTTTGTTTGTTTGTTTGTTTAGATATACACAATATATGAAACAAAACTCCCTGTTGAAGAATTGCAATAAACATGCATTTTCATTAGTGTATTTGTGCATCTACGGCTGAATGTGTTTTATAATTAAACCTATATTTGATGTTAATATTTACTTTTAATAAACGCTTTACTAGAAAAAAATCCAGTGCTTCATTTTGCAGTAAAGTTGAACTGTTTGAACTGTTTGAACTGTTTGTGTTTGGATGGTTGTGATAAGTACATTTCATTGGAGAGAAGTGTCAAATCGATTGAGAAAAACTGTAATAAATTAATAAACAGTTTTATAATTATATAAAATTAATATAAAAAATAAATATTTTTTTTCCATTGCACACAATCTCATCGTAGATCAAAATTGGCAGGGAATAGGGACAAGCAGTGCTGTTGTTCTTTTGGTTGCCAGTTCGTGTTAAAAAGAGCCTTAAAATCTTTAAAGTCAAACTTACCAAATGGTTGAATGAATATAAAGTGGAAGGTATTGGTAGTTTAAACCATGTATTCTTGTGTTGAATTTGTATTCTCTGTAGAGCCCCGTACACTTCTAATTCAATTTTCAGGAAGCTATAATTAAAATCCTTAAAATGGATATTTGTGTCTCAGTGGTCTGTAAAACGGCAACAAACAAGTTAATTAAAATCAATGGTGTGAGATTTTAGGTTGGAAAGAGCTTATTTTGAACTTGTATTTCCCCCATGTACCTATAATTCAGTTCTTGAACCTTCTAAACAGACTAGGGCACTGACAGAAATGAGAATATTTATGTATGCTGCAATTTAGTTCTTGTCAGTATCTCCCTGATTAGGCTGCCCTGGCCTTGCCAATATACCCATAGACCTTATGTGATAATTTAATTGCTTAATAACCTCTAATTCATCGCTAATTGGCAGCAAATAAGCTGTGCTTAAATATGAACTTGAACTAAAATGACTTATTAATTGCTGATGTGATTCAAGTTGTCACAACTGTCAAGCTCGATAACACTGGGTCGTCTTAACACAGCGCGCTCTCTCTCTCGTTTTAGGTCCAGTTCGTTAACTTACCCTTTTTTTATGTGTCATCGCCGCGTGGCTCTGCACCGTCTCGTGGTGTCACAAGTCGTGTTTGGATGTCTGTTTATAGCTGCGTGCTGTCAGGGCAAAATAACTCTGAAATCACTTTGTAAGACTAAATCCTCCCTGTTTATCCCTGCTGCGGCTGATAAGACGGTGCGTGAAAAAGGTGATGCAATGCTCACTGCTTCTTTTAGAATCGCAATCAGGATCAAAATTACTTTTATCTGTCATGTGTGATACTAAACTTGTGTCAGAACAGTCTACACACAAATAAATTTCCTTTGATGCATGGTGCTAATTGTTTTAATGGCAAAAGAAGGCACGGTAGTTTAAAGTATTACAAAGCGACATGGTTAATCTGCACAAAAGAAAATATGCAAATGTGGCAGACAAGGCTAGCCAATTACGAACTGAAAGCAAATGTGTAAAGACATGTATGAGATAGTTATTTGGTTTTGCAACCAAGGGGTCAAGGTTTTACTGGTAAATATTTATTTATTTGTTTATTTATTAATTTTGCATGGCATAGAAATGTAAAGTTCCATGGAGGTAAAAGGGAGACCATAGAAAACACTAGTTCCATGATATTCCAAAAGACACACACACACACACACACACACACACACACACACACACACACACACACACACACACACACACACACACACACACTCTCTCTCTCTCTCTCTCTCTCTATACTGTATATATATATTTGAATTTTATTCATAATTTATTTAGACATTTTATTTATATAATTTAGACATTTATATTAATTTATAATTGATTTATTATTTACATTACATCAGATTTAACCTTCCAAAAGATTTTTGCAATTTAGTGTTAATTATGCAGCAGATGGTCTGCAAATAGACTATCAAAGTGTGGACTGGGGCAAAAGTTAAAAAAAACAAACAAACAAACAAAAAAAACATCAGATATATCAAGTAATTGTCAATCCTTTCTTCACTTGGCACATTAATTCAGAGAGTTCAAGACTATAATGGAGAGTGAGAGTGAAAGGGCAATGGAGGTACATTATCAGGTTATTGACTACAAAGGAGGGAAATACTTCTGTAAAAATAAGTGGATGCCTTTAAAAGACAGTTATAGAAATTCAAAACTAAAGATTAGCCGGCATTTGCGAAGAAGAAAACGTTTAGACTAAAGTAAGAAGAGGCTGCCGAAATGTCTCACTGGTGTCGAGGACACACAAAAAAGCGTAAGAGGTTCAATTCAATAACAAAACCCTGGTGATTTTCTGAAATATGTGTCTTTCACACTTGTATTGTTCAGTGTCTCTCTCTCTGAGGTGGTGAGAAATAATGGAAAAATGACTCCAGTGGCTTTTTCTGCATCTCTGTTAAATCACCCTCATTGCTGTATGATTCTGTATCTGTGCTACTAGGCTGTTATGAAGGGCATATAGACTTTTGTTTGAATTGAGGAGGACCCATGGGGAGGTAGGGGTCCCCGACCAACATACAAGCATAACAATTATCGCTCTTATTATTGTGATTTAATTCCCTTTATTCAACCTTTCATTAGTGATTACAAACAGATTTTCCCATGTATTTTGTGAAGTGTTTACAGAATGGGCCTGGCACAACTTTCATTATCACATTAACAAATCTGTTAACGTCAACGCCAACAGCCTAGTGGTCAGTGCGCCAACATTTAACTCTGTTGCGTTACGGGCGTCCCGAGTTATTAATTTTTTTAGAAAAGAGACATTGTACTATGTCCTAAACGTCAACAAAAAAAGCATGATGTGATCTAATCACATCGCTGAAGGTAGTCATTAATTCTTGGCTCCTTTATCACTAAAAGACGATTCTGTAGTGACAAGACTCATCAGCACTCGATCTGAATGTTTATTTTTCTTACTGACATAGCTTGACACCGCAGGGCTGTGCTGTCACATGAACGCAATTAATGCCGCTGTTCTTGTGTAGCAAACAGGAACTCTGTTTTTTCAGGAAACCATAATTAAAACTTGGAAAATAAATAGATATTTCTTTGTTTCAGTGATCTGTAAAAATAGCAACAAATAGGGAGTGTAAAGTTAATTAAAATCAATGGTGTGGGATTTTAAGTTGGGGGCAGAGGGGGGGGAAAAAGCATGTTAGCTTTGGCAGTTTCTGGGATTATATGACGAAGGACGTATATGATTCCAAAATCGCAAGGCCTTGGGTATTACGGTATATATACAATACGCTTGAAATGGAAGAGTGAGTAAACTAAATGTGAGTTTAGAGGGTTGGGGATGGCAAATTACAACAAATTCTTCTCCACAATTACTTGTCTTGAAAAAAATTTGCTTAATGTCATGCATCTTAACACATCCTCCAATTAGAAAGCCGCTGAACGCTTGACGAGGGTGTAATTACAGAGGCAGCTAAGAGCTGACTGGCGGTGCGAGAGAATGAAATATGAACAGAAGGACATGAGAGTTTTTACCTTAGAGCAACTAGCTGAACACAAGCCCTATGGGTAGATTAAACATGAAACAGCTATACATGCTAAAAAACACAAGTTTGATCCTTCACAATAACTATTCAGAGCCACAGGTTTGAGATTCTGGCCTTGTCTGCACATTCCTCATATTTAAAAACATGTAAATACCTGACACCTGACATAAATACGAATGGTCTCTTTTCCCATTTCCAGGTTTGAAATGTGGAGGAAAACTCTATTAACGCATTTATTTATCCATTTAGCATGACATAGCAGAGCAAAGCGAAAAAATTTTGCATTCCCATATGATCAAACATCAAAAGAAAAAAGTCACTATTGCATTTCCATTACATTCCAAAAGAGACAAGCATGAGAGAAAGGTGTCAAATTTACAGTACCTCCTTTAAATTTCAGAATTTAAACTCAAAAGTCAGAATTATGAAATGTAAACTCAAAATTGACAGAAAAAAGTCACAAATGAAAGATGTAAACTCTGAATTCTAAGAAAAAAAGTGTAATTGTGAGGTGTAAACTTGCAATTCCGAGTTTACAATTTGCAGTTGTGAGATATAAACCCACGATTCTGAGAAAAAAGTCTGAATTGTAAGATATAAACTTGCATTTTTAAATTCCATGGCAGAGACAGTTTCCAAACCATAGAGCAAGTACAAGAAAATTACTTGTTTCTAAGGTCAAAAGGAGTGTGATTTTTGTGTGTGCTTTCTGTTGGTATCTAAAATTTGCATAAATCATCAATGCAAAGTTATTGTTAAATTATGATTTCTATGTGAAAACATTTCCACACAGATTTGATGCACATATGAGCACAGTGAATGAGGCATTAATTCATTAAACATTCTGAGCATGTTGTGCTGGGATTACTTTTAAAACTTGTCAAGTTTCACAGCAAAACACTCAAATTGCCACATCCACCTGCCACACTGAAGGAATAAATGAAAATCTCTGTATGAAATGATAATACACAGCAGAAGCAAGATGTATCTCAACCCCATGACAACCTTTATGCATTCTGGAACTGTGAGATATAACGTGACCAAAAAACATCCACCTGTTCAGCATAACAAATAAGTGTATGTGTGTGTGTTTTTTTTTTGTTAGAGAAGCTGTTACAACTCTCTTGGGGTTTGGAAGGGCAAGTAGCAGCTGATGTTTGATGGAAAACTGCAGCTATTTTCTCACCTCTGTTGTACCTCTTTGGCACCGCAATGCAAAATACTTCATTATGCATCATCAGACAGTCTCCTAATGGAAGGCTGGATGCCTGCTTTGATATTCTGCATAAATTAGCGCTGCCTTTTCAGCATTAAAAGCCTGGAAGCATGCCGGCCTCCAAAGGTAATATTTTAACTGCAGTCCGGATTTACAGTATATGAACTTCAGCCAGCATTTGTGTTGAAAGGCAACCATTTTACAAATGATATTTAGTATTTCAGTATGAAATAGTATACTTGATTAAAGCCAAAAATATCCAACTCATAAGGATGAGTGAATTCACTTCAAGTCACCTTTAACCTTTAGAAGTGTGTGAATTTTTTTCGACATTAAAATATTAGGATCCTTCACACCAATAAAAACAACTATAAAGCTAACTATAGTGCTAATTATATTAGCATGTCCACCAGCAGGCAATCACTTTTTTTATTATAATAAACAGTTTTGTCGTCTGTCACTTTTTTTGGGGGGCTGTTTGGAAAACAATCATTATTTTTGCACTTCTTTGTTGCTGCCAGATTGCAGGCTCAAAAATGGCTCTTTCAGCCCATATTTCTCCATGTAGCAATGAGAGCGCTAATTGCAATTGTTCGCATTGTCTCTTTCATGTTTGAATTGATAGCATGTTGATCTTTTCATGATTTAATCATGAGTTGAAAAGCTGCAAATTAGTGCCAAGGGTTCCTCTGGCTCTCAGCATGATCTGCAGACTTGATGTAGGTTTATAGATATATACATAGATTGAGGATTGTTATCTAGACAATGCAGTTTAATGATTCACAGGTAGAGGCCAGGTGTAAGGCAATTGTATACTCGTTATGGCAGTTGTTTTTCAGAGTAACTGAAACAGGGACAGAATATGTGACTAGGTACTAATATTAAAAGTAAAAAAAGTATTTTTATTAACTTTCAGCCAACTACTAAATCTATAAATCATCAGTCTAGTCCATGAAGGTTGTTTGATTGCTCATGTTTGAATGGTTGATGAAAGAGAAATCCATAGCAAACAAAAACAAGATCCTGCTATTTGTTTTCTATCACATTATTTGTTGCCGGTCTCTTCTTTCTTTTGTCATTTCCATTGACTGCATTTCTTCCCATCCTTATTCTTGTCTCTTCCACTGTCTGCCCTCATTGAATTGCTCCATCACATCCTGGTTTGTGTTTTGTCTATACCACTATTGTTGTCTTTAGGTAAATTACTCAAACAGAATCAATGCAGCATCTCCAAACTCTCACTTCCTGTTGCTTTGGCTCTGTAAGCAGGATATTGTGAACCGTTGTGCACATTGAGAAGAATTCACAGGCCCTCAACTCATTTAATGCACCTTGAATTATAATAGGAAAATCTGCTATGTATAACAAGGTCATCAATCTTTCCTGAGTTTCCCCGAAGTTGCTTTCCATTTGATACTGTGCTAAGAGAGGGATGGAGTTCAGACAGATCCTGCCACCAGTGCTTTGCCCCCCCCCCCCCCCCCCCCGCAATCTTAATACCTGAGAAAGCTGGCCAAAAATGACCCTTCAGAAGTTTATTCTAAATATATTTGCTCTGACAGGTTCTGGCTCCCATTCTCATTGCAATGAAGCACATAGTGGAAATTGTTATGTAATAACAGTATTATTATCATAGCAATGCTAATAATTTATTTGACATAATAAGTATTAAATATTAATATTATATTGTATATTAAAACATTATTGTAAAATTAAATATTATATTGTATATTAAAAATCACATGATAAAGCCACAAAGAGATTCTAGAGGGTTTGCAAAAAATTTATTAAAAATTTTGTTAAAAAAATAACGATTAATCGCACGATTGTCATGAGTTAACTCGTGATTAATCGCAACTTAATCACAATTTTTTATTTGTTCTAAATGTACCTTAAATTAATACTTTTCAAGTTTTTAATACTCTAATCCACATGGGCATGTACAAATATTGATGCTTTATGCAAATGTATGTTTATTATTATTGAAACCATAGTCAATATAGAGCATGAAGACTAGACATATTTCAAAGGTCATAGATGTTTTTCAAAGAACTTGTTCATGTCTATTAGACACATGAAAAAAGAAACTCCAGGTCCCCATTACTTCTCTTCCTTTGCACTGAGCAATTTACTTACACAAACCTATTTACATTTTTGCAGGACAGCTCACTTCTTCTGAAAATGCAAAATGTACATTTATTATTTATTATTAGATTTGTTTGCCTCTCTGTGCCCACATACTGTAATCTGATGCAGCTAAATTCTCAATAAAACTGTTTTCACTGGTATATTTTATTGTTTCTGTTGTCACACAACGGAATGAATATGAAATAGTGACTGAAACGCGACCCATTAAGACTAGGCTACATAACCAGCTCTCCTTGCCAAGATGTTAATTTGCACAAAAATCCTGATAATCGAGCAGTTGTCTGATAAAATCAAATACACATAAGATAATGACAATAGCTGTGCTGTGATTTCGGCTATAATTGCATGTAAAATTAGAGAAGCAACATAACTGAAAGCGCTGCTCCTCTCCGCAGCTCGCTGAACAACGCAGATGCACAGAGAGAGAAAGAAAGGTGTGTGTGCACGCGCTGGGACGCGGCAAGCGCTCGTGCAGCAGTACTAGCCAGTTTCAAAAAGGTTTGGGCAAAGCCTAAAGATTTGTCGCTAGGCGGGTTTTTTAAGGGGGGGAAGAAAAATAAATTTGCTAAAGGGGTCTGTAAAGTCGCTAAGTTGGCAACACTGTGCATCTCCATTTCTCCAACAAGGGGCTAGGCCATGGGTCAAACAGAAAATGCGCGCTGCGTTTATCGCGTGCTAAAAAAATTAGTGCTGTTAAAATTAATTTGTGTTAACATGTTATTAACATGTTAACTTCGACAGCACTGATATATATATATGTATGTTTATTATTATTGAAACCTTATATTATTGATATATATATATGTATGTATGTATGTATGTTCTGTCGGGTCTTCTGTCATGATACTGCTGTGTCGGAGCGAAGAACGAGGAGCAAAGAAGGCGGAGATGCAGGAGAATTCACAAACAACAGACTTTAATATTCCAACATGGAGTAACATAGGGCAGGCAGGAGACACACACGTAGCACGTAGACGTTTGAGACCCGACATGGAAACATGGGGCAGACTACACTTTAAATACAGAGTGAAACGAGGGAAGTTGACAAGACACACCTGAATTCAATGAACACAATCAACACGAGGGAAACTAGATCACAGGGAGCACATGGGGAGCAAAACACACACAGAAAGTCCATATTCCTGACATATCGCCCCCCCTCCCGGAAGGCATGTCTTTGTGCTGAAGAAACAGAAGGGACAAGTAGGAACTTGGGAGGAGGCTCAGGAGGAGGACGGACATCCAGGAGGGGGCCGGCAGACAGAGTCCAGGGCGGCTCAGATGGAGGGAGGAGCCAGTGAGATGACAGGAGGGACATGGAGCAGTTGGTGTGAGGTGGGACCCAGGCCACAGCCATAATGGCGACCCACGGTGGAGCTAACGGAGGGAGGAGCCATGGTGGAGGAAGAGCTGACAACTCCAGGGGGGCGACTGACGGAGGCAGAGCAGGTGGCGGAGGAGCCTGAAGCAGAGATGGAGAGCTGATGAGCCAGGGCGACGGGGAGGATCCAGAGGGCCAAGGCAGAGCCGAAGGGAAGGAGTCTCGAGGTGATGGATGGTCGACAACAGACCAAGTCGGAGCTAGAGGGACGAGGGAGCCCGGCGGAGCCAGGGGACTGATAGGCCACGGCGGAGAGGAGAGAGCTAATAGCCATGGTGGAACCAACTGGTCAACGGGCCAAGGTGGAGTCCAGGGCTTAGAGGCTGGAGGCGGAGGCAAGGGATTCTCCAGCCACGGTGAAGATGGAGGATGGCAGACCTGCAGAGCTCGCACTGTACAGATGTTGGGCTGAGGGCGAGCAGAGGGGCTGCCAGACGACAGCGGTGGAGGAGGCAGGAGCAGGCGGGTAGGCATTTGTGAGCTTCTGGGCTTTCAGGGCTGGTGTGCTCTGCCCACACACATACCAAATTGTGACTCCCAGCACGTGGAGCGCGACTGACAGGGCTACACTCGGGAACACTCGAGTCTCTCTCTGAGCAGGACGTGGAAACAGGTGCCCTCTCTGGGCTGGACAGGGGGACAGGAGTCTTCTCTGAGCTGGACGTGGAAACAGGAGCCCTTTCTGGGCTGGACGGGGGGATAGGAGCCCTCTCTAGGCTAAATTTAGGAACAGGAGCCCTCTATGGGCTAATCTTAGGAACTGTGTCTCTTTCTGGGCAGGACGGGGAAACAGGAATGACTGAGGGCTCCAAACAATGCGGGAGGAGAGTGGACAAGTCAGCAGCCACATCCACAGCTTCTCCTTCTAAGTCCAGCAGTCCCAGATCCAAATTCAGCTCACCCTCAGCCATGGTGCAGGGGGTGGAGCTCCTCTCCGCGTTTTCACTGTGGTGGGTGTTGTAGCCAGTTCTTGCTCCTGGTCTGATGATCTGTGAGGCTCTGGCTCCATGGCTATCCTCAGCATTGATGCACTCCTAGGCGATGGCTCGTCGGTTGTGATAGGCTCTGGCTCTCCATCAGTAGTGGGCTCGGGCTCTTGCTCCGCGCAGCGTGGTGATGGTGGGCTGGGCTGTGGGTCTGGCTTTGTTTTGGATTGGGGATAGACGCTCTCCAGACACTGGGTGATTGCCTCCCTCCAGCACAGTCTGGGAGGTTGGGATGGTAATTTTCCCGATCCAGAACAGGGAGTTCAGTGCAGCGTCATCGAACTCTGTTAAAATGGTAAGCTGGCTGAACTCTACAGCATACTCCAAGAATGGAAGGTCTTTACAAGCAAGGGAGGTAAGCTCTGAGGAGAGGGAATCCATGGGAAAAACAACAGAAACAAAAAACACTGTACAAAACACAGAAAACAGAGGGGAACACAAAATAAAACTTTTTCTTCGGTCGGGTCTTCTGTCACGGTACGGTGTTGGAGCAAGCAACGAGGAGCAAAGAACACAGAGAAGCAGAAGAATTCACAAACAGCAGTCTTTAATAGTCCAACACGGGGTAACACAGGGCAGGCAGAAGACACACACATAGCACATAGACATTTGAGACCCAACAAGGAAACATGGGGCAGACTACACTTTAAATACAAATTGAAATGAGGGAAATTGACGAGACACACCTGGATTCAATGAACACAGTCAACACAAGGGAAACTACGTCACGGGAAGCACATGGGGAGCAAAAGACACACAGACAGTCCATATTCCTGACTCTCTCTCTCTCTCTCTCTCTCTCTCTCTCTCTCTCTCTCTCTATATATATATATATATATATATAAAACTAAATGTATTTTTATAGGGCCGCGAAAGATAACATATTTTAAGATAGAATTTAAATATGAATATTTTTTCACATTTAGCCAAGTTTTATATTAATATTTCATTCTGCCGTTTTAAAAACTTGTCAAAAATTATGCATAACTACAATTATTTTATTGATAGTGCTAGCTTTTACAAGTAAAAACAACAACAAAATCCCAATCTGCTTATAATTTTGTAATAAATAATAAAAAAAAGAAAAGTAAATCTTGCTAATCTAGGCTGCCATTGTCACGATGCACACACACAAGGGATGCGAAGAGACGTGGATAAACTCATATAAACAGTCTTTAATCCAAACAAAGAAATACAAGGCAGAGCAGACACACAGGAACACTGGGAGTAATGAGTAGACCAGACGAAAAGGAACTGAACAGACAGGAACTAAATACACAGGATAATCAAACACACACAGCTGAACGAAATCATATTAACTAATCAAACTAAACAAGGACAGGAAAATAACCATATATGGACAACAGGAGGGCGGGAAACACACAACACACAACACAAGGGCTGACAGCCATCTTAATAAAGAGTAAATATTCTCCAAAAAATATCTTAACAATTTTCCTTAGGAAAATGACAATATAAAAGACCAGTAAGTAATTTTGTAAGCTGTTATTTTATAAGGTCTTTATAATATAATTTATGTTGTCTTTATAATATCACACTTGATGCTTTTTGTACATAGTATAAAACTTTTTTTTAAAACTTGAAATAAAAATTCAACTGAAATAAAACTTTACTTTCACTCTCACTCTCCTCTAGCTACTGCAAGCATCCTGTGACAAGCTTGTTGTGCCACAATGGAATTTAGATGTATGCATCTGATGCATTGCGATACATCCTTGAATGCTACACACTTTAAAAAAGTCACACTGTGGGAGTCAGTCAGTACACTGAACTTGTGTGTGAAAATGTTAATAAAAAGGATCTGGCAAAATTGTAGCTATATAGGCCTACCTTATTCCTCTGGCTGTCACGCTTTGATGCACAAAAACCAAATGTCATGAAGCAAGGGACTAAAAGCCAAGCCAGTCTTTATGACCTGTTATTAACATCTTTAAAATGTAAAATTGATAAATTTAGAGTTGAAATGTCTTTGAACTCACAACATAATAGTCTGATTTGTTCTTAAAGATGTGCGGACCTGACTTAACTCGAGAAACAGATCCGATTATCCTCAGCATAGTGTGCAGTTTGTGATGTGCCACTGAAAACCTTCAGACTGAAAAAATTTGACAAACGTCAAGAAGCGCTTTCCCACCCACCTTGCGGAACGTCTGAAATATTCTCATCAGTTCCGCTTTAGTTGTTCCTGAAAGGTTCACTCGAACGGGTTCACTCTGTTTAAAATCTCTCTGTCCCTGTCAATGTTTCTCTTTAGTTCCACTGAGCTCTCAGCTTTACTTTGTTCTCTTTTATATGCTTTCCTCATTCTGAGTGTCATGAATGCTGCTAAATGCTCATTATCTCACCTAGTCTCCTCTGTAATTGGCATTTATTATCATTTGTTGTGTGCAAATGTTCTAGACCTCCTCACACAGTTTCAGAGCTTTGCTTATTTGAGAACAGAGAGGGTCTCGCTCCACCCCTTTCCAACCACACATCTCCTCTATGTTTGATATAAAATACTGATTACTGCATGTATGCATAGTATGTAAGTATGTATACTTGCAGATATATGTTGCAAATATTCTCATTAGGAGCTTTGTAGGATAATTAGAAATTAAGTGAATTATTAATTAGCCTTTATTTTTTACTTTAAGATTTCATTACATTTTTTTTAGTAATTTTGCTATGTATTTTTGTCATTTTAATAATTTTTTTTTTTTTTACGATTTAGATTTCATTTATTTTTATTTCAGTTTTAGTTTTCATTAATTTCTAGTTAGTTATTTTCCAGTAAGCTCCAGTTAATAATAATTCCTGCTTTCCTTTTTTCTCCATCTAATATTTATATTACAGCTTTATTTAACCCTGTATACTGCACATTTTGATAATTGATAAGTAGATAATTTGAGTGTTTTATGCATAGAATATTTGCTGTGCATAATTTACCGCATATCATCAAACTAGTATGAGTAGCACGGTAGTATGCTATTCTAAATATAGGCCTTTTCCTGTTGTCATCTGTAACATGAGTACATTTCTGCGTCTGAGGTCACCTTAAGGATTTCAGTTTGATAGAGAGAGACAAAGAGAGAAAGAGACACATGAGAGCCCATGCAGGTGGAAAACTGGCGTTCGTATTCATATGTCTGACAGACGCACAACAGGGTCCTTTTTATATTCATTATGCCTGACTGCCAGTTATGTTCCCGTTCCATAGACAAGCTGGAGAATACGATATGCTTTTTCATGATTACAGAAGAGTGTAATACATCCATTTCCACACACTGCGCCGTGTTGCTGAAAATGACAGCAACTCCTGTTCATAACTATTGTGTTTCATGACTGTTGGCTTTTTGTGCTTATAAATCTGTGCTATTAATATGCAAATATATTTCTGTACAGGAAAACTCGAGCCTAGTGAGCTGCCCACAGAGGGAGTATTTTAAGGCATCATCTGCACAAAGTGTGTTCCAAAAGGTAGGCAACTTAATTATGCTGCCTCTTAATATAAATAATTTTGCTGTCCTAGAATGCATGGCAACAAGCTCAGTGAACGAGAGATGGCAGGACGAGGTGAGAAAAATTCAAAGTAGTTGTATTTCATTAAATAAATAACAAGTGATGCCACTTGTTAATGTGTTCTCTAAAAAGAAAACAGTAATTAAGCTTTTCTATTACACTGAGAGAGAACTTTGCTTCTTTATTTTGCTAAATGAATATAAATGATCCTCCATGTTCATGCAGTTCTTAATTGATCAGACAAATTAGAGCTCATCTAATAATCCAACTGCGCAAATAAGGAAGGAGACAGATAAGGATCGTAAAAAGACAAAAAGCGAGATTCTTTTAAGAATCAAGCCAGAGCCATTAAATGGATGACTCAAACAGATCGCAAGCTATCTGAACATTTATGAAGAAGAAAGAGACAGACGTTGTTTTGAGACACTAAAGCTCCATCTGTTCTGAGCAACTGTTACAACAAGCCTCTTCCACAGTCTGAGTTAGCAAACATTTCTCTCTCTTTCCTTCTCTCCGGCTCCAGTGTGTCTATGCTATCTCATTTTGCTGATTGTTTTGTCCCACTGTTGCTCTGATATAAATGGAAGGAAAAATAAGACCAACTTATTAAGACTCCTTGCAGAGTCATTGCCACGAAAGACACAATTAGCCTTAATGACCGTGGCCGCATCCTCATCTGAAATCGAATCAGAGGAAGTTCTGCGCAGTCCAGAGGGATCACGTTTAAGAAACGGGTCTAGACTCACTGGTTCACGAGAATCGAACCGTCTTGCTGCTGTGGAGCTTATATGATTCTCTTCCCACTGAATACTGTGGGCTCAATGTTGACTGAGTTGCATGACTGGAAATGCAGTAGCATGGAAACAGCCTAGTGTAAAAATGTTGGTTTGTGACCAAATTTTAAATGGGAAGTTCACCTAAAAACTGTTTCTCATGCTGTTCCGAACCTACATTACATGACTTTATTTTGTTATGCAGAACATAAAAGAAGATATTTTGAAGAATGTTTCAGCTGTTACAATGTGTGGTCCAAAACAACACCGGACCCCATTGATGTTATGTTATGGACAGAAACACCAATGCCATCTTTTTTATGTTCCATGGATGTTAAAGATTCTTTATGAAACCATAGATGCCAATAAAGAACCTTTATTATCCATTTTTACTTTGACTTGCATACAAAGACAAGTCCCTTTACCCAATAGCTCAAGAAACAGTGTGAATAAACAGCATCATACTTTCATTTTTAGGCAGAGATTGAGAATTAGGCCTTTTTCCCTCTCTGTATTGACAGATTGCATCTTTACGAGGACTGCAGTTTTCACCCGTCTCTCCACAGTTTAAATGATGCATTAGAGGCCTGGTGAAATTATCCGCTCAGGGTGAAAAGCACTGCCATTATTCAGGCATTGAAACATCATAATGAATATGGAACACAGGGAGTTCCTGAGGCAAAAGAGAACGCCCTATTTTTGAGCAACCAACTGTGATTCCTAATTAATAATAGATAACTGTGGCATTATTACCTTGTCAGCAGGCACTTTTCTGTTTGTTTGTGTTCATGTAGGCTGTGGTAGTCAGGGATTTACACTTTTCTAATGTGATGCAATGTTACTGAACACAGCTACATATTTCAGTATAGTGATCAGCTCCTCCTTCAACACACTTTCATCTCTATTTGCACTTCCCTGTGGTGTCAGAGCATCTGAGATGCCCAGATAGAGTTGTTGTTTTATGATTTTTATTGCCTCTAAACTGGAAAAATGGTAATGAGATTGCGGATTCGCGAGGTTGAGACTTTGTCTTTGTTTGAGGTTATTGCTCGTTTCCCCCACTGACACTTCAAACCTCTCTTTGGTTTTCTTTTGGTCTGAATTGTTACTGATTGTGGGGAGGGTTTGGCTTCCTGTATCTTTTTTTTTTTTTCCGTTAACATCTAAATCTGCTGCCAGGCTGTTAAAATGACTTTCCCCCCCGAGCTGTTGCTTTTCCTCCCTACCTGCCCGAGTCATCTCAACAGCCTGAGTGAAAATTGCAGCAAACAATTTGATTAAACTTAAAACTTTGACAACGATGTATTGGCATCTGAACTGTAAGAATGCTTAAGGTAACACATCTATTGTTTATGTAGCTAATGCATTCGGTGTGGTTGGGCAACCGCTTGCGTGAATGAAATTTTAGTGCATGAATATGCCTACCATCTGGGAAAAATATTGACATTGAAAGTACCCTATTTTCTATTAGTGGGAGTTTCTAAATTTACAAAATGAGAACACTTCCTGTGGAACTCATCCAATCTGTAAACCAAACAGTCAGTGGTGAAAATGATGAAAGAGAGGAACACAAGAGAGAGGGGAAAATAACCATGTGTAGTATTTCACAAAAACAAGACAACAGAAGTGAAAGGAATAGCTCACCCCAAAATAATAATAATAATAAATAAAAACAAATCTGTAATTACTTACTTACCCTCATGTGCTCCAAAGCAGTTTTTACTGTTACTACAATGGAACAGTATTTTTTTTTGTAATTGTAAATTGATTATTTATTTATTTATTTATTTATTTTTACTTTCTGTGTACTGTTTTATTATGTGTTTCTGGCAAAATAACCATCATCATCATCATCATCATCTCTATCACCATCTTCTTCATCAGTCAACATCATAGTTGACCATCATCAATCACCATCATCATCATCATCATCATCACTATCGTCTTCATCAGTCAGCATCATAATCATGACCATCACCCCCATCATCATTATCAGTCATCATAAAGATAATCTTCACTATCACTGTCAGAATCATCGTCAGCCACCATTGTCACAATCACCATCATCATCAAAATCATCACCATCTTTATTATCACCACCATAATCAGAAGATCTTATATTTTCTCTTCAGGTTGAGGGGGTTAGAAGCATGATCCAAGTCTCTTGCAAAAGAAGGCTGGCAGCAGCTGAGACCAGTTGCAACTGGACTTGGACCCAACCCTCTGGCAGGCAGCATTGGGGTTGTTTTTCTCTTGTCCTGCCCTTTCCTTCAGCTACCTGTAATATTTTCCTTATTAACCTTTTATCATTTTCAGTTGTAGACAGATATTTGGCTGTATTTTGTTAATGTTGAAATACTGTGGCATAATACAGTCTAAAGATCAGAGGCTACATGGCTTTCACTTCTTCATAAAGACCTCTCATGAATGAAAACCCACGCCGGTCCGTAACATCACCTAGCAACAGTTAGCCCGCCAGTATGAGCAATTAACTTGTAGTTGAAGGAAGCTTCAAAAGGCACAGAATGTCTTTATCAAAGACCGCTGGATCCTGCGGAGATACACTGCTGATTAAACAGAAATGTTATTTAAGGTACCCGGAATTTAGCTTTAAGTTGAAGCTTTTGATTTGGACGGATGCTGAATATATACTACTCTTAGATATTATATTGCATATTATACCCTTTAAGAATGTACATTTTAAATAGTCCTGGAAAAAAAAAAAAAAAAAAAAAAAAAAAATATATATATATATATATATATATATGCGTATTACTGTCAAAATTAGCATTAATGCAGGAGTTAAATTTTCCCAGTTTAACAGCATTATATATATTTAATGCAGTTAACACAGAGACAGGTTATATATATATATATATATATATATATATATATATATATATATATATATATATATATATATATATAAATAAATAAAATTATGATTCCAAAAAGACTGTTAAAGTAAAAAAGCAAAAGGATTTTAAAATAAATACATAAATATTTAAATATATCTTAATACATTTATATTTTGATTTTTCATAAATGTAATTTAATGATTAAATAATTTGATGTAATTTTTATTGTGGTGGGCATGATACATTGTATTACAATATTTAGCATATGGGTTTCACTTTATTTTGATGGTCCCTTTAACACATTCTGTTGACTATAGGTAACATTGCACTTACATTTCTACCAACTCTCATTAGATTGTTAGTAGTGTATTACTTGACTGGTAGGGTTAGGGTTGGAATAAGTTGACATGTAGTTGCAAAGTTACTTACAGTCAGTAGAGTGTCTGTTGAGAGACCATCACAATAAAGAGTTAGCAGATATGAAGCAAACAGTCTACTAATAATCTAATGAGAGTTTGTTGACATGTAGTTGCAACATTACTTAGTGTCAACAGAAAGTTCAAAAGGGACCATCAAAATAAAGTGTTACCAGCATATGTACTGAATGACATATTGACACGTACAATATAAAAATGTTTGATTTTGAGCATATTAGAAGCACTTTCTGAGCTAATTTGACTGACCAGTTTTCCCTCTTGTATTATGTTTGTAATGCGAAACAGAAACCATGCCTAATTCTAATTATACCAAAGCTAGCCAGTGACGTTAATAAAAGTACAGTGGCATTAACAGTGGATGCCTTGATGTGCAATTCTGCCCATTATGTTCATGATAATGGCCAATCAATTAAATGCTGTGAAATTACCTGAATGCAGTAATTGTATTATGTGAGCTCTATGTAAGCGCTGCTTTCTAACAGTTCTGCTGTTAACAGTCGCTACACAAGGGTAATGAGAGGACTAATTGAAAACTGTTGAACTTTGTACACCGAATCCTGTGGGGCAGCACACAACGGACATGGCTGTTGTTGTTGTTTTTCTTCACGCTGTTGCTGTTCTTTTTCCCTTTTGCTTTTTATGCGGTTGTTTTCTTTCAGGACCAGCATTCCTGAGATTGACTTTGGTTGGGAAATAGAGGGTTTTGGGCTGGAATCTGCTAGTTCTTTGACTCCGCTTAGCCTGACACAGCTGGGAACAGACATGAGTATCAACTGAATTCCCTCTGCTCATTCTCCTTCCACGCATATGTTGCTGCCAGCTCAACAAATGTGTTAAGGTGGAGCTTATGTGTCTGAGGACTGGCATTAGTGCAACTCATTTGGTGGCCGACGAGCTCCTGAAACTGTACTAACTCAGTGGGAATTTAGAAATGCTGTCTGTCTCACCCATTAAAATCACCCAGATAAATGGTCCTGTGGAGACCCCCTGCTGCACCGTCTGCCAGACATGCTCCATATGTGGTTGCTCTTCTTCTCACTCTCTCTTTTTCTCACCTTACACTTCATGTTTTTATTTTGCCTTTATATTGCCTTCTCTTTCCTTTTTTCTCCCTTGTCATACTACAGTACTTTATATCTGTATTTCTTAAAATCTCTACTACACTGTTACAGTATATGTGACCCTGAACCACAAAACCAGTCATAAGTTGCATGGTTATATTTGTAGCAATAGCCAACGATACACTGTATGGGTCAAAATTATCAATTGTTCTTTTATGCCAAAAATCATTAGGATATTATGTAAAGGTCATGTTCCATGAAGATATTCTGTAAATTTCCTACCATAAATATATCAAAACTTAATTTTTGATTAGTAATATGCATTGCTATGGACTTACAACTTTAAAGGCTCTCAGTATCAATTTTCTCAATATTTAGATGTTTTGCGCCCTCAGATTCCAGATTTTCAAATAGCTGCATCTCGGCCAAATATTGTCCTATCCTAGCAAACCATACATCATTGGAAAGCATAAAAAAATTTACCCTTGTGACTGGTTTTGAGGTACAGGGTCACATATATTCTTATTCTAAATAAAAAAAAAAAGCACTAAAAGCTAAATTTAATCATTTCAAGTGCATTATAATATATAGTATGAAAAAATCCTGGTGTTGAACTCAAATCTGATGTGTTAACGTGTGAAAGAGCGATATAAAAAGAACCTAGGTTTAGTGATCCTAAAAACATATGTGGAACTAAGGTGCAATATGTATGTGTTTAATCACAGACTGAAAGAGTGTTGGAAGAAAGGAAGAAGATGGAAAGGTTAAAGGAATAGCTGAACATTTGCTCAATTTGCACATCATCAAGCCTTCCAAGATGTAAATGAGTTTGTTTCTTCACCAGATCAGGTTTGGAGAAATTTACCATGACATCACTTGCTCACCAATGGATCCTCTGCAGTGAATGGGTGCCGTTAGAATGAGAGTACAAACAGCTGATAAAAACATCACATTAATCAACAACTCCAGTCGATCAATTAATGTCTTATGAAGCAAAAAGCTGTGCGTTTGTAATAAACAAATTCATTATTAAAATGTTTTTAAATTCAAACCTTTGCTTCCGGGTAAAATAGAGTCTTCTGTGAGTAATATAGCTTTCTCCAGTGAAAAAGTCAAAGCCAAGCACTGTTTACAAATGTTAACTGTCCAACACCCTATAAACAAACATGGTGATGTTTTTATTAGCTGTTAAAACTCTCATTCTGAGGAGGAGCAAATGAAATGATCCATCTTGCTTAAGAAAGATTCAAAGAATGACTCACTCAAACATGACCAAGAAACTTTGCAACAGCTGGCAGGAAATGCACTAACATACCACTTCATCACCCACAATTGGACGCTCCACTAGATTCATGCTCTCCACTGGTTGAATTAGATGCTCACTTTGACGTTGTAAACATCAGTATAGATGAAAAACGAATGGAAAGGCCACTTACATCACAATGTGCATGCTTACAACTGTGCATGAAGCAGCTCTCATACTTACAAGGCAGAGCTCTTTGATTTCCAACCTATTTGAGTTCAACCTCAAAGTGAGACTGAGACTGGTCTTTACACCACAGTAGGCTGCCAGAATGCAATATTCTCACCAGATTGCTGGAGAAAACAACCAGAAAACCTCAGGAAACGGTACAAAAACATTATCACAGTGCAGCAAGAGGTGATGGTTTACCATGGAGCAACACAATACTATTGAGAAGCATGTTTAGGAGAAGTGGACAAGAAAAGCTGTGTACTTATATGGAGAATTAAGCTGCTATACTGTGTACGGGAAGGAACTAGAGACGTTCCAGTCCAAAAAATACAGACATCCGTGTCCCTGTGTGCCGATCGACAGCTCCAGAATTTCCCAGAGGAGCAACTAATAGGCAAACAGAAACCATTTTAGAGACACTGACATGAGGTGAATCTAAAAACCAGTTTCATTCGCTTGCATTTTAAACAGACTACCTGCTGGGCTCACCCAGCCTCGGTTGTTTTACGCTCAAATGCAGAAATAAATGAGGAAAAAAGATGAAAGATGAAAGAACTATTTTTCTTCTCTGACTCCAACGGAGGCATTGATGCAGTGGCTGGTTAAGGGCGGACAATGTTCAGATAATGAAACCTGTGAGGCTTAAAAACACATCTTCTTGTGATAGTTGAGGTCTGCTTTGCTTAAGCAACTGTGCCAGAATTAATGCATGAACTAAAGTCACTGAAAACTTCTCATTAGCCTTTCAAAATTGTTCTTTGAAGCATTTTGCAAAAGTGGAAACTGAGAAATTAGTGAGGAAAAAAGATATCCTGAGTGTTAGATGCACAAATTCAACAGCCTTAAAGATTATAAATGGTTGTTTGTTGAATTTAATAACTGACACCCTACAGGAAGTGACAGTGACCTGAAAGGAAGGACGATCCTGATGGAAGCAAAATATGAACTTGCTCCAGCACAGAATGTTGATATTGGAAAGTAATCTTGAAGATGCACTGGGCTTGCTGACACTGGATCCAACAAATATGTTTCCATATAGACATGACATAAGCAATATCTGCCAGGCTCTGTTTGCTGAGCTCGTTGAGGCTGATCCCAGCTGGATTTTTAAGCAGATAGATAATATATTCCTTTGGAAATTGATGTGGGGAATGTGGCTATACAGAGTTCTGGCAACGCTCCCAGTAAGGGATGGTGGAGAGAGATTGATAGGAGGGAAGTGGTGAATGTATTCATATGGTGTTCCTAATGGCCCTGTGATTAAACACACTCTCAGATGTTTCTGGCAAGCACTGGGAGAAAATGGACAGCTCCCCTTTCCTGTCACATTTACTGGGGCTCAAATAGACACATGTGCATGCACACAAACTGAATTGTCACTGCAATGTGTGTCAGTGCTCCTTCAGCCTTTTTCACTGTAACAGAGTGAATTTTTTTTGCAGTTTTTAGTGTTTGATGACTGTTGCTTAGATTTAGATAATATTTGTTGTTTCGAATCATCATTATTATTATTAGGGGCCAGACACAGAACGCGTTTTTGCTTTGAAAAATGCCAGATGTGGGCAATGGAATGGGGAAGAATGCAAGGTCTTGAGGCATTTTTTAAAAGTTGAAATTCTACAGTATTTAAATTGAGCGCCGCGTTTTTAGAACTCTGTGTAATGCAATAGATGCGATTGCAATGGTCAAAGATGTCTGTCTGGTGCATGTTTACATGGTTGATAATCTTTTAACTTGCATTAAGGCCCGTTTATCTGTTTATTCTAAGTGTCGAGCTTGTTATAGCAGGATTGATTATGATTGGGGGGGTAATGTTTTAATCGTCATGAAAGTGATTCTAATGGTATCTTTTCTCGGTGCCTTTATTGTTATTGCTGTGGTGTGGACTCCACTATTTTTTAATACGGAGAATGATTTTAGAACTATATCTTTATAGTTTTTGTCCTTGGTGTGAATAGGCCTATGACACAAGTACAATGGTCTAAGATGTCAGTGTAGCACTTTTACACAGAAAAAGAACGGAAACGTAGTGCAGTAGAATAATAATAATAAAAAAAAAACATGTTCTTTGTGAACGGTCTCTTTGACACTTTTACTTTAACTAATGAATATAGAAATAGTCTTAATCAACAAAACAGTGGAAAAACAGTGAAACAATGCATTTTTTGTGAACTGCACCGCCATAGAACATGTGATTTCTTGCTGAGAGTCTTGCTGAGAAAAATCCAAAATCTGGGATTCTGCTATTGTCTGTTGACAAAATAAGATCCGTTTAAGATTAGCATGGCAGCCAAAAATAAACAAAGTATTGCAATCCGTTTAATTGAATAACAGTTTTGAGGGACAGTATAGCTACAGGCCATTTAGTCTGGCATGCTATGCGTTAAGCTGGTTCAACAGCTCCTCAACCCCCACAAACTCAGAGACAACAGAGGAGCCAGCAGCCAAAGAATGTGGCCGCCTGACATGTTATCCTCTGGCAGTGTGAGTTCCAGGAGTCCTCTCTTCTCTTCATTTCATCTCATCTGTAATCCAAGCCTTCCAACCAGCCTCTCTGTATGTGTGTGAGTGTGCACAAATATAGACATAGAAATTAATCATGTGAGAATATAATTTTCTTCCTTTTTCTTTCTTTCTTTCTTAAACCAGTGACTGACTTTCTTCCTTTTTTTGTGAAACATAAAATAACATAAAATATTATGGATAAACTGAAATATGTGTTATATATCAAATATAAATTTCACTACTGTATATTGTAAGAAAAAAAAAATCTTAGAAAAACAGAAAAGGTGCTGGTAACTTTCTGCCCGGACTTTTTTCATTAAGTTTATAAGTTCCTTTAAAGGAATAGTTTACCCAAAAATGAAATTTTGCTGAAAATGTTCTCACCCTCACGCCATCTAAGATATAGATGAGTTTGTTTCTTTATTGGAACAGATTTGGAGAAATACAGCATCACACTACCTACAATGTAATGAATAGAGTCCAAACAGCTGATAAAAACATCAAAATAATCCACAATATGTATATGTCTCTACTAATTCAGACTAGATTACTTTTTCACTGGAGAAAGCAATATTATAGATAATGTTCTCGTATTTTAGCCTAAAGCAATGGTTTGAAGTTAAAATGTACATAGAATTAAATATTGATAAACATCACCTCAAAATAAGATTTATTTTGTTGTACTAACAGGAAGCTTTAAAAATACGTTGTGCTTCTGGCAGGCAGCAACAAAATCTTCACACACTTATTTCACCAGAGGTAGGTTTATAAAGGAATAAATTACATAAATTTAGACTCATATTTTGGCTGTAGGCCTTTTCAATATTTTCTTGTCTGTTTGCAAAACCATAACTGTAAATATGCCAAAGGGAACAAAGGTTCAATTCACAGGTTGAAACTTTCAGCACTCTGGACAGTGTCAGTCTTTTTCAGAACTCTGGACAGCAGCTTTTTAGAGAGAAGTGAAATATATTTTTTGACTGACCTTGCCAGGGATATTTTTCTGTGAACTGCCACAGCATTTTCTTCTCTGGTAAATCCCCCATGCAGTCTATAGCTCCACTCAATGAGTGAAGCTTTTTCCCAGAGTGCATGAGTGCATCTCCAGAGTGCTGGAGAAAATTCTGTTTGCTTACCCTTTAATCAACAAAAGGGAACAGCTGAGCTCCTACAGAGTTGCAGTATTTACTCTGGGATATTTTAATGACCCAAATTACATTGTGTTAGACCAAACAACATGGCATTGATTAAAAATACATATCATCATATTTTCTATCATTATATTCTAATTTGCTCTGTAGCAGACAGGCTGATAAATAATTATTTACGGGGTGCACAGCAGTTGGCATCTTTAAGCCTGACAAGCTTTAAATATCATAATCACAAGACATTCAGCAGATTCTTCCTTTTGGCATAAATACATCAGAGTCCACTTTGACCTTTTGTTTTAGAGAAAAGGGTAAATATGAAAAGGATGCTTTGCATGAAAGAATAGCAAGAGCTCCAAGATTTAAGATAATGCTGTGTGTATTCCAAGTCTGATGTGAAAATCCTGACGACAGAAATCAGTCATATTAACCTTAAGAATGCATTTGTTTACAGATTGATTAAGGGAGAATTTAAATCTAAAGTGATGCACGATCTAAAGGGTTTGAGAACCCCTGCTACAGATAATATCATCAACCTGTTTAACTGCTTTATAATGTGTGGAGTCAGGAGACATACAGATCTAAACTTGCTCACTTGGTCTTTAGCAGGCAATCCCCATGGAGCAATTTAGGCAAATACCTGGGGCACAATAGTAATAGGACAGAACTGTTATCTCAGAAGCACTGCAGCTAATAGATTGTCCCTCTATGGATTTAAACCTGCAACCTTTGCATCAGCAGCCCAGATCTGTAACCATTAGACAACCTTAACCACAGATCTTTAACAGATTGTAATGTTTTTTGATGCACATGCACATCAAATATGTCTAATATATGTTGTTGTATATACAGTACATTTGCATTTTGAGTAACAGGATTAGGGGTAACAGGATTAACAGTTTTATACCCTTGTTAGCTCAGATGCACCAATATATCAGATGACTTTCCAAAGACACTTTTTGATGATTATCGGTGGGTTACAATGGAGTCTGAAAAGGCTAATTTTCCTTTGAGGACTCATTAGTGCGTGGGGAATGTGGGTGGCATAAGGCAGCCTGCAGTCTCTGAATGGCTTATTAACTGTACTCTGACTCTTATGTGGAAAAGAGAGCCTATCCTCTAAATACACCATCATTCTGCTCCTCTACCCCACTAGCTCAGCGATGGAGCCTTCATTTGCTTTGTTGCCTACTAGAAAGCATTTCTGAAAACACCAGGGGTGCAAAAAGAGGATGTGCAACATATGCGACTCCACATGAGGCAGGGTGCCATAGTCATAGATGTTTTTTTGTTTTTTTTAATAACCTAAAAATAACTCAAAG
Organism: Acrossocheilus fasciatus; assembly: GCA_036784905.1. NCBI lineage: Eukaryota > Metazoa > Chordata > Actinopteri > Cypriniformes > Cyprinidae > Acrossocheilus > Acrossocheilus fasciatus. Next base: position 8,152,837 of record CM071955.1, read on the forward strand.
TACAATTTTACATTTGCACAGTTTGGTGGACACTTTTTTCACAAAGGCGACTTGCAGTGTATTCAAAGTTTACGTTTTTCTGGTATGTGTGTTCACTATGACCTAAACTCATGACCTTGGCATTGCAAACACCATGCCGGACTGGTAAAGTAAGAAATTTTAATCAATAATAAGAGAATTTTATTTTTGTTTTCTCCCTAAAGATGCCTGTAGCTTTTTCTGCAAAAAAGTGGATACTTTGAATTATGTACAACAGCAAAGAAATTCAGTGAAAACTGTATGTTGATGGCAGCATTTTTCCCAGAACAGCTCACTACTTGACAAAATGTAACAATGGCTGGCAAGTCAATGTGAACTGTTAATTTACAGTGTGCATCTGACTATGCAAAGCTGGAAGGGCATCAATTTAGCATGACATCACTTGCTCACGAGTGGATCCTCTGCAGTGAATGGGTGCCATCAGAATGAGAGTCCAAACAGCTGATAAAAACATCACAGTAATCCACAAGTAATCCACACGTCTCCATGTGACTGGAGTTGTGTGGATTACTTGTGGATTAATGTGATGTTTTAATCAGCCGTTTGGACTCTCATTCTGATGGCACCCATTCACTTATCTACATCTTGGATGGCCTGAGAGTGGGTAAAATTTAAGCAAATTTTCATTTTTGGGTGAACTATTCTTTTAACTAAGAATTTTATATTATGTAGAGTGAGAAAAATGCGCTGAAGGTTAGTATTTTTAGTTTTTGCTCCAGTAATAATAAAATATGTACTTTTATTAAATAAATTGAATGTTTTAGTAGGTATTATAAAGTGTTTTTGTAGTGTAACATTTTCCCTTTTTGCCATATGATATAATCTAATATTCAATATTGCAGAGAACACTTAAAATTACATTAAAAGTTCCACACTTTAATATAATCTTTGATATTTGACATAATTTCCAGTGTTCAAAGGCCTTAAACAGCTGTTGATTGCCTGTGGCTGGTGGGCGCCAACATTGATGTTACATACTCCTCAATAAATGGGTAGATGCGCTCCTGGGAAAAACAGTGGGTGTTTTGTGTCTGTGTTTGACTTTTGTATCTGACTATGGAGTCTATCCCACTCCAACTAATTCAAAGCTTTTGTGTGTGTTTCTGTATGCATTTATGTCACACTTTCTGCAGGCATTTCCTGTTATCTATTTAATGACAGCATGCAATGTAATTGCCCTCACTGGAGCAGAACTCAAAGAGGTTCATGGGGGTTCTCATCTCACTTGCTGAAGGGAACCATTGTGTTTATTTGTTCTGCGCATCATTATCCTGGGGCTTAATTGATCGTCTTATTGAACATGGCTTTGGGTTCCTTTATTTATCCAGTGCACCACACTCTTAAAGATAAGGGCAGCTTATCATTCTTACTCATGGAGGTTCACGCTGAATCATTAGAAATGTTGTAACACGGTGCAACCAGGTTAATTGCACTATTAAAAGAACATATAATGTTCGAAGTGCAAGTTATCAAGTGACTTTTTTTCAGTTGTACACCTTGGGCTGTAAGTGGAAAGTTAAACAAATGAACAAATGCTATCAGTGTATTGGGGATGTATCATGAAACTTTTCCATTAATCTCTTGGCAAAAAAATTGAGTTCAGTACTGTTAAAAACAAGTAAATGAACTACAAATAAAATATTCTCAATCCTAATAATAATAAAACACTTCCCATATTATTAAAGTTTATAGTTTTTTGATGCAACTTCATCCGGCACTCCTGAAAATATATACTGTATATACAGTACAGTATACGGTTACAGTTACAGTTACATGTACAGTTATACAATTGCCTACAAGGATGGGTTGTATGTCATCCCTGCATCTTCTGAAACCATAAGCAAAACAGTGTTGTTAAAATAATAAAACATTTTTAAACATTTTTGTAAACTGAAATAAAACTGAAATAATACAAAATATAAATACTAGATGAAAAACTTAAGATAAATGAAAATAAAAATAACCAATTAACTAAATAACTAAACAACTAACTGAAAATATATTTTAGTTATAGGCTATAGTAATCACTAGTACTAATCACAAAAACTAAAACTGAAATAAATTATAAAAATAAAGTGAAAGGAAATTGAAAAACTAATAAAATAAATAAAACTAATGAAAATGACAATTACAATTACTAAAACCTAAAATAGAACTGAACTGAAAATGTTAAAAACTGATTCAAAATTTTAATAATAATAATGATATTTTCTTTGCAGTGAATCATGGCTTTTTGTGGCAGCCTTATTTGTTTTGGCTCAAAGTTCTCAATAATTATCACACAACTATTAATTAAACAGCAACATCCTTCGCCATCCTTCATAAAACACTTTGTCTGTAAGTATTATTGAATTTGTAAGATGCGTATCTTCATTTATATGCTGATATTTGTGTGATACTATTTGATATTCAGCAAATTTAAAGAAAGTGGAAGGGCAGGTGCATGTGTCTGTGTTCTGCTGTATATTTTTGGTACATTAATTGTTGAGATGCTTAAGCATAATGTTTCATCCATGTCTTGTTAAGACATTGTTAAGAAGTGTGTTTATTCTATTTGGTCAATTTCAACGTGTTTTTTTTTGAAGTGGTGGTGTCAGAAAATAAATGTGTTTTGTAAAAGTAACAGAATTCAGAACTGAAATGTCCTTCTGTTGTGACAAATGTGAATGACTTGTTTTGAAATTGTTGGGTTTCTAATGTCAGAAACCCAATAGCATTGACATATGACCATGTGACATTTAGAATTCAGCAATGGCTATTTGGTGTTCGGAAACTTAACTCTTGAATCACTTTGAAGTTTTGAGGACTGAATTGGAAAGATACTTATATTGTTATCACACTCATGACAACTTTTAATAATTTGTTTGAGAAGTGAAATTGTATGATATTGAACATCTTGGATTAGTTGAAACATGGTAATTTAGGCTTGATGTTTGGGCTGTGTGATTTAGTTCTAAAATTTCTTACAGTTTTGCAATTTCATGCATTTTTTCTCCCTAAGTTGTTATATTATAATATGATATGAGGTTTACTTTGTTGTGCAGGTTTCTGGCTGTGAATATAATGATGCAATTGTCTCTTTTTGTTGCATGAAACTTGACTACCACTGTAAGTAGATCTCTGTGAAAATGGTGAACAATGTATGATATGATACTTTTAAGTATATTAAGCTTTTTGTCATTTCTAAGAGAGCTTACTGGACACATTGAGGTTTGGAGCTTGACGCGGAACTGAGTAGAGTTGGGTTACAGTACAAAAAACCAGCAAGGAAATGTTGCTCTTCATGTTATTTTAGTGCAATATTTTCACTGAAAGCCTCCCTTTGAAACACAGACAAGGACAGCGTTGAATGTTACCAGTGAAACATGCTGAAGTACAGTAATCATCGCTACAGCAAATGCATACCTGCTTTCAGGTTTTGAATGCATGCTCCTTAAGATCTTTATGAGTCTTTATTACCTAAAGGACTGCAATTTTGCTGTTTGCAGGTTTAAAATGTTGTTACATATAAAAGGAAAGAAATTCAGAATGAGTGTCTTTCATGACCCTTACCAGTTTTTTGACTGTGGAAAACATGATGAGTATGTAGGTTAGATTAGTGATTTGTTGATTTGGGATTGGACAAGATCTACTTCAATGAGATTTGGCTTTTTTGACAAACAGATGCCTGAGATTTTCATCCTACATATTCTTAATTAATTTCAGTCTTTGGCTTCTTTATTATATTTTTCAGTAACACTCATGAATAGAGCTGTTGGTATTCTGCAGATTTGCCAAGGAGTGAATGGTGATAAGTCATGAGTGGGTTTGTTCTGATTAGAGCAGCACACACATGATTAGATCATCTTTATTGCGGCCTGCTCGACGCACTCACCCACAGAGCTCAGATAGCACTGCCAGTGTCCTCTATGAGTCTGCCTGCCCACATGCTGTCTAGCCCTCTAAATACACTTTCTGTCTGACAGAGCTCAGTTCTCATCACATGAACACTTTTGCATTTTGGTCTGTTTTACACTCTTCAAAATAAAGGTTATTTATTGGCATTGATGGTTCCATGAAGAATCTTTAACATTAATGTATTATTCTATGACAATGCCAAATACAAATTTTTATTTATTTATTTTTAAGAGCATGGGATCTTTTAGTTCATCCAATTCGAGTTTATTAGAGCAGCAGTGAGATTAAAATTGATCCGTTTTGTATATATGAATTATTGTTTTTTTTGTTTTTGTTTTTGTAAAAATGATTTTGATACCTGTAGTTTTGTAGTGTTGCTTTTTGTACATTTGTACAGTAAGTCATACATGATTTTGGATGTGTTTTGTTTATATGCACATATAACTTCCTAAAGCCTAAGAAATGTGGTGTATAAAAGTAAAAATAACCATCTGATATGTCATATGCATCTTTACTACTTAAATACACATTGGTCCAGTAAATAATGACATTTGATACGGTGTTAGTGTTAGTATTAGATATTACATGTTTTTAATAGCATTTTTTTTTTTACCACTGTGGTGATATCCTGTTCTTTTGTGGTGATCTAATTCAAATAATAGCACCGCTAAATCATATTTGGAAACTCCCCTTGGTTTTGTACTAAATCAGCATATATTGTTATTCTTGTGTAAATGTATTAAAACAATGTGCAGTTATCATTGAAGACCAGCAATATTGATTTTCTTTTATTTTCTTTTTGATCACATTATAATGGCAATATATATCTGTCGCAGTCAGAGTGTTGCCATATTACTGGATTAAACTTGGCCCAGTCCAAAACTGGACTGTGTTCAAAACTTCACTTTACCAGCTTTCGGGGGGGGAGCCTATGGGTTCGAGCCTCAGTCGAGGACAGCGAGCCAAGTTTGTTTACCATTAACCATTAGAACTGGATGGCCAGGCGAAATCATGAAATGTGAAATTCTGGGTTTCCCTTACTCCGCTGGGCCTAACAGAAACCAAATGAAGCCTAAATACCCAAAAATCTTTTGGAAGTGTGTGTTTCAATCCCGCTCACATCACTTTTGTGAAATAGCCCTTTTCCAAGCTGCTCAAAGGAGTAGGATGTGATCATTTTAACACATTTTCACCAATTCTTAACATTGATCAAATGAAAGGTGACATGTCTGGCTCATGTAGTAAGAAAATTGTTGCATATTCATTAACACACTAATTGGAAATGTATTTTCCAGTTGTGTGCATAAAATAGACACTCAATGCACATACTCCAGAAATGAGAGGCTTATTTATTTTTTTAAAAAAGTTTCTCTAATACCAATCAGATGCAAATGTAGTGTAATATTTGGCAGCGCCATCAAATCCCCAAACCGTTGTGATTTATAGCCCAATCTCAGCTGTAGGTGGTGAATGAGATTGACATTTGGGTTAATTTATTCTTTTCTATGCTGTTGCCTATTCTTCTCACAGACCCTTGTCTTTGTTAACCGTCTGCAAGATCAGTCAATAGTAATTGATCGCTGTTGCAGGATTACTCTGCTGCTACTTCACGATACATTCAGAGAAGTCATTTATATCATTCCTGTTGCCCATTCATCATAATTTACCTGTTAACAAGCAATCTCATACACTCATAGACAGAGCAGATACATTCAGCATATGTGATCACTCAGTTCTATTAGAAAACAAACAAGGAAGATAAGCTACAATGGATTCATCTTCCTCATTAATGTCAGCTACTAAAAATAACCTTGGCGGCAGGAAGGCTGATGACTTCAATCTATTAAAAGACAAAGAGTTCTAGAAAATTTTATAAATTTCATTCCTAAGTTCTTTGAAGCTGTGTGTTTTTTTCTTTCTTAAATATATTACCATATCAGAATTATTATAGTTTTGAAAAAAATTTTTTTTTTAAATTTTTTAGTGAATTTGCCTTTTTAATGTAGTTTATTTTTTTTGTTAGTTATTAATTTTTGTCATTTTCTAGTCAAGATTAAAAAAAAAAAATTCAATTTTTTACATTTCAATAACGCTGTACCTGTACCACACCTGCATAACTTTCTTTTTTTTTGTAAAGAAAATGTAAATGCGTTTTCTAGGTGGTTGCTTACTGTTTAAATCTGGTAATTCCGTTTATTATATTTTAATCCTTCTGATATGACATGCATCTCTGAAGTCTAAAGGATGTTTTTCCTCATTTGCCAGGTGAAAACTATGAGTGAAGGTTGCTTAGGAATATAATAGCACATCTCTCATCAACAAACTACATAATTTGCGGTGTCTGTTATTTATAGTCCATATGTTTCAGGGTGGGTTATGCGCTAAGCTTTAATACTTGGGTAAATAGTCAAAAGTACTACAGAAAATACATATCTAAAGGTGCAGTGCTGTTATTGCAGTTTGAGGTCACACTTGAATGATGTCTCGTGTACAATGCGTCGCAGGGCAAGTGAATAAATTGCACTTATCTCATCTTCCATAGCACAAAGGATTGGTGTTTTATTAATTGAGAATCATTAGATTGCTGTTAATGGAAAGTGCTTTTCTATCTCAACTCCTAATGAATTGACTCCATGATGCTGCGGTTGTGGAGCTTCTGTTAATGCGGTGTAATTCTAAACCTTAATGGACCATTATGCCACTATCGGGATCATTTGCTGTTTTTTTTATTTTTTTTTTATGCCTTTGTCTTTTCTTACTCTTCAGAAAAGGAAAGCAGCTCCTTTGTCCATAACCTCTCTTACTGTCCGAAAAGGACAAAAGGTCCAAAAGCTGCAACTGTATGATCTGGTTTATGTTTAGAATAATGCAGATCCCCATATAGACAAAGATCAATAAGGATGCAAATGGAAAAAGCTTTTTTCGCCAAAAGATTTATGGCTTTGATAAGCGTATTCTCTAGAAATAGTCTGTAAAATTGCTAGACCAATATTGTCTTAAAAAGTGTGCTCTTCAGATTTGCTTGTGACACATTTTGGAGTTTTGGTGACGCTTTTGTTTTGTTTTGTTTTGTTTTTATCTCAGTGGGGAAATAGTCTTTAAAAAAGCTCTTCTCTGAGGAATTTGCAACAAAAGTGCTAATTGGTATCCAATTCCTGCAAAAACTGTCAGCAGAAGTTCCAATAATTCCATCATAAGTGACTGTGTTTTTTAGAAGAACATTTAAATTATGAGAACAATAATATATCTGAGGCAGTTTTTTTTTTATGCTACCCATTTTAATTATGCTACAGTATTGAACAATACATTTGCACACACATACACTGTTAGAAGTTGCATATCATTATCTTAAATAGTTCACCCAAAAATTTAAAGATGAGTTTGTTTCATCAGATTTGGAGAAATTTAGCATTGAATGACATGCTCACCAGTGGATACTCTTTAGTGAATGGGAATAAAAAAAAAAAAAAAATCACAATAATCCATAAGTAATCCACATGACTCCAGTCCATCAATTAACATCTTGTGAAGCGAATATCTGTTTATAATAAACAAATCCATCATTAAGACATTGGCATCTTCAAACTATTGCTTCCAGCTAAAAATGTGAGGCCTCTATCCATACAATTGCTTCTTGCAGTAAGAAGGTCATCTCGTCTGAATCAGGAGAAAAATATGCAAAGACCAACCTGTTGCAAAAACAAGCAGTTGTTACAAACAAAAACAGTTATGTATGGTAGACTGCTATTCTCTTTATAAGACATTAAATGGTCAAGACATTAACTGATGGGCTGGAGTCATGTGGATTACTTGTGGACCACTGTGATGTTTTTATCAGCTGTTTAGGCTCTAATTGTGATGGCACCCATTCACTGCAGAGGATTCATTGGTGAACAAGTGATAATGCTGGATCATGACACGACCATCAGGTTTTAGTTTATGCAGCTTGAGTCTTATGAACCAAATAATAAGATATTCTGAAATTCATGTTATTATTTCAGTTCAACCTGTCCCTCTAATTCGTAGAATTTGGAGGAATATTAAATAAGAAATATTAACTTTCACTAGCAGTCTCAGACTTTTGGTCCCCACTGTACTTTTGTATTTATTTTTTGCCTGCTTGTTTCATCTTGTTTGCTCAGTCTCAGAAGTTTATTTGGCTGATGGAACAGTGAAGTGAGAAGAGACGGCAACAGAAGCCTTTCTCTGATCTCTCCAGGTGATTATCTGGAGATTAGATTATGATGAAATGTTGCACCTTCTAATTTAAATATTCATTTAATCTGTCATTTCCTGCAGAGTGTGCTATCAGAAGAATGCAGCACAATTTGAATCGCCCGAAATTCTTTCCCTCAGCTTTCTGATTGCCCATACTGAGCGCTTGACTCTAAAGGGAGATTAGTTTACGGAGATAGGAAAACATGAATTTAATTGCTTTTCAAAGAGTATGCAAAGTATGTTTATTATAAAGCTGAAAGCTAACTCCTCCTTAGTACACATCTCCCCTCCGCTAGTATTCCAAAGTCTGCTTGTGTTCCTAAAATAAACGCAGTAACTAAAACTCTATTTCCGTATGCTTCAGGCTTAAAGGCCCCGAAGACACACGATGCACCTCTCAGTTCCTCGCAATTTATCAAAACAGAAAACACTCCTTTATCTCACTCCCGCAACAGACAAGCCAAATCTAACAGAAGACACCAGCAATGCACCATGCGAGAAAGCAAATAAACTAATCACAGTTATGTTAGTCAGGATCTTGGCGTAAAATAGTAGATTTCACCACCAAGTGTGACGAGAACTTGCACGAAGAGGGGATTTTTAACTGTCACAGGCATTTGACCGCAGTGCGTTGCTCTCTTCAAACACGCTGTGAAAAGTGCTGGAGCTGGATGTGTTGACTACTGCCGACTACTGCTGACTGACTCAGCTCCCTCCTACATATGACAGCAGGTACGGCAGCGCTCTCTGTCTATTTGTGTCACCATCTTTTGACTTCCTGTTTTAATTCACACGCTTGTGCCTGGCAAACTTGTCTCTCGCTGTTTTTGTGTGCATTTGTGCACTTCTGTCTCTTTTGTGGTGTGTATTTGTGGCTTGTAGTTTTCTCTTGCATTCCCACTCTTGAAACTCTTTACAGGAGCAGCTTTGGATTTTGGTTGTACAATGCTTGTTCTAAAGGTTGGATACCTTGAATCTAATAACCTTTTACTTTCCTTCCTCATATGAACCTCCTTTCTCCTTCCTGACACCCTGTGAACCTGAGGGCATGATGGGATATTTTAAAACTGAGATCTCACATTGAGATGTTAAATCATAGCCTGGGAGATGAGCTCATCTGAGATCAGTTTTTTTTTTTTAAGGTTCCGTTTCACTCTGCTTTAAAAAAAAACACAATTGGCCTATTCTGTAAAACCAGCGAAGCAGACCAGGCTGGCAGACCAGCTAAGACTGGGAAACTGGTCTTATATTAGTTTAAGGTGTTGTTTTCAGAAGAACAACAGTTCCTTTCAAACTGCAGTTAGAAATACATATGTTCATGAGAGAGACACCTTTTTATACAGTGAAATAACCTTGTGGTCACTGTTTCTGTAATAATGACCTTCATAGCTATTCAGGAATTATCTGCTCTATGCATAGTATAGTTGCTATCATGATTAGTATTTAGACTCATAAAAGTCACATATGAACATGCTTGAATGTCATTGCTTTAGATGACAAACAAGCAGGACATTTCACAAAAATGTTTGTTTGGAAAGATTTTGAAATATTTTTGACAGAAGTCATCTCTAATGCTTACCAAGGCTGTTTACTTGATCAAAGTAAATACAGTAATACTGTGAATTATTATTATTATTTAAAATACCTGTTTTCTATTTTAATATTATAAGATTTATTCCAGTCATGATGAAGCCATTACTCCAGTCTTCAGTGTCACATGATTGTAACACACTGGTTTGCTGCATAAGAAACATTCGTATTATCAGGTATTTTTTTCTTGCTTTTATAAATTTTTACATAATACAACCATTTCTTACATTTGGTGGTTACCCGCTGATATAAGAGAGTTGAAAACAGTTGTGCTGTTAAATAATTTGTTTGTGGAAATGTGAAACATTTCAAAATAACATGTTTGAAAAAGATATCTAAGCACTAATTTCGTTAAAAAAAAAAAAAAAAAAACATTTTGCTGACCTCAAAGTAGTTGAACAGCAGTATAAAGTATACAACATAACAAAAGATATACTGTGCATTTAAATCAATAGAGCATTGACATTTTCTGGTTGTCGAATGTTAATGCAACTAACGAAGAGACACTGAAGATATTTAAGTGGGAAATACCTTCAACACATTGCCCATTCGCACTGTAAAGACCACAATATACAGTACACATTTTTCCAACTGTTCTTCCCCCCTCTTCTCTTTTGTGCTGTATCTAGAGCCGTTGCTCTCGTAAAGGCCAGAACCTATGGCCTTGAAACATTTGTATTCACTAAAGAGATGCTGAACAATTTCGAATAGAGGTCTAGTAGAAAGCTCATCACAGCACTGTCCTTGACTTGTTGATATGTTTGAGAGATGTACTGCACTTCCAACAGGAATACATTATTGGATGATGAACTCTGGGGCTGTCAGAGAGAGACAAGCAAATAACTGTAAGATAACCCTCATGCACAGCCATGCAGATAAATAGTTTGTTGTCTGTTATCTTAATAATGTCTACCCCTGAATTGATTTAGAAACGAAAGGAGACATCCCGTCAACATGCTGAAGACGCTTGCGGATAACTCAGCTCATGCTGAGCGAATGTGACTTTACTAGACAGCAGACAGACAGTCGTGTTCTTTCAAAGGCTTCTTCTTCTGTAACTCGTGTTATGTTCTAACCTGCTCCTTTTTGAGTAGCATGCCACCCTCATTTCCTTTCATAAGTGTTAAACTGCATGGTTTCTCCAGCCCAGCTGTTCTCCCGTGTCACATATGCTGAACTGCTGTGGTTTAATTGTAATGAGGTGGAGGGAGGGAGAGAGAAAAGTGAGGGTTATAATCATTACATAGACCCACTTCTCCATGTAGTGTAATTTTAGCTGTGCTCAAAGGGAACATTGATTGCATTATTCCTAGAATGTTATATATCGCAGTTACAAATCCCTTTCATATGTCCATAATCTTAATTGCAGTATATGGAATTGACCATAAGCCATAGGATCAAACTTACAGAAAAAAAAGTTACGACAGTGCCCCAATTTTATTTTAAGTATAAATTATTAAGAATTATTAGCGATTATGGTTTAGAGCTGTTATACATGTGCTGTTCTTTCTGGTTTTATTGACATACACATCCAGTGCCATAGCTGTATGCCTAGCTACATTTACATAAATAACTTGTACTGTATGAATGACAGAATTTCTTGTGTTATACTGAGTCTGAAGTCTTAGAATGTCAGTTGATAATGGTTTCTTTCATTTCAGAATCAGTGGGAGAACTAAAAACAGCATGTGAATTCAAAGTCATGTGGATGAACGACAAGATGTCACTGAGCAAAATGCATTTGTACAGGATGGTATAAAATTCTACTTCAAATATTTTCTGTTTATTTTTTCACTTTTTGTAAGGGTATAATCATACTCAACTGACAACACAAAATATAACATATAAAAATATATTTTAGTTATTGGGATTTTTTTAGTTAGAAAATTGTCATTGTTTATTCGCGTTGTCTCTGTCTTCAGTGGAAAATAACTTAACACTGTATCCAGTGTCGGGGAAAGTAACTTTTAAAAGTAATGCATTGCAGTATTGCGTGACTTACTAAAAAAGTAACCAATTACTTAGTTACTTAATTACTTTGGTTCCTCTTTATATTAGGTGGCCTTTACTACTATGTACTTACATTTAAATTAATAATTTGATACAATGAACTTATTGTGTACATACATGTTTTTATATTGTACTTATATTTTTAAAAATACCTATATGTACTTACATCTGTAATTAATTTTTGTAATTACATTTATAATTACACTGTTGACCCATCCCTTACACATTAACCCTCCCTTAAACCGACCCAGACCACCAAACCTGTCCCTAACCTTACCCGTATCCCACCTCAATAGCAGCAATAGTGTTTTGCAATACAATATGAACACAATAAGTACATTGTACTTATTTTTTGATGTAAGTACATAGTAGTTAAGGCCACTTAATATAAAGTGTAACCATTACTTTTTATGGAAAGTAATGCATTACGTTACTTTTAAGTTACTTTTTAAATCTGGACAGGGCTTGCTTGTTTGTTTTTAAATATAAAAAGTTATTCTTTTTCAAATGTAAAAGACCTTTTTCACAACTAAAGTAAAATGAATACGCCTCAGGCTGAAGGAAATGTAAATTCATGTCTGAACAGTAGAGGGCGCAGCTCAAACAAATTGCATGAAGAATATGATGCAGGAGAAGAAAGTTCCACACTATTCAGCAAGAACCAAAATTAAATGCAAATGTCATTTTTGCTTAGTATGGTTGAATTGGGTCAGTAGCAAAGACACTGGGTAATAAAAGGGGATTAAATACATAAATTATAGTTCTCTTATTTAACATTTCATTATTGCTGGTTTGTATAATATTCTGAGTTTGCATTTGACTGTTTTTATTCATTTTGAGGAATACTGAATCTGTTTTTGTGCAGGTGAGATTAATAAATACATGTTCATATTTAGTCTAGAACTACACATTTACATTACATTTACTATACACTACATTTAGTTCACACAGCAGTGAACACAATGCCTCTGCACTTACTCCCGATTTCTCTCAACATGGCAACACAAGAGTGGTCAGTCAAGACATAAATAACTGGCATTACTAATTTGAAAAAGTAACTCAGATATTTCCTACTAAATTAAAAATTGTGTTACTTTACTAGTTACTTAAAGTAGTCTGATTATGTAACTTGCGTTACTTGTGAAGCATTACCCCCAACACTGGCTGTATCCCCCATCTTTTGAATTCATATGATTGCTTAGAATGATTCATCTATGAATCAGATGCCACTATGTTTCTAATGACCTCTCATGAATGTGAATGTAGCAACTTTTGGTCTGTTCCTCACAGAAAGCTATTGTATGGCTTCTGAAGACTTGGAATATAGTGCACAAGTCCACATGACCCATTTTTATGGTACTTTTTTTGTGATTTCAGAGCTTGACGGCCTCAATCCTCATTCACTTTCATTACATGGAAAAGAGTAGGTAGGAAAATCACCTATAAACTCAACATTTCGTGTTCCATGGAAGATAGAAAGTCATATGGTCTGGAAAGACGTGGGGGTGAGTAAAAGATGACAGAATTTTCATTTTTAGGTGAACTACCACTTTAATCTTCAGGGCCTTTTGAGAAATTCTCTTTTTCACTGCAACCTTTTCCAACCCTCTCATGTGTGGCGAGTCGGTGAGATATACGTGCAATATCCTGTGAGCTGTCTGGTTTCACCACCCATCACCTACAGACCTTAAAAGCTTCACCCAGCTTTCCTGAATGCATTTAGGTACAGCCAACCATGAACAAGATGTCAAACTGTGTGAATTCAATATGAAATCCCACCTACCGTGCATTAGTTCTATATGAATAGTTTACATGGAGCTGGTGGCACTGTATAATAATGCAGTTTAACTTCTGTACTTGGAAAAAGTACCAGGCATGGAACGGTCATGCTATTGTCCAACCTAGCAATTTCAAAGAGTGAATTGTAGCTGCCTAAGAATGAATGTAGCTATTCATAAGTGTTGCTTAATAGCCAATGAGCAATTTAACAGTGTGCCACTTTTAGATGCACCTGTGGGATTCATGTACACTTATGAGTGCATTTAGCATTTGCATGAAATATAAAATATTCACATTGCTGGTGTTCTGTTCCATGATCTTGTATGTATTTGGCCTCAGGCATTCTCTTACAGTGCACTTTGATATAAAGAGATGTGAACATTTTTGTTGGCTAGTAGTGTATGTTAAACCAAGTTGAAAATCTGACTCAAAATCCCATATAAACCTGAAAACATTTAGAAAAATTGTATGCCTAGAAAGATGTTTGTAAAATGAAGTAGTATTTAAGATTCTGTACTATTTTTAGGTTAGACTTCAAATACACAATTTGTGTACACATTGATCATGCGAACATCTTGGTGTCAATGGTTAGATGATGTTTCATTGAAACTCAAGATGTTCTTTGGATAATGTCAAATCATGCTGGAGAACATGATCTTCAATTTTTACACAAATTTGTGGAGTGTTGCTGTCAGTCATTAGAACTATTAAAATTAAAATATATCAATGATCAATATATACACATATACATATATAATATATGAGTTGTTGAAAATATAAAAAAATGTTAATATATTTCAACATACTGAATAATCCATAAGGATTTGCTGCTATTAAAAAGCGTCACTGTTTATTAACAGTGGTGGCCAAAATTATTAGAACACTAGTATTTTCACCAGATAAAAATGGTTTTAAATAATTTATATCCATCTTTTTCTGTAGTGTGCAAGTAGGAAATATCAGTTTACATTTCCAAACATTCATTTTTGCCATTCATTGTAATAATCAAGTGAGATTTTTGTTTGCAGAAGGAGCCTGACAACAGCCAGTGCTCCACACAGAGATCCGATCATCATCCAGTCTGTCTGGAATGACATGAAGAAACAGAACAAACTGAGACAGACTAAATCCAGAAGAACTGTGGCAACATCTCCAAGATGCTTCACTATCTGCAAAGTGCACCTATAGGGCAATAGCTGCTTTAAACGCAAAGGATGGTTACACCATATGTTGATTTAATTTAGTTAATAAAAGTTAATTGACAAAGAAAATCTATTCATGAATTTATTTTTGACAGCATCGTCATTTTACAGCATTTTTACACAAGTGTCTAAGGGCCCTATCATACACCCCTAGCAATGCGGCGCAAGTGTTTTTGCTAGTTTCAACCCGACGCAGTTCTCATTTTCCCGTCCTGCGCCGCCTTGTTTAAACAGTAAATGCATTTGCGCCCATTTGTGCGCCCATGGTCGTGCTGGTCTGAAAACGAGGTGTGTTCAGGCGCATCGTTGGCGCCTTGCTATTTTGAGGAACTGAAAATAGACTGCCCCACAGACCAACTCAAACCTGGTCTAAAGTCAGTGGCGTAATATATATATATATATATAATGTTTATATATATATATATTGTTATTTAAAGAGCGCGTTAGTAGAAAATGCACCTTTGGGCGGGTCCACAACGCACGTTCACTTTGCTTATTACACACAGGGACACGCAGCAGCACACAAACATGCCAAATATTAAAAATGAAAGGATTACAGTGTAAAAGAATATTATTGTGTAGGCATAAATAAAAAATGTCGTCATGGATAGTCATTGCATGTATCAGAATTAGCCTACCTATTTTCTCGAGCATGAGCAGATCCGTTTGCTCTCTGGACATGAGTTCAGTCTGTGCGCTTTAAAATTCGGCTGTTTAAATAGCGAATCCGCCATGGCGCGAGCGCAACTTGCTCTTAAAGTGAATGGGAGATGAGACTCTGATTGGTTTATTGCACATTACGCCCAAAAATACCCATTACTCATTAAGAGAATAGGAATAACCCGTTTAGACCATGCGCCTGAGCGCGCCGACTGTTTTCTCGTCATTAAACTAACAAAAGCAGATTCGGACACGCCCTTAGATGCGTTTAGATCATTAAAATAGGGCCCTAAAACTTTTAACAGGACTTTTGCTTTGTAGGTACGTTTCTTGAAGCATCTTGGAGATGAAAATGAAAATATTCCCCAAAATGAATATTTGTTTTAAGTGACCACTTTTTCTTATATATCATAACCCATATAAAAAAGATAAAATTTTATGAATATAATTTCAGCTTCATGGAAACCCATGCCCTAATTCATGAAAGAGAAATTAATTAAATGAGCATTTCAAGCTATATTACATAAAAATACAGTGTAGTTTTTGGCTTCATTGCTATATATGTGTTTTTTGTATGTTTCAATATATGCATGGTCCGTGTGTATATTGCAGTGTGTGTTTTCCCATATGTTTTTGCTTTATAAGGGAAAATGCACAAACCAAATGCAAAGACATTCTGAAATTTGGTTTGCACTCAAATCTAATTATGCTGATGTATTAGAACAAAATTTAAATTAGAAACGGAAGCATTTTCACTAGTGGTCTCAGATTTTTGGTCCCTACTTTATGATAGTTGTTCAAATAGTCTGCAGGAAGCTCCTAACCATGTGCCCATTAATTATTTAATCATGCTTTTTATTAATTTAATCAGCCAATAGCAATCGACCAATGCCAGTAATGTACACATGTTGTGTCTAAACCGATAATGCTCCAGAAGACTTCGTGATATTAGTTTTAAATTGCTGAGATGTTTCTTATCCTGTTGTTCCAAATCAATTTGTGCAATCAAGCGTTCCAGAATGAGTTAAATTCCCTTTAAACTAAACTGAGTCTCAAGTGAGTGAACCACAGTACTTTCAGAAGGGAAGTTCTTTTGAGGCTCATGTCTTTTGTGTGCATATTCATCTCATAGTGTGCAGCCTGTGTGCTTCCATGCGGTTAGAAATTGTTTGTTTCTCCTTCATTTTCATTGCTTTTGCCCTGGACGCTCCCAACCAAGTAGCTCCTGGAGCGAAGCTAAAAGGACACATACATCCAAGCATAGAATATATATGACAGGAGAAAAGGGGGGAGATTAGCAGTAAATGATATTTTCATGGGCAGCCATAATTCAGCCTGCATTTGCAGACATTTGAATAAACACCATAAATTCAGGCAGCAGCGGCTCTTTTCTGGCGGTAATAAAAGGTAAAATGAATTGCGGGGAGGTTTTAATGTGTGGCGCGTCTGATGTGGAGTGATAGGCATCTGCCGGGGCATGAGAAGCGAGGAGAACCGGATTGGGGGAGGGTGTTGAATTGCTCACAGGGCCTAGAACTCCATTTCACTTGTAGATTTCCCTCGTCTTTTCATTTTGCCATTGCTCACCATCCTGCCTGACACGGGTGGCAATAACAAAGGGTTGACAGGTGAGACTATATACTGCCCTCCACCACAGGAAGGGAGAGAGGTTTATGTTTGACAGGGGCCACGGACCCCAACAACCTACGGTACTAAATCTACCCTTAGAGTGATTGAGAGAGTATGAAAAAGACAGAGATGGATTGACTGTCACTGTCGGATTTGTTTATGCATTTGCTTGATGATATGGCTAGGAGGTATGGCATTTATATACAGTAGCTTTGTATATTTATATGTATACTCTATATCATATAGCTTATCTTTCAATTTGTGTTGATAAATTTACAATAGTGCCTTTTAATGTGAAAAGTAAAATTTTATTCAGCCAAAAACAGGCATTTTCCAAATGCCATTTATTTGATCGGAATTAAAGTGAAACATTATTACAGTTTAAAAGAACTGTTTTCTATTCGAATAGGTTTTAAAAGGATTTACAGTTTATATACGGTAATTATGTAAAAAATAACTGTATTCCTGTGAGGACACAGCTGAATTTTCAGCAGTCATTACTTCAGTCATTACTTCTCCTTTGTCGTCCTTGTCATCATATTCTCCTTCTTTTTCCTCTTCTCTTCCTCCTGTTATCTTCTCCTCCTTTTCCTTCTCATTCTTTCCTTCTTGTTCTCCTCCTCCTTATTGGTCACCCTAATCATTGGTGTTGTTGGCTTTGTCTTCACTGTTGTCTTTTTCTTCTCCTCCTCCTCCAACAACTTCCTCCGGTAACACTTTAGAATGCTGTTCCATCATTAATGAATAACTACACAGGAACAAATGACTAATGCACTATTAACACTGTAGTAACTCTTACCTAACAAGAAACTCTGATTAACGATTTAGTAAGTAATAGCGAGCAGTTGAAACTGGTAGTTCACTATTAGCTAATCAATAACTACTATTTTTTCATATATCTTGGAAAACTCCTAAGAACTACTGTATACAGGTTCATAATTAATGTGAATTATGCATAATGTATAATTATTTATAAAGGAAAGATCATGGTAACCCACTAATAATGGCTCAAGTATTACCAAATCCTTCTAAAGGAACTATTAATTATTTGGATCAGTATTCTAAAGTGAAGATCATCATAACTCCCTAATATTAACTGACGTCATTGTAAGCTTTTGAGATATACTGTATGTAAGGTTTTGGATAGTAATGAATCAAGTGTTACTATATCCTTCTGAAGAAACTACTAATTATTTGGATCAGTGAAGATCATGGTAACCCCACTAGTAATGATTTAAGTGTTACCAAATCTAGCTAAATGAATTACTAATCAGGACCTTACAAAAATCTCAAAAGTTTACAATGACTTCAGTAATTACTAGGGAGTTATCACAATCTTCACTTTAGAATACTGATCCAAAATAATTAGTAATACCTTTAGAATGATGTAGTAACCCCTGAATAATTACGATCCAATACTTTACAAAACCCTCAAGAGCTTACAATGATTTCAGTCATTACTGGGGAGTTATCATGATCTTCACTTTAGAATACTGATCCAAATAATTAGTAATTCCTTCTGAGGAATTTGGTAATACTTGAGTCATTACTAGTGGGTTACCATGATCTTCACTTTAGAATAAATTATACATTATGTATTATTCGTATTAATTAAGAACCTGTTTACAGTAGTTCTTGGCGAAGTATGAAAAAACAATAGTTACTGATTAGCTAATAGTGAACTACCACATCCAACTAAGCGCTATTACTAACTAATTCATTAATCAGTGTTTCTTGTTAGCTATTAGTAGTTACCAGAGTGCTAATATTGCGTTACTCATGTGTCAGAAAACGTTGGTCATATTGCCCATCCCTAATATATAGTGATCATGCAGGAGTTGGTATCAGTTTACAAAGGCAGTTGCATCAGTAAATTTGTAATTTTCTTTGCCCATCACTCATCCATGTTTGCCTTTGTGTGTTTGGTGAGTGTATTTGCTCATGTGGCACTCAGTGCTTAAAGGTGGGCATTCACTCTGGCAACCCAGTGTCTGCCAGCAATACTTTGCTTTTTCGACAAAGAGAAATAGATGGTGTTATTAAATCATTGATTTAAAACATTGACTTTCCACCCTGGATGACAGTTCAGCCAAAAGATTACAGTTATTTTCTCACAAAACTCCCTTGGCATGGTTTGAATTTACCTTTCGTTTGCTTGATAGTTGAACGGTGAAAGTCATCTGGGGTCATTTTGAAATCCTGGTGTATTTATTTATTCATTTTATATTTATATGGTTTTTGATAGCCGTGACAGAGTCACTGAGACAGAAATAGGAGTGATCAGAACAGCGATTCCCTGTCTTTTAGTCTGGGTGTTTAAAGGCCTGTTTTGGCTCAGACTGTAGACTTGATTTGTTTTGTTCAGCGAGTGTGTGGAGTCGGGGCCGCAGGCACCTCCATTCCACACTGATTTCATTTTGACTTACTTGTAAATGAAAAAGCCGTTGTCCCATCTGCAGAGGTGAAGGGCCAGGGCACTTGGGTGATTTACAACCGCACATCAACATCGCCATGCCTTTTCTTAGCCTGCTTTGTTATTTTACGTTATAAAATCCACTGCAGGTGAATTGTAGCGATGTGTGTTTGTAGGGTTCGAATGTTATTACTGAATTGATCCTTTCAAAATGCTTCAGTTGATAAATCAAATGTCATGTTTTGAATGGCACTATTTTATGGAATGATTCACCTTTTATGTTGTGAAGTTCAATCAAATGAGGTATCAAGATAATGCAAGTTTTGACTCTGAGGCAAAGAACGTACTGCTATAACAAACCGTTTTTGTGGTCAGTAATAAGCACAGGGTCTGAAATGTTTTATGATCACCCCTATGGCACAAAAAACAACAGTAACTATATATATATAATATTTGCTAAAATGTTTCAAAATATAAATATATTTATGTAAATATGCATAGACTTTGCATTTGTAGTTTGAACACTAATGAATAAAAACTCACTCATTGACTCAAGTGAAGCAAGCATTTCTGAGGTTCTCTTAGTATATGAGCTTGGATTACATTAAAAAATAGCTATATTTGGAAGTATTTCAAACATGACCTTTTCGAAACAAACAAAAGCAAGTAATAAGGCAGAGATATATTGGCTTCAAATTCATCAGAGTCATATAAAAATAGCTGCAGCTCAAGTATGACAAAGCACCTGTCAGTTTAATGTTTGCCAACTTTAATCAAAATGAGATTTCACGAGCATAACTGCATTGCATTATATGATAATAGATAGGAGCATCAAACACAATTACCAGTGTCAGTTTTCTTACATCACTTAAGGTCTTGTTTGGGACAGCATAATACCATGCTTGTATGCCTACCATTTTTGCAGCAAGTATCCTATGCATTCACATTTGGCTGTGCTGGGAATGTTATACTACTGCATTTATACTACTTCAGCAGTATGTGTACTATGACCCTACAATATTTATATAATAAAAAATAATGTATTTTTATATGTATTTTACTGGTAAACCTTGCAGTAAGGTTGTTACATTGTTTTAACATTAACTAACATTTACATTTAGTCTATTAGCAGACACATTTATTCTCTTATTATTTTATTGGGAAGTCGTGGCCTAATGGTTAGAGAGTCGGACTCTCAGGTCTCAGGTCCGGCAGGAATTGTAGGTGGGGGGAGTGCTCTCTCCACCCTCAATACCACGACTGAGGTGCCCTTGAGCAAGTAACCGAACCCCCTGCTCCCCGGGTGGCGCAGCATAAATGGCTGCCCACTGCTCTGGGTGTGTGTTCACGGTGTGTGTGTGTGTTCACTGCTGTGTGTGTGCACTTTGGATGGGTAGATGCAGAGCACTAATACTTGGCAACATGTCACGTCACTTTCACTTGTCACTTTCACTTTATTCAAAGCGACTTACAAATGAGGACAATAGAAGCAATCAAAACCAACAAAAAAGCAACAACATGCAAGTCTATCTATCTAGCTATCTATCTATCTCTCTATACACATCCATCTATATATACAAAATAAATATACACAGTACACACACATATATTGTGTAAACATAAACTTTTATTTTGGATGCGATTAATCATTTGACAGCACTAATAGTAATATTCCTTTCCAAACATATTCCACCTGTATCAGTTTCTCTTGTTTAACACCTGTTAGTAATCATATCCAAACAAAACAATACAATTCACAGGGTCCCTCTCACAGGATTATTAATAAATGGTTGCGAAGGGTATTGAAACACTTGGTCCTTGTTATGTCATCACCTACTTACACTGACTGAATATTTGATTCTTGCATGCCATACCTGATTTTCAGTGTTATTGTCGACTGTGTGTCTGTTAAACAGGAGGCTATCGAAAAGATGGATTCCATCTGTTTACCAGAAAGTGGAAGAGTAAATATTCACAGCAAACAGCTGAACTAGGTGCTGAGCTGAGTCACAGCTGAATTATCAGTTTTTTTTTTTTAATGAACAACAAGTGCTTTAATATAATTCCTGTTTGGTTCATCATCTCAATGCTGACATGGAGGAACTGGCCCAGAAGTCATTTAAAAAATCTGTTTTGACCACGGCTAAGTGCTGCAGTGCTGCTGTTGGACTCTTTTACAGGTAATGAGCACAAGGTTTGACATAAAGATGCTTATTTAATAAAAAATTCAAGTCATGTACAAACTTTTTCATTGATTGAATGTAAACATGATGCTAGTAATGCTAGCACACGGACTAATGTTATTGTTAGGGTTTTCTGTACCAATTGTTTCTGTAGACATGCGACAGTCACTGAATTCTTGTCTGTATAGCGCTCAAAAGAGTAATAAACATTTAGCTAGAGCGCACGCATCATTGTCTATATGAACAAAATTACATCACAACTCCCTCGTCCTTCTGTGAATTAATTGCCATCTAAATGCATTAGGAGACATACAGATATTCTTTTAAAGTCCTCACCATGAGAAACAATTAGTCCGAATAGTGGTTCTGAGTGCACGCCAGAATTACAGAGTATAATTCATCCGTAATTAGCATGTTCTCTTGTCTTTAATTTAAAAAAAAAAGTAAGAAGTTGAGTTAATTCAGTGAATTTGTTCTGAATTTACTTTGGTCTCTCATGCTCATTAACTCTAACAGGGATAAACTGATTAAAGCAGATTCAGAGCTGGATAATTCTCAGCTGGAGGACTCTTTCACAGAGTTGAAATTGTTCATTGAGCCACTTATTCTCTCTAAATCGCCATTTGCATGCAGTCTCAGAGCCGAATCTGTGGAATGATGCTATAAATTCATTCAGTAAAAGACTGTACTGACTCAGAAATGGATTAGTCACAGTTTGACTGACTAATAAGGCAAAATGGTCGGTATCATCTGCCCAGCGGTTCAGTGATGTAGAGACTGTTGTGCGAGACCTTAGCGCTCATCCGTCACCGAATCATTTTTCAATTCCAAATCCTTAAATAGTTGAATTAGAGCTGTGGTGAATGAATCAACATGAGAGAATACATTATTGCAAAAGGCATCAAAAGAGATCATTTTAAGCGCATTTAATTTCCAAATCTAATGGTATGCTGGAGGGTTTCTTTTTGTTTTATAAACCAAAGTTTATAATAACTAAATTATTTCAAATTGTATTAACTAATAATATTTTAATATTATTCTACTAATATATTCATATATTATACGAATATATTTATTAACTAATAAATATAAATATAATGTGATATACTAGTCGTTGTTGTTGTTGTTACTGTATTAGTAATAGTATTTTTAACCAAATGTTCTGTATTTTATGTATTATATCCCTTTTTATATTTAAACCAAGGTAAATAAAGTAGGCTATATTTCACTTTTATTATTATTAATAATAATAATAATAACAAATAAGTAGTTGTAGTGGTAGCAGCAGTAGCAGTATATTTCACAATGTATTGACTACAATATGATATTTAGTAGCAGTGGTATTTTTATTTTATTTTATTTGCTTTTATTTTATTTCATTGGTTTAAAATACAATAAATAAATAAATAAATAAATAAAAATAAATTCATTAAATAAACCTTTTGTTTATATTTAAACCAACATATATAACTAAATTATATTTCATATATATTTTCATATCTAATTTAATATGTACTTTCTTTATTATTATTTGCCATTTATATATTTCACTTTTCTATTATCAAAATACTGTTTCAGTAGCTAACTGGACTATGCTAACTAGTAAAACATTGACCCATGGTTTAAATGGTACTTTGCACAAGTGGCTATATTTAGAATCAATTTAATGTAGACTTCAAACATTTCCATACAAATGCTTTCACTGGGCTGCGATATATTCATTGACAGTCATGTAGAGGTGGTTTGTGTTGAGCTTTCAGTGATGGAAACTCATCAGTAAATATAGAAAATGAGTCTCTTGAGTGGCGGTTCAGTCGGGTGAGTGTTGAAACAGGTGATTTGAAGAGACGATCAACAGAAAATAATTATACATGAGGTTATCTGTCATTTGGGACCTTGATTGTGTTATGTGCGTGGTTCACCCATGGGTATGAAGCAAAAAAATGAAGAGGAATAATAGTGCTAAGATAAATAATGGAGTGTAGGTTTGTGTGTTGGAGGTCGTTGTGTTCTTTCAGGATTTGAACAAAAGAATCCAGATAAATTCTATTACATTATTCAGAGACAAGCAACTATTGCGAGAGCAGTGGCTCTTCATGGTTCTGTTGTGTCCTTCACCATCTGCAACAACTGAACATTTCTGAACTGACCATTTGGAGAAAACACTTAGGCGTCAGAAAATGATCTCTTGGGTTTAATTTGGTACTCCATATTTTGCTATAATTTCACCGCTCTTGAGAGATCCGCTATTGTCTGAATCATCTGGATTTATACCACTCAAATATTTTATTGTTTTTGTGTAGGGATGAGCCAGAATGCTATGTGCTGGCCCAATACAAACCACTGTCTTCTGTATTCATATACAGTATATACTTCATATTGATTGCCATTGTATATCTGAAATAAGCTATTTTTACAATACATTACATTTTACATAAAGTGGTTGAGGAATATGTAATGCAATATGATCATAGATGCCTAAAGCTTCCATTATTAATAAACTAGCTATTGGAGATTGCATTTATTTTGTGATTTTACTGAATTTATTAATTTGACAACATTCAACTATAATGACACACAAAAAACAATATCGTTGGAATATCGTTGGAATTTCTTTTTTCTGCTGATAAGTGATAGAAACATTGACAGCCAATCAGAATCCATTCTGCTTTAAAATGCGTTTAACTCTTTCCGTGCCAGCGTTTTTGAGAAAAGTTGCCAGCCACCGCCAGCGTTTTTGCTGATTTTCACTAAAATTTCAAGGCCCCCAGAATATTTTGTTGTATGAATATCTGGACATGCGATACATCAAAATAAAGATCAGACCCTCCACTTTAAAAAAAAAATCAATTTTATTTTAGTTTCAAACATTGCTTTTTTAATCAATACTTGAATGTAGGTAGGTTTCATAACAACAACAACATTTTGAGCGAAAAGCTGAGAAAATCGCATTTTTACCAAATACTACATCTAGATCATATTCAGTATATTATCAAAACAAAGATGCAGTAGATGGCTTCCATCAGTACTCCCAAAGCGTGCACAGGCCTTTACCACTTTCTGGATTGACATTTCACTCTGTAACATTATTTATATTTAATTGCCTTTAGTGTTGATGATTGCATTATTTTTCATATGCATGCTTACAGTGAAAATACAGAAACCAGGAAAATTCCGTGTTTGGCAGGAAAAGAAAGGGGTAATGTAATTTTTTTTACATTATTTCATGTTTCTTGAGGTGTTCATGTGTTCTTAGTGAGTGTGTGTGTTTTTAAATAATAATGGTCATAATTTAAACATTTTCTACCCTTAAAGGGATAGTTCACCCAAAGATAAAAATTCTGTCATTAATTACTCACCCTCATGTCGTTCCAAGTCCATAAGACCTTCCTTCGATTTCTTCTCTCCTGGGGCAGTCCTCCACCATTATCGACGCATGCACATTGCTTTCTTCTGCTTGTAAATAGGCACAGTGCATGTGTGGCGGTGGACTGTCCTGGGAGAGAAGAAATTGTTGAATAAAGTCATTTTTTATTTTCTTTGTACACAAAAAGTTTTCTTGTAGCTTCGTAAAATTACGGTTGAACCACTGATGTCATATGGAGTATTTTATTGATGTCCTTACTACCTTTCTGTGCCTTGACCATGGTAGTACCCTTGCAGTCTATGCAGGGTCGGAAAGCTCTTGGAGTTCATGAAAAATATCTTAATTTGTGTTCCGAAGATGAACAAAGGATTTAGGGGTTTGGAACAACATGAGGTAATAATTAATGAGAGAATTTACGTTTTGGGGTGAACTAACTCTTTAATTTAGCCCTCTGGTTTAAACGCTCTGTTGGAAGGGGGCGTGTCTGATGTGAGTCTTCAATGTAAACACCCACTGCTGTGATTGGCTAACATATTTGCATATGAAATGAGCATTTTATGTGGAACTGTCTTAAACTTTTACTGTGTTTTTACAGCCAAGCCGCTAGTGAGTTTTGAAACTTGCGGTATGTTTTTATTGTATATAGAGTAACCCCTTATACGTGTGTAAATATTTAGAACATTTTAATTCTCCAAAACTGAACTACTTCTAATACATAGAATATTATTGTACAGTATGTTGTGGTGGACGCTAGTTATATTGTAAAGTTCTCTTTATAGTTATTGTTTTTGATGAGAATGGGCCTTAAGAGTTGTGTGTTATGCTGCCCCAGAGAGCGTTTTCTGTTAACTGCTTCAACATCTGTCACTGTGGCTTAAATGGTTTGGCTTGATGTTGCTGGAACTTTTCCTTTCTTTAAAATCTTATTTAGTTTGTATCTAAATGCGTGAGAGTGTTTCTAACCACAGTGTTTTTCCCTTAATTTAGCATTTAAGCTGTTGCATTACCTGAAAAATGGCATTTAATGGCTGGAGTTGACAAGGAAAAAAATAAACACAGCGAGTACATCTTTAATGAAAGTCACTTCAATGCTGGCAAACATTTACTTTCAGCAGTATGGGTTGAGAAAATGAACTTTGACTTGATTGTGGCCTGTTGCTTTTTCTTTTTTCCTGATGAAATGATGCAGGCTGCATCCCCACTGAGAGCCTATTGAAAAGCTCAGAGTGGAAAAATGACTTTTTCATTTTTGTTTTCTATGTTTATGGCTGTGTGAAAGTGAAAGTAACGTGACATGTGGCCAAGTATGGTGACCCACACTCAGAATTAGTGCTTTGCATTTACCCATCAAAAGTGCACACACACACACACACACACACACACACACACACACACACACACACACACACACACACACACACACACACACACACACACACACACACACACACACACACACACACACACACACACACACACACACACACACACACACAATGAGCAGTGGGCTGTGTGCATGTGCTTATGTAACACGTGTCTTTAATGTCTGTGCGTGTAGCGATGAGTTTATCCAGAAGTTCATGTGTTTAATAAAGTAAAGATGATGTGTTTGCTATGGGCACAGAGGGCAAATCAGTTGAGTAGACATTTAATTGACACAGGGCAGAGTAATTTATTCGGACTAATAAGAATTCTTTATAGTTATCAGACTAATTTATTCTTGGCTATAACAGTAGTTTATGGAAATTGAGGCATGTTCTGGAGCTCACTGTCCATGAGGCCACCTGCTCCGGCTGATGAATTGGTGCCTGTAAATTCTGTCAGTAAGGAGTGTGTGCTGAGCTTCTGCATAGAAAATTATTGCAAAAGAGCTTTGGGCATGTTAGAAATCACAATTTCACATGTTGCATGAGGATTTTTAGTTTGACAAGCTTTAGAGGTTCTGTCGTACAAGACAACCCTTCTCACTATTTTTTTAGAAGCTCACCTCAGGAGGTTGACAACCTCAAATGGATTGCAAATGGCTGTGCAAATAGCATATTTATAAAGTTTGTGCTGCCATGTGACTTAACGCCCTCTGTTCTCTGTAAAAGCTGAACCTTTTAGCAGATATTCATTTATTACTATATTATAATGGTCCTCAATAGGTTTTGCTTATCAATAGGATTTTACTTTGGGCAATGAGTCACAGCACCTAAATAAATGTATCACATAAAACAACAACAACAGCAAAAGTCATTAAATTTAAACATATATTATACCAAGTGACCAATGACTCTGTGGCAGAATATTGTAGTTTTATTGGACACAGCATTTGGAATCACTAGTAAACATATGGTATGTGTTTTCTCCTTTCTTTTTAAATGTGTTGCTATACTGTGTACGATTTTATTATTTGCATTTAGCATTGTTTTCCCTTGCAGAAAAAAACAGCAAACCCAGTAAAAGTCCATATAAACGAAAAAGAACATTCATAGTTAAGCGTCTTCAATAATATAATGATTTCTAAATGCTCTACTGCTGACATTGGGCAAAATTACTGTGACCGAAAGAACAGTCACATCTTACTTTGAAGATAAATATGCTTGTTTTTTGCAACTGACTGAGTTTTTTTTTTTTTTTTTTTTTACTTAAGTGTATACTTATTTGATAATGTCATACTAAATCCTATAATTTGCTGCTCCTTTTCCTATAATAAAAGTTAATGGTGTCTAGGGGCTGTCAAGCTCCAAAAATAACAAAAAGCATAAATGTTATGCCAATATAATGGGCTAAAATTGGAGATATTCATGCTCATTTCACCATTTTATATTACATTTACCATCATCTAACAATCACTTAAAGTTAGTCATCTTTAAAAAATACTAATTTTATAACACTGGTAAATATAATTAGCAAATTTCACTGAATGTCAAGTTATATAACTTCCGATGAATAGCGCATGAGCCAGATTTCTCTCAAACTGTATGGAAAAGTGCAGTGTGAACATTCTGCTGGGCTTCTCCTTTTATGCTCCACAGAAGAAAGAAAGTCACACAGGTTTAAAGGTGAGTAAATAACAAGATGTTTATTTTTGAGTGAACTATTTTTAAACCGTTTCTTGTAATTGCACCTTTATTTTTCACCTCTTGACAACCTCTTAACTTTTTTTCGTTTTATAAGGATACTTAAAATAAATGCATGAAAAAGCATGGGGGGAATTTTATCGTCATTTAGAGAGAAACGCTTGATGTTTGCGAGAGAATGGAGAGACGTAATAAAGAGAGTACAGGCTGTAATAAAGCATCAAATGGAGGGACCATCAATCTGCTCCAGCAGTGCTGGCACATGGGAGCTTTCCCTGGCACCGGCTCCGATTCTGGCAGTGCATCACCTGCTCACTCCCAAGGACAAAAGCTTCTCGTCTGGCCAGGGAAAGGGAGTAGTGCTCCACTGGACACCATCCTGTACCTGCTGAGAAGGAGGCTTTTGCCTCACCTAGTGTCCATCGTTTGTAATTACATCCTCAGGAGGACCATACATCCAGATCATGAGGACGGGTGTGCAAATGAGCGTGTGGATTCATTCCAGCTGGCTTATATTAATTTTGTTGGACAGTCAGAGGTAGAAGGTCCTACTGAAAACACGAACGTGGCTGGCATGTTTAAAAACAAAACAAAAACAAACAAACGCATAGCATTGTGTTGCCCTTGTTGTCGTTACGGCAAATTTATTTAATCAGTCTGAATAATTGGGCAACATTCAGACAGACATTTTAATTTACTTGTTTGGTTAAGTTCAGCTCTCTGGGGATCGGTGGTGTTCCTTCATCTGGACATTGATTTCATTATCTATTTCTCAATGACCTCAACTGACTGTTTCACACAGTGAGCAGAAAGGATGGAAAACCATTATGAAAGAAAATCAGATTGATTCACCTGTTGTTGTAAATTAATATGAAGAAAGACATCATAGACTTGCAAACTGATTGCTGGAGAATGTTAATCGTTATTGTAATGCATTGATAGCAGACCTTAGGTTTTTGTTTGGCGGATGCGCACTTATGCAAAAATAAGAGATGTTAAGAATAAATTCATTTTTACACAAGTATTTTATACGTAAAGACTTAATAACAAAGAAATAACCATAAAATCTTGTCTGGTTGCTGTTTATGCTAGTAAAGCTCTACCTCCCGCTCTCAGAAGGCAATATAGCTTTAGATTATTCAGCTATATGATGCAGTTTTCTTTGAGGTGAGTACTAACCTGACCTATTTTTTCATCACTTTATAGACTTGTAAACACTTCCCTTACTCCTTTCGGGTTTTGTTTGTTTTCTGGTTTTATTATTTGACATTATGCATCTCTGCCTCTTTGCCATTTTCATGATTGTTGTTGCATTTGCCCTCCGTACTAACACTCTGTGCTCTTTTCTCTTTTTAGAGGGGGGAGGAGTGGATTGTTTCCCATAAAGAATATTTTCCGGCACTCTAACTCCCATTCAATACCAGGAGACATTTTCATCCCTCCCTTTTCAAGACAAGATAACAAGACGTCAAGATAACAGGATGTCAAGATAAGGCCCCAAAATGAAAAAGCTCCATTTGTGCCATTTTTTTTTCTACAGCAATCGCTCGTTAACTTTTGCAAAAATATATTGAATTTGTTATTATAATTTTCTATGCAAATGCCGCAAATGTCTAGAGTTTGTCTGAACACAGTTTTAGATATTCCAGTCTAAACTGTTGATTTGTTGGTCACTGAGAAGGAAAAGACAGAACTTTCAAGCTAATTTTTTTTTTTAATTTTGAACTTCTAGTAGAAGTAGCATCTCAGGTGTGGAATATTGAATCAGGAGACTTATTCCTTGAGTATTCACTCCTGAAGTGGAGATACGTTATCTGAAAACGTTTTGCTCTTGTCTTGACATTTTAATCGTTCTCATATGGTTTCGTTTTGTAGTTCTTCATTTTTCACTTAAAATTGCAGCTAGCTCTCTCTCTCTTCATCCCCACCTCGACAATCCAAGATACTGAAGCGTATTTCTTCCCCGCCGTGCACCTTTTTAACATATGCGTTTTAGACAAATCCACAGCAGCCGTAATGCTATTTCCAGCACGGATCCTTTGATAAAGCGATATAGCGCAACAATTCCGCAACATTGTCTTGAGAAAGCAATTCCTCAGGACGTCACAACAATTCCTAGCCTCATTTTTCACAACTGGACAGAAAAAAGGGAGAGAGAGGGAATCTGAGGGGGGTTGAGAGATGATGGCTCCTGAGGTGATGGTATACGAATCATAACCCCTCCCCTTTATCTACTCCAAGCAGATATATGCACAAATCTATCCATTTATAAGTGGCTGCAGAGAGTTGTGGGTAGATTATGAATGGATAAAGAAGAATCTTTCATTATCTTTAGTCTTGATTCATCTTCTTCCTTCGAAATAGGAAAAAGTCAGCCAAACTTTTAACAGAAACTCTGGTTGGATATGAAGATGACAGGTAGAATGAGATGGTAACCTTTCGGCCTAAAGGGAAACATTTGGTATTTTCTGATCTATCACATTCTCTTCATCTGTCTCTGTTTAGTCTGCTTTGTTTTTTTTTTGTTTTTTTTATTTTTTTTTTTACATACCTTTAAAGCTAAGTGTTTGGATATTGTCTGAGATGTTATATAGGTCTATGATCTACAGTTCTATGTTTGACTGTGAGCATCTGGCCTTTGCTGTCTTTCATAACAGGAAGTGTCACATTCCCTTGACGTGCATCTAAGACATGTTGATATAACAGGGGCAAAAGAGTGCTCAAAAGAGCACGGCTGTATTCCCATACCAAATATAAATGTGTCTTTCTTTTTGAACGTTTTGGCCTGAAACTCCCGTGACTGTTGGTCAAAGGATATTTGTTTGTGCTCATTGTGGAATTTGTGGGTCATTGTGATAGATCTTTGGACACTTTTAGTTGTACTGTCTGTCATCACTCTCAATAGCCTGTGTCATGCTACATGTTACATGGGGGAAATAAAACATGATGAGTTGAGAGTAAAGCAAATAAAAATCCAGAAACAAATATAAAGCGATAAAGATTCATCTATATATCGTATGATTAAAGAAGCATTTGAATTTGAGCTCCTTGCTGGGTGATTTTTCTCATTTGTACCTCATTTGACCATGTGAGCAAACTATTGTTAATTATTTCAGCTATTTGTTATGTTCAGATTAGCTCTTTATTCTCAGATTTACCATGTAAAATTTTGGAACATTCCTGAGAGCCAAATGTTCAGCTCTCTTGATTACCAGTGGTCGTTTTTAGGTAGTGTCAGACTGAGATTTTAATAGACATTCTGTCTTTTCTGAATTCCATTAGAAACTGTTTGGCAATGAATGTCTAGACATGACAGCTAACTCAAATACAGTGTTACTGTCTTTTGAACATGGTCTATGGTCAAAGTTATAGTTTCACAATGGGGGGGAAAAAACGGTGCAGCCTTCGGTTAGAGAGAGTTTTTGCTGAAAATGACAAAATCCAAGAGAGAATCTGTGGTTAGTGTTGTGTCGTTGTCACTCGAGTTAAAAAATGTGTGCTGTAGTTTTGAAAGGAAAAATCCTGACACACAGATGACAGTTTAACCCTTATAACAAACACTAACTTCACTCTAGGTGCTGTTCTGAAAGTTTAGTGAACTTGTTAAAAAGAAAATGACCTTGTTTGTCCAGCATCTAGTCAACTCCAAATAGTCAACATAATAGGATGTTTTGCTATTATTTGAATGTGGATCCATAGGTATTTTGAATTAGACTTCAAGCTAACTTCCTTATGAGCTTTTCTTTTAAAAATCGTGAATCTTTGATGTTTAGATGTATGTATAGATTGTTCTATCAGCACTGTTTTTTTCTTCACACACAGATACTAGTTTAACCTTGATGCTTCTAACAAACCTGAACTTCAATGTAGATGCTTTTCTGGAAGTTAGTGTTATTTTATTTTAGTGTGAATTTGGTATTACAAACAAAATGACCTTGTTTGTCCTGCCTCTACTATCCTCTCCAAATAGCTGAAATTAAGTATAAGATGTTTTGTTATTATTTGAACTACAGAATGTGGGTGAATTATACTTCTTGCTAACATCCTCAGAATTTGAGGTTTTCTTTATTAAAATCATGAAATTTTGATGCTATCAGGACAGGTTTAGAGTTAAAAAAAACTGAAATAGGTGTTTCATGCACATGCCAGCCAAGAATTCACCACAAAAACTCACAGTTTTGTAAGTTCCTCAGAAAACTACCCTTTTAAAAATTGTCTATAGGTTCTGAAACTGATTTGATAGACTCAATCTTTTGGAGATTGTTTCCTTATTAAATTTCAAAATCCCTTTTTAAGATATCCCAACTATGCATGGTTATGTGCTTAGTTGTATTTTATGATTTGCCGATAGGATTTTTTTTCTTCTTCCCATCCACAACCCAATTTGAACAAACCTGTGACCCGTTTTAATGTCACACACAACCCACCAGCTGAGAGTCATTGATCTAGAGCACACTCTATAAAGTTTTGATTTATGACCAATCATAAACCATGCCTAAGCCTGCTGCTTTTCTCTTATAAAAATATTAAACATGACACCTTAAAAGCACAGCAAGCCTTTTGGAGCTATGCATGTCTGATTATTCTATAACACTGTTTCCATTAAGAAGGTTAATGTGCAATATACCACGCTATTAAACTCTTTATTCTCCATTTGTCTTTCCGAACAGAAAGTTTGAAATCCGATGAGGATGAAGGAATGCAATGCAAAGATGCTGAGACTATTACTTGAGCATCAATGCGAGCATGTCAGGTTCATGCGAGCGTCAAAAGAAGAAACACCCCCCTCTATAAATCTATTGGTGGTGGACTCCAATGCTCTGCGCACGAGGCTGCAGTTCTATTTGGGAAGTTGGCAGCTCGAGGCAGAGGGGCTTTACTCTCGCGACTCTGGAATTATGAACAGCGCTGGTCTGACCAGCATCTTGTTTTGAACATTATTCCCACTGATCTGAGACCATGGAGTTCGGAACCCGCATTTTCATCGCATTCCTCGTTTCCCAGGTAGGCGCGAGAGGTTTCATTCCGTTATGTTCAGGAATATCCCTCGAGCTGGTTCTTAGATTTATTTTGCGTTAATTTAGTGTCGGGAAAATAGTGAAATTAATTTGGGAGCGCATTGCACGTTTTCACAACTCGTTGAGCAGAAAGAGTTGCACTGAGATAATACTTAAAGCTGAATGCCACGATTAACAGAATAGAGATCAGTGTAATGTAACATGCTATTCTTTATTTCTATTTTTTTCTTCTTCTTCTTCTTCTTTATTTATCACAGTAGCGATGTCGCTAATGCGTTGAACGTATAATTCGTAATTAATATTCGTGTGATTCAGTCTAATACACTGAGTTCAGGTGGGTGCAAATCACGAGCAAACTCAGTCTCAGATCGCATCTATATTCCGCTCAGCTCTGAAGTTGAGCGCTCCTTTGGCTCCCTTCATCAGGAGACATTCACACGACGGGCTGACTCACGGAGCCCTTCTCCATTCACTAAAGACAGCAAAGAATCCGTAAATGAGCGAACAAATAAACGATTCAAGACTAAAACAGTGCCTATCCAGTCATTTGGATCGCTGAAACTAAATGAACATTAACGAACAAATAAAAGATTAACGATAAATTCAATCTCCGTTCACTTCAGAGAGCTTAAACAATAAACAAGATTAACGAATAGTAGCCTAATCAAACAAATAAAACAAGAGTCGCTTTATTCACTTGAAACTAAATAAACGAGACCAATAAATATGAATGAATAACCAAATAGCCTACAATAAACGATTGACTGTCTCTCTTTAATCGTTTATCACTTCAAAGAAATGATATGAAATGAAACTGGTAAACAAACTAAGATTATTAAAATTAGAGATTAGCTACTCATTAGAACAACAGCGCGTTCACTTCAAACAGCTGAAATCAAAGAATGGAGCCAAATTAACGCGTAAAGAAGTAAATCGATTCAGTTTAAGGTGGCAGATGCGTTTTGAAACATTATAAGCTGGGTTTTACCTGGTTTAAGATGGTCATTGGCTGGATCAAGCTGGTTGACCATCTTGGACTGGCAACAGACTACAGCTAGCTACATACAAGCTTGAATTGGTCGAGCTTGTTACATTGTAGATGGTTAACCAGCCTCCAGTGATCTTCTTGCACCAACTAATAACCAACTTAGAAAGCAGCTAACTATCAGCCTTTTACAACCTCGTTCCTTTAAACCTTAGACCCGCTGTTACTTTCATTCACCTGAGGCTATTAATACTAATGGACAGTTAATATAGTCATGTTTTTGCATGTGCATTACATTGTGAGTGGTAATCAGTTGGGGGTGAAAGAGACATTATGGCCTCCTGCATTAAAAATGTTGATGGCTCATTTGTAAGCCACTGCTCAACAGTTAATTCCTTGTACAGGATAATGAACAACAGGTGTCGTGGTGGTGGTGGTGGTTCCTCTCACACATTAAATGGCATTATTTTCTGAGAATATGATTTATAATGCTCAAACGCATTAAGCTGTGGTTCTCAAATGGCCCTTTGAAGATAATATGCATTTGATGGACATTTTCGGTTAGATAAATGTTATTATGGATTAGTTAGTTGTATGTAAGGTGATTTATAACTTGGCATGCCCTCAGCATGTGCTACATGCATTATTCATCATTTAATTTAAATACATCTTCTCTGTTGTTTATCACATGGAAAGCTCCAGGCTTTGTGCGCAGTTTAAAAAAAGTCACTTTATCCTTGAGAACTTTGAGAGACCTATCACTGTGCACTTATTATTACTTATTAGGCATTAGTCACATTTCAGCTCTTCTCAGATGCTTCACTGGGATTTACTTCTACAGCTGTGAATCATCACAATGCTCTGAATCTTCACAGAGTCTGAACAGATTACAGCGCGTTCTTTTTAACAATTCATTGTAAGCAAGATGTTGTCTATGTTTGGCTCCCCTTGGTTGCAATTAACCACTTTAAATAGATAATAGCTTCATACGATGCTCTCTAGATGGTCGTCTCACCCTCACCGTCTACCTGGCTAGCAGTGAGAAATTCCTTTTTTCTTCTCTGGCTCCGTGTGTGATCAAGTGAGAAGGATCTTATTTATAGTCGCACAGGTAGGGTGCCAAGTTTCCCTTGCGTATCGGAGCCTGTGAATTCCCCTCCTCTATAAATCCCTGTTTCCAAAATGAAACGTTAAGCAGTCGCGAGTCGCTGCAATGATTCAGAATAAGCGCGGCGTACCCGTGAGGTGCAGACATTTATCTTTTGCTCTCTCTCCCCCATTGCTTTTGTGTTTTATTTTATTTACTTATCTATTTACCCAGTTTCCCCCAGCATAGCGTTAGAAAATAGAAAAAGAGAGCGAGAAATGGAAAGGAAAATAATTTCCCTCGCTTGCTGTAAGATCCCTAAGTGGCGAGGGTTCTTTGGAATGGAACATGCAGTTCAATATCTCAGGTAATAGATAAGTCAGTGTGGCCATTTAAAGTTTCGAGAGGATGTTGTTCGCTCCAGGATGCACATATTGGCTTTAAATCTTGTATAGGCCACACTTAACGCTTTTGAATTGCTATTTGCATCACTTTCCCCTTTGATGACCTTGTGGCGCGACATGGATGGTGTGCGTTCGATGACTTCGCTGCCACTTATTTGTTACTCCTGTGATTCATCAGTCTTAATGAGAGAAAGAGGCGCTGCTTTAGGCTGGTGTCATTTCTATTTATTGCAAGGGTAACAGGTGCACATCGCTTCAGCCAGGGCATAACGCACAAGCACACACACACACACACACACAATCACACTTTCCCTTTAGTCGCAAAGCCTAAAGGCAGTCATGCAGAAGGGCTGGCTTCAGCTGTGTCCACTCTCTGTGTCTAGGGTGCTCATCACTAGCTACAGAGTGCATGTATATATAGCATCCCTTCTTAGTGAATGGCGAGGGGAGGTAGGAATTCGCGTTTTAATGTCAAAATGCAAAGCACCTTAAATATTTAAGCATTTTCCATTTAATGTACTCTGTTGAGATCAATCACTTTACATTAGCATTACTTCAAATGCATTATTTCTACATTTCCATCGGTTGCATGGTTTCCTCACCAAGGAGGTCTATAAATTAGGTCGGAATGGTTGAATTGGTGTTACTGGACTTCTTGCTGGATGCTTTTTTTGGAAAATGTAAAAGCTAACATATAATAGTATTTAAATTAATACTAAAGCTAAAACTGAAATTAAATAAAGGTAAACTGATTTTTTCCCCGAACCCCCCCCCCCCCCCCC
The DNA here is from genome assembly GCA_036784905.1 of Acrossocheilus fasciatus. Taxonomy (NCBI): domain Eukaryota; kingdom Metazoa; phylum Chordata; class Actinopteri; order Cypriniformes; family Cyprinidae; genus Acrossocheilus; species Acrossocheilus fasciatus. The sequence goes on from CM071955.1 coordinate 8,189,165, forward strand.
CAATAAAATGGCAATCACACAATTAAAAAATAAATGTAAAATGAAAATATATAAATAAAAGCTAATTTGAAATATTAATAAATATCATGAACTAGTATTTAAATAATAGTAAAATAACACTGTATGGGATGCGGAAATATTAAAATTCTGGCCAATATCGATAAGCTGGTAATTATTTTCATGTTATGGCTGATAACCATTAAATAGCCGATATTCAAATTCTATACAATCTTGTCTAAATAAATTATGGTGTAAATGTCTAAATAAATAAATGGTGTAGTTACTGCATCCACCAGCAGGGATGAACTGCTGATACTAACTTGATACTAACTGTCTGGTCCCCGCAGTGCCTTTAGGTAACTTTGCACTGAAGCACAGCCAGAATTTGGGAGGTCTGGTTTGTATTTAACCTTGCAGATGGACTGTACTGTGACTCGTTCTTTCATTTTTGAAGTGTGCCATTAGAAGGAAGCTTGTCTTACCAGAGTGAGAAATCTTGATTAATTTGCGCACTAGCTGTTGAGTACAATACGGTAAATGAAGGTCTGGTAATGATGGAGATAATGAGAGCACCCAGTCATTAGCACTGCAGTGGATCTGAATGGTTCGCTCCCTGTGTTGACCCTCCTTTGTACTCGCTACCCATCCTCTACCAAGGTCACCACTTTTGCTGCATAGGTTAGGTTTGATTTTGCCTTATTTGCGCAACTCCTTCACATCAGATATGCCGTGCATGATTGTGAGTTATAGCTGTTGGTGAAGAATCGGTGATTACAAAACAATGCTGTTGGTGGTTTTGTCTTAGAGGTCAAGGCTTGCTGACCTCCGCCATTTCACTTGGCTTCCAAAGTGGAAGCAGAGTTGGAGATTTATTTTTAAGGCACAAATTTGTGTGTTTGTACTTAAATGTAGCCGGTAAGTTGTGGAGTTGCTAAAGAGATATTTTTGACATGCTGTCAATTGATTCTTTTTCCTCGTTTTGCATTCTCTTTTCCCTTTCTCCTTTCCAAATAATCACTTTAAATGATTTATGAGGTTAATTATTTGTAAAAAATGTTACCAAGTGCATATTTTGACTGCTTGCTCTGTACAATTCTTCAAATATACCACCTTTCTGCCCGTATTTGTTGCATTTCATCTGTTTTTGCATTTCTGCAATCAAATATGGCATTGTTACATGCCATGTGTCAGGTTTGATATCAGTGATATCAGATGTCCATCAAATGTCATTGGTTCCTGTGTGTCTCTTGGTCAAATGTCATCCTTCGGTACCATATTTCATGCTACAGTGGAGACTTGTAATTTAATGCATGCATCATTTGAATTATTTTATGATAGTTTTCTTTAATTTTATGACATCCTCTCTTATAAAAAATAAATAAAGCTGACATTAGGGTGGTAGACAAGGTTCAAAAGCCCCAAAACACATTTTTGTACCATTTTTAGCCCTAAATGGTACATATTAGTATCTTCAGAAAGGGCAGCGCCCCAGTGACCAGTATCCATTTTTGTGTTTTGTGTCAACAGAATGAAAGTAATAGATTTGTATCAGCATGAGGGTGAATAAATGATGACAGAATTTTCATTTTTGGCTGAACTATCAATTTTTGAGATGGAAGCAAAGATGGAGATAAAAGACAACAATATGTCCCAGAGTTGCTCGCTCATTTTAACCAAGACCATATCAGAAATTCCAACTCATTATACTGAATGTAACTGATTTAGAGACAGTGACAAACGGGGGAGAATGAAAGCTCGCTTGTGTTCAAGTTTGCTCCGTTTTTGAGTGCAAGAGTTGCATTAGAGTCCCCAAGCGTTGATTTAGCAGAAAGAGATCTCACATTGTCAGTCCTCTCGTTTCACAACTCTCTATCCATCCCTAGCGCCCTTCTTTCTCTCTTTCCCTGTCTATCTCCTCTCTGTTTGCATAGATCATCCCTCCATCAGGCAGATAATTGCGAGGAGAGCCTCAAAAGCCTGGATCTTCTAATCCACTTCTCAAACAAACCGTGTGGCATGCCAGGCCTGCGAAATGTCCCTGGACCGCCTCGTCCCTCTGAGAGAAGTGGAAATTTTATATAATATTCCTGTATTTGCATATTGATTCATAGTCAATTACTGCAGGAATCTTTTCTTTCAGAATATCTAAAACCACCCAGACGGCCTAGCCTGCATTCACCAATCCAAATATAATTGCAGTGACTCATGCTGTAAACACGGACAGCTTTATCTGTGACACTGGATTTCCAACTCACTAGTTGGAAGCAGTAATTAATTGAATGGTATCTGTGTGGCGTTTGTCTGTGTGTTTGTTGTGCATGGTGACCTGTGGAGCCAGAGGCAATATGGGGATTTGTATCGGAGACATGCACACGTACACAGATTTCTCAGCGAGAACAGCCGAATGTCACGGTAAACATGATACGTGTTTATATGTAGATGCTTATGCGGCACAATTCCTTGTGTATTAAAGGGGACCCAGAGAATAATAATGGTAGGAATAATGGCAGCGTAACAGAAAAGTGTTCTCCAGTGTGTGTGTGTGTGTGTGTGTGTGTGTGTGTGTGTGCGCATGTTCCTTTTAGAAAGATGCATGTTGTTGGGTATGATTGATGACAGGAACAGAGATAAATGGAAGGCTGGGATCTGATTTGTGATAAGCAGACAGGATGTGCCCTGCAGTCCTGACCACCGCTGTTCTGATCTTTCCGTCTTTCAAAGTTCAAGCTCTGTTTCATCCCTGTGTTAAGAAAAAAATTAACCTGTGAATGCTTAAAAATATTCTTATTTATGCAGATAAATGTGGATGGTCCAAAATATTAGGCAAAAAAAAAAAAAAAGTTTTTCACACCAGAAAATGATAATGATGTCTTTGATATTTCCATAGTAAATAGATATGCTCTGCTCTAAAATATTTTATTCACATTAATAACGTTTTCCTCAACACAAGAACAAAGTTCTTGTAGTGGTGCCTAATTTTGTACTGTTCAAAGGTCTAGGGCCAGGTGTGTGTGTGTGTGTATAAATTAATATTTTTATTCAGGAATGAAACACAAAATTGATCAAAAGTGATGTAATGACATTCATAATGCTACAAAAGATTGTTGTTGTTTTTTCAAATAAATACTGCTCTTTTGAACTTTCTGCATTGAAGAATCCTAAAAAAAAAAAAAAAAAGTATCACGGTTTCCACAAGAATATTAAGCAGCACAACTATTTTCAACATAATAATAAGAAATGATGCTTCAGCAATATTAGAATGACTTCTGAAGGATCATATGACACTGAAGAGTGGAGTAATGACTGCTGAAAATTTAGCTCTAAATCTTACGGCTACAAATTTTAAACGTTATTGTACACTTTATTTCGGTTGACCCAGTTCACAAATCGAGTAGAAAGATTGATTAATGTTTTAAAATGAGCCTATTCTTAATTTTATCAAGTAGATTTTAGATTTTTTTTTTTTTTGGAGACACCTAACATTGAAATTAGTAAGGTCAATTAGTTTGGATTTAGCGTTCATATTTTTACCAGTGTTGTTTTTATTAGCATGCTAGCAGCATGTTGTTCTTCAGCTGTTAGACTGTTCGCAGCATAAAACCCTCTCAAAAACCATCTCTTCAAATTTATCCACCTCAAAGCACTGCCACTCTGGTCGGTTTGTTGCATTTTGTACTGTTTTTGCAACCCGCCTTTTTATAAACAGCTTGACAAGCTAAAAATAGTCTAACTTTTAAAATAACAACTACAGGCCGCTGGTTTCTGTTCCATTCGATTGCGCTCCACTTAGCTCAACGTGTCTTACATAAACTCCCAATTGGGGTCAGGTGAACCCGAAACCAGCCTAATTATTCAGATCTTCTTTAAGAACGATTAATCGACTAATCATTTAAGCCAAGTTCCCACTGACTAGTCAATTTTGAAAATATGTCGTTTTACACATCCCCATAACCCCTTAAAATTCTGTTTCATAAAAGTCATCCCCATCTAAAATGATAGATTGCTTTCCTCCCCACATAATCTAATTGGACGGTGATATTGAACGCTTTGATCTGCTTCATCTTGGCTCGTTGCTGTTTTTGCATTGACTGCGGATGATCAAATCAGCCAACTAAACCCTACCTTGACTGTAATCCTTTATTTTCTTCTTTTGCATTGATCTCCTCCCTATATGACTCACACATGCCTGAAGGAGAGCCTGAACCTCAGCTGGGCTGTGACTAACACCTTTCTCCCTTCTCTAGAGCCGTGTCTCAGACAGGACTTAGGTAACCGGCAGAGACGTGAAGGGACATCAGGTTCCACAGCTCTCTCTCTACATCTCTCTCTCTTTGCCGCGCTTATTTCCAAAGCGTGGCTCGCTCTGTTTTCTTTAATTTGCTGTGATTCACAACAGATCGCCTCAGCTAAGTGCCACATCTGAGAGAGGGCAAATCAATCTCTGCCTTGCAATCTCCTCTCCCAACCCCCACTCTCAACACCCGCAGTACTCACTCCCACCATATAGATGGCGATATATTGCCAGCAATTCTGAAAGGACACTGCCTGCCACACCAAAAAAACAACAACAGGTGAGCATAAGTGCCTCTGAGTGAGTTTGTTTGCCGGAGTTCTGTAAGAATGTTGATTAAGCAGTGTATTTGTTTAGAAGAAGATCAGCAGGTGTTCGGTGCAGCTGACTAGATGGCCTTTGTTAGAGTTACTGTAGGATAGACTTTTGGATTTATTGTACTTGATGGAGCTGTTGAGTAAGAAGAATGAGCTTTTTTTCCTCCCAAGGCTTAGCTCTTCTTCTGAGGGCTAAGGTTCAACTGCCTCGTTGTAAATGCAATCAGTGCTTCATTCTTGAGGTTTTTTTTCTTCACTTTGGAAAAGAGTAGTTGTACAACAACATACCTGAGCAAATTTAGTCACCTCTTTAGCTTTATTTGTTCTCAGCACAGCAAGTCAAGTGTATTTAGTCTCAAATTTGTTCTTAAAACTTCATCTTACATTTTGCTAACTGTTCAGTCACATGTGTACAAAGTCATGACTATAAACTTGTTTTTGTAAAAAAAAAAAAAAAAAACCTAAACATTTTGAGCACGGAAGCATGCTTAGTTTATCGGTGTATACAGATCTTCACATGCATTAGCAGTGAAAAAGGAGAGGAAATGTTTCAGGGGCATAATTGGAGAGAATGAAACACCCTACACTGTAGTCTGAGCTCTAAGCTCCTCTCTCATAAAGACCCAACCTCCTTTGAAGCATTTCTAAGAAAAGAAGACAAATCCTCTATCCCGAGCAACCTTTTCTGCTCCACGATGAAAACTGGCATGATGCTGATGTGGCAGGGAGCGTTTGTCGATTAGCGTATCAAAAATCTCTGTGTTTAAGCGGCTTTGCGAGGCTATTTTTGGGAAAGGCTGCTGTTGTTGTGGATGGTTGAAAGGGAACATACGGCCACTTTTAAATGTGCATTTCTTTAGTTGGGTGTCAGGCGAATTGGCCCTCATCCTCTTAACCTGTCACCCACATGCACACGCAGCATGGTGCGGTGTCTTTCTTCCACATATTTCTTCTTTCTCTGTGCATCTGTCTCTTTATGTCTTCAACTCAGTCACACAAAGTCCCTAGAGGCACAGATTAGTTTCTGCGAAGGCTTTATAATCAGAAATTTTGAAAGGCTGACAGCGCTGTGAAGGCCTCATTAGACCCTGAAATAAAGTAAAATGGATGTACTTTTAATAAAGTATTAAAGTAAGGACTATGCATACTTCAGAAACAACTCTCTGTTTTTCACTGACGGGTAAACAAGTGACAAGAACAAAGAATCCTTTGTGTTCGCTTGATGAATCAGACATCGCTACTGAAGTGCAAATTAAGATTGTCTGAACTTCACACATATCTAGTATGAAAAACAAATGTACCTATTAAAAGGAAGCTGAGATCTTTAATGGCAATTTGCTTTAATGTGAATATGCACATAGTAGATTTTTTTTTCAATCCACTGCCTATAGAGATCCATTGAAGCCATGTTTCACTAGGAGTATAGTTACCTATACCATGTATTTTTTTTTTTTTTTTATTGAAGTGATTTTTTTTTCAAGATTATACTTTCTTAGACCCTGGAAAATGGTAAATGCCTTCATGTAAAAAACCTTTCTGATCCATTTGAGACAGTTCTATCCTTCTAAAATTCGTACACTAGAGTGCATTATGTATAGTATAACTTTATGAAAGCAATACAAGCTATATTGTGTTATGGAAAAAAAAAAGTTGGTCATAAGTCTCTCAGTCATTGTTTTGTCCTGACTTTTGATTGGGTGACATTTTAAATGGGCGGGACTTTGCATCAAATGGCCAAATGCGTTTGGTGATAGACCCACAATTAATTGAAGTCTGTTGTATGATTTTATATTGTAAAAAAATAATGTATCCCCCTAACACTAAACATAACCCTTAAAAAAATCTTCTACGATTTTACGATTTTTAGCTATTTTCCTCACAGGGACTGAAATTTTGCCCCCACAATGTCAAAAAAATTTCAGGTTTTACTCTCCTTTTGAGGGAATTTGATCTCTACAGGGGATTCACGCACAAATAGATATTAGTACATATTTTAAGTGACATCTGGGCTTCTATCTTGAAAATGCATGCTGAACACACGTATTTGCAGCATACAATATTTGACATTGTTTTTCAGATTTTCCTCACTGTTTCGCTTTGACTCACATGTGATTATCTGGTTTGAGCCAGCCCATCTGCAAAGTTTAGATTGTGTAGGTGGGATTCCTGAAAATATGCATTGAATTAGATTTGGTTTTCATTAGAGTTTCATGTCCTGGCTGTCATATCCTACACGCTTTGCTGGACGCAATTTTACGCTCCTTTGGACCCACATGGACAGGCTGATCCCCACCTCTCTTTTTGCCAGCTATCATACTGTCCATGCGTCACAAGAGCTAGACGGTTAGCAGCATCTCTCTATCTCGCTCCGGCGATATGAATGGCACGTGTCACAGCCTCTGTCAACTTTAAGACTCACAGAGTACACAAACCATCAATTTACCCAAGCGTTCGAGATTGTTTATCCTTTTGAGTTTTGACTGAATCAATGAGAGATAATTTGGCGTGTCATGATGCTAATCGAATATGGGACGGACAGGGAACAAAATATCATCCTCACCCAATTCTCATTGAAATGCCACAGGGTCCTGTTTGCTTAACAAGGCAAATATGGGCTGATTGTCAGACAGAGTGAAAGTTAACCTTCATAGCACATCTTCAAACAATGAACTAATTTAGCCTTGCGCAGACGGATGTGTGAATTCTTGTGTTGCCGGCAATTAAACTTTGCCAGGTTGTAACAGCAGTGCTCACATTCCGATTTTTCACATTTGATCGACGGAGCGAACACATTCACCTTATGCTTCACGAACTCAAGCTTCTGTCATCTCAATTTTGCATTAATCTCTTCCAATTAAACCTTGTTTTGCATTCCCGTGTCTTTCAGAGACCATACCAATCTGCAGATTTCTGAGCAGATTTCTTTCAGATTTCAGATTCCCCTCTGAGCCATCATACCCTACTGACATCCATTCGGCACGTAAAAAGTGAGGAAAGAATAACAGACACTCGGTCTAAATCTGAATCTGCTCTGTGAACATTTAGTCTCTTACCAAATAAAGTATCTGGGGGCGACACAGCTGTTGTACCACTCACCGAATGGCTCTGGTGGGGTGTGTTGGCTGCAGGGCTGATGGGCACGTGGTAATTGTGTCCTGAAGTGACCGAGTTATAACACAGCTGTCGTAGTATGCCTTTTTAAAAAATTGAGATTGTGCCAGTGGCATTTTCAGCCGTCATCGTACGCCCTGTTGTTTGTGACCCTCAGCTCCCTGTTGAGTTTTACAGGCTGAGTCTGAGTGTGGGTGAATGTGGGCATGTGTTCGTGGCACTTTCATCCGCTGGCTGTATTTTTGGTATCTCTTAATGAATTTGGATTAAGCTGAGCAACTGCAGAAGCGCTTGTAAGTATAATTAGAAAGCAGTAATAATGAGACATATTGTATGCCTATATTAAGTATTTTTGGGACATTAGGCAGGAGATGACATTTAAAAATTGAGAAGGCAGATGCATTGTTAAAGGTGAAGTGTGTAATTTTTGCACCACTAGTTGCACCAAGAAATGTTTGTCTCCTAACAGGTTTCCCAAAATCGCCAAACGCACTTCCTCTTGTCAACCCTGTCTTCCATTTAAGTCAAATAGTTAAACTCACGCCATTGGTTGAGCCAAAATATGACTTGCTTAATATACATGATGACCTGTTCTTTGGTCCAATGAAATGTCAGAAAAGGCGGGGCTATCTGGTGTGACTCATTTAGTTGTTTCTGCTATTTTGGTATTTCAGTGTCACATATTACACATTTACCTTGAGGTATCACTGCCAATGTTATTTTAGTATTATTTATATACTATCGTAGTATTTATTAATAAATGAATAAATTAGTTTTAGGTAACAATAACAACACTGTTCACTATGTTGAATATAGCCAAATCTGGCATCCTTTTTTAATTGGCTTGTGTGATAAATGTGTATATAGAAAAGCATTTTGCCCAGTTGCTTTGGACTGGGGCTAGACCAAGTTGTTGCTCGTGGCATCCATAGTCTCCTAATTGCCGAGGAGACATTTTGTAGCCACTTTAGCCCATGTGGCTTAATGCAGCAGAAACAATGGCCATTAAACATGTCCAGGGTGAGAGATTCTCTAGATGTCTGTGGCTGTTATTTTTAGGCTTGTGTGAACAGTGTCTGCAACTGCGCCTACTCCATGGCCATTAATCCCTCGCTCCTGCGCCTGACAGAATGAAGAAAGTTGCTTTATTTTCTTAATGACCTGTTTACTTAGCTGTGTTTACGTGAAGCTGAGAGGTCACGTTCCTGTGTGTTTTCAATAAACGCCTCTGGATTCCACATCGCCATCCCAAGAAACTGAGCCATAGCATCCTGGCTCCGAAAAAGAGACTAATTTTTGCAGTTTTACATTCGTACCTGCATTTTTTCCCTGTCCAGAGTAGCTCCTCAATGTTTAGCGCTGGTGCAGAAAAAGAGATTTAGAACAAAGATGTTGGTGAAAACATTGATACTCATTTCAAAATGTACTGTGTAGAAATGACAATCTAATTAACTACTATACTACATATTTCTTTGTATTTAATCATTTTAATATATTAAAAATACAGTATTTACTGTACCATAAAATTCCTGGTACTCCAAGGTACTCAAAAGAATATCGTAGTGTTGCCATAATATATGCACAAAAACACCTAGGTATTACTGTGGACTTTCGTAAGTGTAAAATATACTGACAGGGAACTAAAGGCATGGAGCAAGAAAAAAAAAGACAGAGGTTATACTGGGGGAATATTTCTCCTGTACGACCGCCTGCAGGTGATATGCGAAAGGCTTGATTGGGGGAAGGTGAATTGTGGCTCTGCAATGGTTCCTGACAGGCACATCTCTCAGCCACAGATTTACCTACCATCTTACCTATGCAGGGTGGAAGACAATCTGGTGAAGCCAATGAATATTTATATCACAGACGATGGGATGGTTATTAAGTGGGTATTCTGGACTTTCTCGAACTGTTTGGAAGTTAAATTAAGAACTAGAGGGGAAAAGAAATAACCTGACCACTCCTTCATTTTTCCTTTCTTTTTTTGAAGTTGGAAAAAGGTCATTTTTACATGCTGCCCGGAGGCAAACATACAAGTGACAGCATTGAAATAAATCCATGTGCAACTCTCTACCTGAGCACAAAAATGCAGCAATTGGGGACATTTTGACTTCTGACTGTAACCTTGTCATACAAAAAAATTTTAAATAAAAGAAAAATGGCTATGGTAGCAAAAAAAAAAAAAAGCAGCAGCTTCAAAGGAATAGTCCAGCCAAAAATTTGCTGAAAATGTACTCACCCTCAGGCTGTCCAAGATGTAGATGAGTTTGTTTCTTCATTGGAAAAGATTTTGATAAATTTAGCATTACATCACTTGCTCACCAATGGATCCTCTGCAGTGAATGGCAAACTAATAAAAGCTGATAAAAACATCACAATAATCCACAAGTAGTCCACACGTCTCCAGTCCATCTGTTAGCATCTTGTGAAGTGAAAAATCTGTGTGTTTGTAGGAAATCCAAGGTCGTTTCTTGCCAAAATATTAGTTCATTATCCAAATTTATCCAAATCTGTACCAGTGAAGAATCAAACTACTCTGCATTTTGGATGGCCTTGGATTTTGTCTGATTTCCGTTTTTGCCACTTTACTCCAGTTTACATTTCTTCCTCCAAGTAATTTACTTCGCTATCTACTTCATTGTGTGTTAGCACAGTGAGATTAGGATAATTCCAGCACAGATTTGCTGTAGTCACATAGCACAGGTGTTTCTGGGAAGGCGTCCAAAGCCCAAATGAGATCTACAGTCCTCTCATCATTACGGTATAGTAATAAGGCTTCCACATTGATTATTTTTATTCACCTTTAGTCATGCTTTCATCCATATTTGACTCATCACTTATAATGTTGATTATACATTCAAAACATTTCGACCACATAAACTGTGAGGAAATGATACTGATGCTGTGCTGGATTTCAGAGCCCATTGCATTTGTTTTCAAAGAGAAAGGTACATTTTGTCAATAATGCTTTTTTCCCCTCTGGCTTGCTGTTGATTTTTTTTTTTGGTTTTATATTTGACCAACAAGACAAAGATAAAGTTTGAAGGATGCATTTATTTTCAGAGGAGTGTTAGCAGTGTTGGACTGCTAAATCCACCTTTTAACTCTGACTTAGTATCAGGATTGGGAAAAAGTCAGAATCCAGAATTCATCCATCAAAACTGGCAAACAAGGCCTGAAACACAACCCTGCATTTTATTGGAAGATTTGAGATGTTTTCTGATATTTTTTCCTCATTTATTATTTTTTTATTTTTTATTTTTGAAATAAATGGAATGTCATGTAACATTTTTCAAATCGATGCTAGCCATAGTTTAAGATTATCAGCCTCAATTTGCACTGATATGACTGAATCTGTTACTTTGAATTATAAGAAAGTAAGAATGATTGACTATGAAAGGGACAACCATACAATTAATATAATGGGCTTTATTTCTTGTGCTATTACAAGTCTCACCAGTGACAGAGTGGCTATACTTAATGCATTTTTAGTAGAATGCAAATTCGATGTGTTGGATAAAATCATGTAAGTGGAGTCATCATGTTAGCATAACTGAAATGGATTAGTTGCTAATCCAATGGTGTCCTTTGCTGCAGAGGAATGGAATGTAAATGCACTGATTGAGACAGCACCTCTCACACTGTCATCTTTTTCAAATGTTTTTGAGAAGGGAGATTAAAGAAAAAAAGACGCTGCTGTTTGATGTTCCGCTCTCGTTATTGTTTTCTGCTGTGGTTTTTATCGCAACAACAGGAGCACAGGGCTAATAGTCAGCCCCGCCACAGGGAATAACAAATCACACTCGTGTTTGAGTTGGTGCGTAGCTGCAGAAAGACTAAGTATTTTACCAGTTCTGGTGCGTTAGAAGGGCCTTCATGCTTTAAAGATGCAGGAGTCTGGGCTTAGAGAGAGAGATGTGCATTGGTTGGGTTATTGAGGGGAAAACTCGCAGTTTGTAATGAGTTTTGATGTTTATATTTATAGAAATCACACTGATTAATATGAAAAGAAGAAACATGAGGGAATTACTGCTATACAGTAAAAATGATATGGGTTGTTAACATTTGGGAATGTTCATAAAATAATAATACATATTATTATGATTATTATTAATAAATTTGTTTTTGTTTGTAGTTATGAGTGAAATCAATTTTTAGGTGACCTCTGTGCATGTTGCAACCAAACGCCTATGAATTATGCTATATCGTGATGTTGCCAACAAGTTTAAGTTTGGAGGTTAGAGATCCAGTAGTATTCACTTGGGGTTTTCCTTGTAGCTCTCAGGAGTGTCTGTTTACTGGGAAAAGGTGCTTGAGGGATCCGTCAGAGAAATTCCAAAGGGACCCAGTTCAGCACCCTGTGGCACACCTTCAAATGCTTGTGTCTGGAAAAAGACAAGACAGCGCAAACACATCCAAGAGAAATCTTGGTGTTTGTAAGCAGGAAGACAGTAGGTGCAGAGAAACAGATAGACAGGGTCTCTGAGGTTTGATGAGACTTCTGGCTGCTGGGAAAGAGCAACAGAATTCCACAGAGAGATGGTTACCCTTCTATCCCAGAAAAGAGGTCAGATAGGGTGAATCTTGTGTGTGTGTACGTGTAGGGGAAAACAGAAAGAGAGCGTGTTACAGAGTTAGGCCAGTGTGAAAGGACGGTCCAAGGGGATTGCTGATTAGACTGTAAGAGAGTCTGGAGTGTGTCTGGGTTTTTAGCGTCTCTGTGCAGCCAAGTTTGAGCTCCAGTCCCTTGAGCCCCGTATTAGGCGGCGAGTGGAATATAAACCAACAACACTTAGCCTCTTCACGGACACTTACTGTAATGTGTGTCACATTGTAGCAAAACTGTAGACTGGCAACGCTTTGATTGTAAGAAGAGAATGTGAGCGGACGAGATGGCGGAGTGGACAGCAAATGAAGAGCACAGCTGTTGAAAATTCTTCCTGAAGGTGACTTTTCATGGATATAAGCTTATGATTTTCCAGTAAGCTGTGGAAGGAAACCCATATGGAGCAATAAAAACATATATCTATATGGATAAAAGAGTGTCTTATGAAAATGAGACTGCAAGCAGTAACCAAGGTGATGTGTATGTCTTTGGCATATAAATTATGATTGAAGATTTTCCCTTGAGATTTTTGCATCCTTCCTTCATGAGGTCAAAATAAATTCTCAGATGTAATGCCACACTGAAAAGTGTATAGGAACTATCTGTAGTATAAAAATGAATCTAATGATGTGACGTTAATGTGCAATAGTCTTTTTCCTTTAAAAAGAGTGAAGAGTTGACACTACTTAGAAAATATCAAAGCAGCTCGCAGAAACACTGTCATGCAGAGGGTGTTTCTGTCATGTGTATCAATTTTATGTCTATTTAAGCTCTTCATATTTAACATCATTTGAATAACGGGTATGTTTTCATTTGTTGGTTGACACTTACTCTCGGACTGCCTGCCAATTAGAGTCCATCATCTCTCAAACTGTTACGCGCTATGGGAAAAAAAAATGCATATATAAAAATAAAACAATTATTTATCTCAATTCCCCCTTTAATGTCAGTTACCCTGGCGTTTTATTGAGGCATGTTCTGCCAAAACCACCCACTCCCATGAATGTCCTTAACACTTGCGTCTCACTCTTCATTTTCACTGCATTTTTTGTTATCCTCCATTCTCTCTGTCCTCTCACTCCCACGTTCTCGCTGACCTCTGTAATCATTGTATCGTGGTGCCCACCTGTCCAGTTCATACGTCGCCCTTATGGATAAGAATGCGCACAGAGCTGCCGTTACTATGGCAAAAAGAAGCTTTCTGCATAGCCTGAGAGCAAAGGCTTCCACTCAGAGCTGTGCTTTATTAGAGAGACTTTGAAGCTCTTTTCACTTTATATTTCTCCATGTATTTCTATATGTCTCCAAGCGAGCTATACAACAATATACTCAACCGTGAGAGATAAAAAAAATTAGAGTCACAGGAAACCTGCTGCAAGCATGTCTTGTAGGGGTAAAAATCACTAGTGATCATTACAATACTTTTATGCCTTCCATAACATTTTAAGGCGTTCTAAACACTCCTGATGCAATTTCTAAGGCAGCATTGCATGTATCCCTCACCAATTAAGCAATGCTAGAAGGCATAAATTAGGTCAGTGATGGAATGTGTTTGTAATGTGATTTTTAGATATGCTTATTTCATTTAATACAAAAAATAATTAAAAACATTAACTAAACATTAAATATTTGTGCCATGCCTGAATAAGTGTTAACAGAATTTGTGCCTATTTAAAAACAAACAAACAAAAAAAAAAACTTTTATGCTCACCACTGTAGCATTTCCGTTTATTTTTCAAAACAGTAATACTATGAAATATTATTAGAATTTAAAATAATTGTTTTTAAATATCTGGTGCTTTATTATTACTAATAGTTTCCATTTTTTTAATGTTGAAAACATTTTTGCTGTTCTAAATAACAGCATTTATTTGAAATGAAACATTTTGTGACATAAATTAACATCACAGGAATAAATGGCATTTTAAAAAGTATTAAGATTAAAAACAATTCTTTTTAATTTGTCGTACTGTTCTTATTCTATTTTTAGTCTATTTTGATCTCATTAATGCAGTCTTTTATTTTAGGTTTCACTTAAACTTTCAGTTGACCTGGATTTTTGAAACCTCCTGGTCTAAAAAGCTTTAGAAGTAATGTTATTTGTTACAAGTTTAGTCCATTTATTCACAACAATCTATCTGTTAGTTTTAATTGATCAGTTGGTGTAAGTGTATTGATTTTTATAAAGTGATGAAAAGCCAGTACAATACTTTAGTGTATCTATATTTTCCACATTCTTTAGTACCCTGTTGGACTCCTAATAGAGCTGAGAATCATCTGTATCTTGCCTGGTTTCATTACGTTGACTTCTGCCCAGCACAGCAGCAGTTCCCGTCCTGACTATGATTTAGAGGTATTCAGCGTAATTATTCCCTTTTCTTTTTGGCTGCATATTTATCTTTGTCTTGGCCTTGTACCTCACAGCCATCCAGTCTCACCAGCTGAGGATAAAAGAACTGCAAAGAACTACTCAACCCTTTTAAATGGATTTCGGGACTGATGGGAGTGAATAGTAGGCTCGAGACTGATGGAATTAACCACTGCTGGATTACAGAGAGTTTCGGTGGTGTGGGTTGGTGTGATAGATGGACTGAGTTATTGCCATAAGGCGCCAGATTGAACGAAAGCTCGAGCTCAAGAAAGGAAGTGAGGGTAAGAGGCTGAAGTTGGAAGAAATAAGAAGGTTGAGAGGAAGGAGGGGAGAGGAACGGTTTGTCTGCTCTGTGTGAGTGATCGAACAATGCACGGCTGGTTGGGAAGATGAAGGTGGCTTCAGTGCTGGAGAAAACGTTGCTGATATGGATGCAGGAGGTAATTTATTCTTCCCATCTTGAGCAAAGCTTACTTCATATCTATTGCCATTTCCACCTGAAAGTAGATAACAGGGGTGATGGGTTTTCCAATTGACCGAAAGTAGAGGCACACACAAATTTCAGTGCTGGACTTCACCACTGGTGGCCAGACTCATTGATAGAAGAGATTTGAAGAGAGATTTGCATAGACTTGAAATCTTCCACAGGTGGGCTGAGGCAATTCGATTCTACATAACACTGATCCATCCATGCAAAAACCCAGTTTACATGCTAGAATCGGTTTGATTAAACAGAGCAGCTCTTATCCAAAGTTTTCTTAGGACTGCAGTCAAAGTGCTATTGATTGAAGAGTCATGGGATACTGAAGACTGGAGTAATGGCTGAAAATAGAAACAATTTGTAATAATAGTTCACAATTTTACTGTATTTGTAATCAAATAAATGCAACCTACTGTGACATATAAAGTCACAACTGGAGATTTACCATTCTGGTAAATTTCCTTTTTATTTATTTATTTTTTTTATTTTTATTTAACATGTAAATAAGCTTTAAGTTTTTTTTTTCTCAAGGCTGTTGTAACCCCCACATAAGAAAACGAAGCCTAAATTTTATGAGCAGATAAACCATATGGCTTATGATATATAGTACAAACAGATGCTAGAACATTGCAACTGGCCTCAAGTTCCAAACCCAGTTCATCTGCTTAGCACAGCCCACAGTTGTGAAAAAATGTACTCACTGCACTTACTTGTTTCAAGTTTTTTTTTTTTTTTGGCGTAAATCACAAGGACCTGTTTCCTGGAGAGTCAGACTTTGAATGAACATTCACAGTGTGTAAAGAAGAACCTACATACACTCATAGCACACACTCACACCCTCGCGGTGAGTGTCAGCTGTCCCTTATCTCTCTCTTCCTCATCATGCTGTTTTTTAAAATTCAGTGGGCGAGTAGTGCTTGATACAACAGTCTCCCATTTTTAATGTGCTTAAAATCCAACACCTTGCTTTCCCAACCTCAGGGTACATCTCTGTTCAATTTCACACCACAGTCCAGAAGAATGTCCTAATTCAATTTGAGCCTGTTTAAGAAAGCAGGGGCTTCCCGTCTCCGGGGTAAGTTTATCTCAGCAAGAGGCCAGGCATGTCAGATTTGAGCAACGACACACAGCCATTTCCCATTAGTAGCTAGAATGAAGTATGTAAATCAGTCTTGGGGGCTCGAAGCCCATTAGGACGACCCAGCAACTCACCCGGCAAACACCCCGCAACCATCTTTTGCGCTTAGTTACTGCAAGGTCAGCTGTTCTCTGAGAGCTTGTGTTGCAGGACTCCTAATGGTTGTGTGTGCTGTCTTTCAGTATTACCTTCAGACCGATGACAGGAACCTTATAACTTCTCATGGTAATGAGAGCTTCACTCTCGGCAAACTGATGAACGGTTTAAGCTCTTAACAGCATGAACAGAGGAGCCAAGGACGGTGCAGCTAATCCAAAGAGACACTCCATAGATCTGTTTTATGTTGCTTAGATGAAATGCAACTGCATCTGAATGCACAGGGATGACATTTTTCATGTTTTCATTGATGGTCTTTTACATGACATTCAAATATGAGGCTTACACTAGTACAGACAAAAGTCGGGCTGACATTTAGATGTTCATCTGATACCGCCCTCAAGACTTTGAAAGGGTTTAATTGGGCAGCTAGTTGGGAGTTTCTGTTTCTGTAATTATCCTCATGTTTAAATTCATGCCAGGTTAACAAACCCTGCTGAAAAGACCAGCATGAATTTCCATGTTAGTCCAGACAGATTTTTCTTTTAAGCTAGTGAAAATGGGGATACCGTGTCATTGTCTATAGAAGTGAGACGTCAAGTTAATTTCTTTAATACAATCCTCAATCAATCCCTATAAATGATGAGGGGCAGGTGATGATGATCAACAGTCTATAGAGTAAGTGCTTCATAAGCATTGAAACAATACACTTGTCAGTTATAGACACACTACTAGTACAGTAAATAGTATGCTAGACACTATTACAAATGATCTACAAGGAAGCTGTATACTAGTGCAAGCATTTCAATTCACGATTGGAATCTGAACTGAATTGGAGATATTGAATTGAAATCTGTCTGTTTAGCTATTATTCTATCTGTCTACAGATTTTTTCAAATTAGTTTGTTTTATTGATTCTATAAACCTTAAAGACAACAAATTTTTTAAATTTGACAAATTTAGCTTTTCCTTTTAAAAAAATAACTATTTTGTTTCTTCTATCGAATATATAAACCTTAAAGATTTTTAAACTTACTTGACAATTTGCTTTTCTTGTTAAAATTTAGTTATTTGAATGTCATTCACTTCATTGTTTCGGTGAACCTTAAAGACTCAAAGCATTTCTAAATTTGACAAATTGAGCTTTTATTGTCAAAAATATTTCTTTAGAATTTTGTTAACACTATTAATTCTATAAGACTTAAAGGATTAAAAAAAAATCTTTGAATTTCAACTGCTTCTGCATCCTTTGTGCTACTTCAATTCAAATTCAACTTGAGTTCAATTCAGTTCAGATGTGCTCAACCCTGACTAATGTAGTTATAGCGTTTATAATACAGCGTAGTTTAAGATTTTGAAAAATTGAATTGACCCCTGAACTCTTTCACAGTGTGTTCATAGTTCCAGTGCGCCAACTTGACCCTGTGTTCACAATGAAAAATAAATAATTCAAGCTTTAATAGTTTAATGTAAATAATATAATGATAAAAAATCCTTTTCATTTATCAAGCCTCAGCTTGCTTGGATTGCAGTGCTCTGTGTAGTCCTCTGACATGATGAAGGTCACAGCTTTGACTGTTTTCTTTCCTTGGTGCATTTTGCTGGCACCCTCAATGCCTGACCTTTGGCTCCAACCTCATTCGCCGCAGAGGTCAGGCTTTGAAATCCTTTAGTGGGCAGCTACATACGGATCCACTCACATGAATGTGACATGCTATTGTCAGGGTTAACCACCAACCTTGCGCAGCTGAAAGCACCTGGAGACCCCAAGCCTGCAATGACATTTCCTCACAGAGCGGGTGCCAGCCTGCATGTCATTTTCTTTTGATACCTCCCCTTCCTCCATTGTGTGGGTGTCTGCACAGAAGAGACAGCTTGGCAGGGAGATGGAGACGTGCACATAAAGAGAGGACCACAGGCGTTTGCGCGCACCTCTGTCGTCTGACTGCCTGGAGAGGTACGTGGGTCTCAGCAGACGCCGGGTTTGTTTGCGCCCGTTTATCAGCAAGGTGCAGTCGGTATGTGCCCCGTTCAGCTTCTGCAGATGGCTCCGTGCCTGTGTTTGTGTGGGCGGGAGCCCATCGCTGTCAGTTTGGGGGGCCCGAGGAGGTCCTCTTTCCCTGTCTGTTCTCCATCACAGGCCTCCGTTGTTCTCCATTCATGCTCTGCAGGCAGGGCCGCTACTGGCCAAATGGGTGCCATAAGCAGAATTGTATTGTTGTGCCCCCTCTGTCAAATATTATGGAAGTAAAAAAAAAAAAAAACATGTAGGGATCAAAATAGAACTTTAATAAAATATAAAAGTAAATAAATAAATAAATTGTAATTAATTTATATTATTTACAAATTACAATTGTAGCTCTAGACAGTTACCTGCGGCTACGGTTTACAGTTGTCTGATTGATTTTATAGTCTCAAGCACTCAGAAATTATGCAAAAGAAAATCAAGCACTTTCACTATGATAAAACCAAGGGTTGTGATGTCCACATGTTTTTGTTGAAAAAATTATAGAGGCTGTGTCATCTATCGCAAAAAGGTGGCCAAAAATGAAAGATTAAGTGGATATTTGAATTAGCCTAAATGTTTGGTCAGTAGCCTATTAAACAAAGATTTGATCTCCTGTAAGTTTAACAGCAGCAATTACCAGGCCTTTGGCTCCCTTTACAGGCATTTGTAATAGGCTAATATGTAGGCCTAATGTACATAAATTGTTCATTTTGTATTACATTATGTTTTTTAACAGTGTTATTCAATGAAACCATATAATTATTTAACCAATCATTATTGTTTTCGTATTGTTGCCTCGTTTTTATATAATGCATTTTAAGTAATTTTAAAGGCTGTTGTTGGCTTAGGTCTGTTTTTATAACCACATTATCCTAATACTTCTTTGTAAACTATTAGGCTATTCGAAGTAACAATAGCACGGTTAATTTCTGGTTACCATGGCTACAAGAACCATGATTTTTGGTTTTATTCATTTTAAACCATGGCTAATTTTTGTAAGGGAACATGGAAACTTAGAGAGAATATTAGACGCGTTGTTGGTGGTTAAATTACCTGACATTAAATGCGTTCTTAACGTCAACAGCCAAAAAAAAGGATTATTAATGTACCTGAAACATATTTTTTCTTTTTCTTTTCTCGGCGCTGGATTGCGATTGCTCACGGGTATAGTAGTCCATAAATTATGATAATTTGCATTCAGCCGCAAACATGACGTGTGAGCGGGTGCAGGAATGGGGCATCACCTGTGCTTAAATGCGTTCACCGTAAAATGCATTTTTTAATGATAATAAAAAAGAATATATATATATGTATGTTCATGTTTATATTTTTATTTATGTATATATATGCTAATTTTAATATTAATATAGAAATTTTTTTTTTTTTTTTTACTTCAACTGGGATGGTGCCCCCCTGGGAGATGGTGCCCTACGCAAACTGCGTACTCTGCTTATAGGGAGAGGCGGTACTGTCTGCAGGGCTGTGCTGTCCTGAAGAGTGCAGCAGTGAATTCACAGCTCCAAAAACCAGGCTTGTGCACCATTCAGAGTAGAATTGAGAATGTCGTTTAAATTCAATTTTAAGTCTAGAATTTGAGTTGAGGCAGCAACAGGATGCATGATTGTAATTGAGTTCGAATGTAATTAAATTGGGTTGAAATTTAAAGAAATTCATATAAATGCATTTGACAAAGTTTGCTTTTGTAGTAAAAAATAGATCTGAAATGATGGGCTTTACAGTTGGCTTTGAAAGTTCATATATTATAGATTGATCTCTAAGTTCATTCTATGTAGTAAACAGAATGCAGAAACACAGATTGAATTTACATGTAAAAAAGTACAATTCAAATTCAAAGATGATCAAATAAAATTTGTCAAGTTTAAAAAAAACCTTTAAGGTTGAACGTTTGACAAATACACGAACAAATTTATAGATGGATGATAGACAGATACGGTATGTAGACAAATACGATAGGAAGGATGGATGGATGAATGAATGGATAGATGGATGACACCTAGCTATAAAAAAATCTATTTAGTTTATATATTTCATCTTGAAAAATCAAAAACAAAACACAAATGTCAGGGCATGTCAAAACTTCTCAGACCCCAGAGGGTTAATAACAATTCCGTAAATTCCTCTTCCTTTCTTTCCAGTTCAGCTTCCTGTGGGATGTGGCCAATTCAATTAAAATTCCAAGGAGGTCCCTTTCTTTTCTTCTGAATTGTGCACAGCCCTTCTTACAACTGAGCTGGTGTTTCATCCAGAAGTGTCTCACTAGACTATTTTAGAGAAACAAAGACAATAAATGAAGGTTACAATCCGCAGAAATGCTACCACTATGGTTGGGTGAGCACCACAGCGAGCCGGTTATAGAGGCATTAACCCCAAACCAAAAGCTGTGAACCTTCTCAAGCCTCAGGTTTGGTCATGCTGTCGAAGCATGTTAACTTTCTCAGGACAGGTTTGACTCTCTCTTTTGTGTGAGGGTCAGCTGAAGCACTGGGAAAGAGTTGTAGCTGCTCACATTTCCAAGCTGGCTCAGCTGCATGTTTTCTCTCGGGTGAGTGAAACACAAATACCTGTAGGAAAGTTTTCACCTCCCATCCATGAATATTTACAGCACTTCAGGACGCAGAGGTGAGGCAAAATTCAGTTTCATCATTAAATCCAAGGTTAGAAATTTCGCACAGGAAGCGCTCTGGCACTTTTTGTTTTGGTAATGCTTCTGCTTTAGCTCAATTACCCACGTAAATTTATTTTTGCATGGATTAGCTTTCCACGTCAAACGACAGCTCATCACACCTTCCTTATTATACGGCTTGGAAATGGGAGATATGGGGCACAACGGAGGTGATGAATAATGTGTGTCAGTGGGTGCGTGATGGATTTTTCACTTTCATTCCCCTCATATGCACAGGCGGAACACTTTGCGGATTGAGAGGGAGTTTAGCTTTAACCACAGGTTTAAATGAAGGCCCGTTTT
Source organism: Acrossocheilus fasciatus (assembly GCA_036784905.1). Classification (NCBI taxonomy): domain Eukaryota; kingdom Metazoa; phylum Chordata; class Actinopteri; order Cypriniformes; family Cyprinidae; genus Acrossocheilus; species Acrossocheilus fasciatus. The sequence continues at coordinate 8,210,570 of CM071955.1, forward strand.
CATAGATCAGCCCTGCATTTAAATGCATGAAAGAGTAGAAGGGGGGTCATAGATCACGATATGACTCGGAGAGCGCCGGCAGGCCTGGGAGCTCTGACAACCTGATTCTCATTCGCGTTCGCACCGAATTCATGCTATTAACTTTGAAAATCAGAGGTATGTGCTGTGAAACTCATACAAAAACTACTTTAGCAGTTCATATAAGCAGGAAAAGTTGTTTATAAAACAAGTTTACCAAAAAATTTAAATTCTGCCGTTTACACGTCCCCTTTATTTCTTCAGTAAAACACAAAAAGGAGTTTTTTTTAAGTCTGTTCATTTTAATGAAGAATGGGGCTGTCAAATTTTATTAAGCCGTCATAAGTGGATCAGATTTGTACTTTGAATTTCAAGTCTTCTGATGTGGAATAATTCATTAATTTTAATTATTTCAATTAATTGGTTGATTCAGTTCACAAAATGAGTCTAAATTAATCATTCACAAATCTGATTTTCTTTTTTTTTTTTTAGTTTAATTCAGACTGATTGAGCAAATCAATGATTTGGTTGTGAAAAAAAAAAAAGATAGAAATTCCATAGAAAGTCATTATTCGCTGATAATGTTCCATTCCAGTTGCTGTTAACCATTGGGACCAAATCATTGATTCGCACAGTTAATCTTAGTTAAACTCAAACCAAATCAGATTTGTGATTGATGATTGATTCAGACTCATTTTGAGAACTGAATCAACCAAATAACTGAATGACTTCTTCACACCAGTACTTTATTTTAATGAATGCTCCAAGGATAAGTCCTTAAGACTTATTTTGTCGCAGAAAGCCATCATATGGTTTGAGAATAATATAGTGTCATTTTTTTAAATGACCATAAAGTGGATAGCTACATTTTGGATAGCTGTTCCCGGTGTATGTTCCTTTACCATATTCTCCCAGAGACCATTTTTGAATGTATACATATTTCCGCCTGCTGAACATTCACCAGTGCGTTCACCATGTGTAAATCAGGCACGGAAAAGCTGCAACTAGGTATGTGCAGCCATGCTGCTGGTGTGAGATGCACCATCAATGAGCAGCAGCAGCAGGCTGTGAAATTGAGAGGATGGTCTGTCAAAGGTGTGGGGATAGCGATGGGCAAGAGTTTGGGTGCTGCGGGTTGAGGGATTGGAACTGTGGAAAATGTGATTAAAATCCCCCTGCTCTTCGTCTGTGGTCTTTATCTCCCCCCCAACCCCAGGCACACAGGCTGCATACTGAGTGACACATTGATTACTGCTGTTAAATCACCTTTATAGGAGCTTGTAAAGCTAGAAATATGTTTTGGTGTAGGTCTTTATGAAAATGCCTATGACATACATATAGAGCAGGGAAATGGTTAGATAGTATGGCCTATATAAGTGGAAGAATAGAAAAGATGGAGAACAAAATGCAAATTAAATACACACATTCATCTTCCGTTCGGTTCAGGGCAAGTTTGATGTTTGGTTTTTGGAGGAAATGAACTAGTATCACCCAAGATCTAGCCTGAAGATAGATGCTTGAATGCAGTTTTGGGCATGCATGCTATTTCTATAATGGACCGTCTGATTCAAAGTCCAGGAAGTCATGCACATTAGTTGTGTTCTAAATGGACGTTTCTGTCAGTTACTATAGCAGAAAACCAATGAATGGTCAGTGCTGTTTTCCCATGATGCCTGAGGGCTGTAATTTCAGTGATGCTGATGTCAGACATTCATAGCTCTGTTTTGAATCATGCAGAAAGGCATGTCCTTTGAAAACTCAATTTCTTGGACATGTCGCACAGACAAGTGGACATTATAGTGAGGCAAAAGATCCATGTTAACAAACACATTTAGGTATAGACATGTTTCCCTGTGATGCACGTTGTTTGAAAGAGAGTGGATTGTATGCTTCATTTTAGTATGGGAGTAAATACATTTTTTTTTGTAAAATGTATTTATATTCCTATTTCCTTTTTTTTCCTGTAAAATTATTAATTTTAATTCCTTGACACTTCACAGTTTATTCAATTTAGGTTTGTAATTTTAATATTGTAAATTTTGTTGTAACCTCTCCTTTTAAAAACTTTTTATATCATATATTCATGTTAAAAAACACAGGCATATGTGGAAGACTGTTTCCACCACTGAATAAAAAATAAAAAAGGTAATTGTGAGTTTTTGTGACAGTTCTGGCTTTTTTTCTCACAACTTTTCTCACAATATAAACTTGCAATTCTGAAAAAAACGTCAGCACTTTTGCTTCAGAATTAGACTTTAGAACTCACAACTGCAAGTTTATGTCACACAATTCTGAGAAAAAAATCAGAATCGCGAGATTAAAAAAAAAATGCTTTTGTTCAGTGGTGGAAATGGGCAGGCATAGATGCATCTACATTATTTGAAGGAAAGTGAAATATCCCCAATAATTATGCAGATTTTTAGTATAAGAAGCATGTGTGTTTTTAATTTTTAAAAAATTCCCTTATATTCCTATATTTACCGTACTTGACACTCCACAGTTGATTAAATTTAGGTTTGTACTTTGTCAATTTCATATTTTGTCTCAAACTCCATCCTCCCCACGATTCTTTGGAAGCAGTTAGTGTATTTACTTCAGAATTTAGTTTTCTCATTATCATTTTTCTGTCTTACATCAGGAAAGCAGTTCACTCGATAGGCCTATAAAGCTGTCAAACCTCTACCATAACATTTTCAGTTACAGAATAATGTTTTTAGCTTATGGACTTAATCACTCTACACTTGATTTCTCAGTTTTCTTTCTCACATGTAACTAATTAACTGATTTATTCTGTTTTATTATGTTTGGCACGTCCATGTCCCTGTCTGTTTAATAGAGCAGAAACATCCCTCTGTTGGTCTGCTGTTTAACAGCTCTCAAACTGAGAATTTCAGACTTGGTAGTATAATCGGCACCTCTTTTAGCATCTCTGCATCTCTCTGGCTGTCAGAGTTCGGAATTACTATTTTTTTTTTGTTGTTGTTTTTGGACACTTCATGTTTCCCACAGATAAGAACACTTTGATTTCCTGTTTTGCCGTTTGTGCCAGTCGGAATAATGTGTTCCTGTTGGAAATGCACTATAATGTTTGCTTAGGCGTAATGGCAGCTGTTTCACCTGTCAGTGTTCCTGGCGGTATGCTTCTTGCATGTGCTAATAATGTCCTTGCATGATGGCACTGCAGGTAGAGAGAACCAGCAGCATTTCAGATGGGTGTCTAGTCTGGATCTCATTTGTCCGTTGTTGCTCATACTCAGGTTTGGTTGTGAAAGGCTGAAAGTGTTAGTAGGAAATATTGCATCATACCTTACCAATGAGGCCTGGATTTATTATTATTATTATTATTATTTTGGTAACACTTTACAATAAGGTGTCATTTGTTAGCATTAGTTAATGTATTAACTAACATGAACAAACAATAAACAATGCATTTATTAGACTATTTATTAATCTTTGTTAATGCTAGTTAAAGAAAATAGTTGTTCATTGCTTATTCATGTTGAGTGCGTTAATTAATGTTATCAAACACAACTTGTGATTTTAATAATGCATTAGTAAATGCTGAAATTAACATTAACTAAGATTAATAAATGCTGTAGAAGTATTGTTCATTCTTAGTTCATGTTTACCTTATGTTGTTAACTAATGTTAACAATTTTTTTTAATGAAAAGCCTCGTAGGGTGAGACAGATCACTGTTGTTGGTCTCAAATTTGTCTCTTGTGAAATGGAAATTTTATTTAACTTACAAATATACTTGAATTTTAATTTTAGGCCAAATATGATTTTTGGTGCAGAGTTTTGTTGTTTTAGTCACGTGTTGGCAAAGTCAGTCAAGTCGTTTCACATAACCCAGGTCTTTTATGCTCACCAAGGTGTGAATGTATTTAATAAAAAAATAAGGTAAAAATTGTAATATTGTGAATTTTTATTACATTTTAAAATTGTTTTCTGTTTTAATGATTTTTTTTTTTAATTGTGAGGACAAAGATTAATTTTCAACATCCATAAATCCAGTCTTCAGTGTCATGTGATCCTTCAGAAATCATTCTAATATGCTGATTATCATTTCGTATCAATGTTGAAAACAGTAGCACTGTTAACTCTTTTTTTTTTTAATGTTAACTTATGAATGTAAGTTTTAAAAGAAAAGCATTTATCATATATTACTATTTTTTTTTTAAACATTATTATTATCTTTACTGTAATTTCTGATCCGTTTAATGCATCCTTCCTGAATAAAATTATTAATTTCTTAAATACTGAGCTCAAAGTTGTTGTGTAAAATATGGTTTGTTGTTGTGAAAAAACAAAGCAAAAAACTGAAACGTTTGTGATATACATATAGAGCAGGCAAATGATTACATGGTATGGGATAGACTGCAAGTATAAAAACAGAATGCAAAAGCAAATATAAATGCACACATTCATTGAAGAAGAAAAAAAATATATATATAATATAATATAACATTTTATATATATATATATATATATAATATATATATATATAATATATATATAAAACCACCTGCACAATTCTTCCCTTTAGAGCCAACTCACTCCAGAGATGTATTGCCAGACAAGACTTTTATGGTTGCATTTGCTGCATTGATATGATGCATTGAAAAACTGATGCTTTAGATTTGTCGAAAAGCTTTAGGCCTCTTGCTTTATTCGTTCTCCTGTGGATATTGTCTCGAAATTGGTTTCGGCTCAGAATTCACAATAGTAAGGTTGTTTTGAATTCTTTTTTCCTGAACAAGCAAAGAAGGAGCAAGAGAAAGAATGAGAAACTATAAGCAATTCACAAGCCTACGGGTTAGATTGCTGCCTTAAGATAAACACTTACCGTAACTTCTCCTCAATTCTCACAGGTTATCAAACAGTCTCATTCACGCATCCATATTGAAGGATTTGAAACAGAAGATTCTTTCCCCTGCATGGTATGCTGTCTCTTCACATTACACTTAAGCAGAAGCACGGTTATCTTCAAACGTTCTTTCGTTATCTTTCTTTGTGACCGTTAGTTGTAGCGCCCAGAGCACCTTGTCACCACGCCTTCCAATAATTAACTTAAAAGGAAATTAAGGCATAATCTTGTGTCTTTCTTCTGTTTTCTGACAAGATTATCCCCATTTACAGCCGTGCTTGTGTGGCAGAGGTTGAGTGCTGCGAGAGGGTTGTGGCATTATTGCGTTTATCTCCTCACGGCCTTGTCTGTTTAATGAGTCTTTCAGCCTGACAACGTCAAATGTGCTACCACTTCACCCTGAGATGCCTCTCTCCTCCATAAGCTCCTTTAAGTAGGCATTTCAGCTGTAATTTAATGGACCCTTCTTGTTGTTAAGTGAAGGTTATTTTGAGTGTTTAATTACTGGCCTTTGATCACTTGTTTAAGTGGAGGAATGGTGGAAATATCAGCTCTTTGAAAGCGCTCCGGAGTGAGAAAAGGGAGCGTTAAGGACATCATCCTAATGACCTCCATTCAGAGAGGCCAGCTGAAGTGTGAACAACAGGGAGTCGCAGATTAGGCTACTTATGGAGTGTCATTGTTAATGTGTTTAATGGTTGTGCACAAGCACTTAAGTGCTCAAAAATTATCGTTAATTGACTTGAAACTTTCGTTTGCAATTTTGTGATTAGTTATGGTAGTATTTTGGGTAGTATCTTGTGGTTCTGTAGTTGTGTCCAAAATCACAGACTTTTGGAATATGTACTGTATTTGTGTTCTTTTTTTAGGTGCGCATTTAAGAATAAATTCGCAGACATACTACATCTGCCGTCTTTGTGTTGCACTTTTGACATCCCAACAATAACTGTGAAAATAATTAATTCTGGTGGTGTTAATCAAGTACATTTTAACTATGAGAAACAACTTTCACCGTTTTCAACAAAACAATTCATAACTCTATTATTTTGTACGAGATGGCGAAATCGTAAGGCATCCTACGACTTGTCTTATATGAAAAGGTACTCTGTCAGTAAGTAAGATATACTATACATATGCATTATATATTATTATGAGAATGAGAATGAGCTTTATTGGCCAGGTATGTTTACACATACAAGGAATTTGTTATTGTGACAGAAGCCCTACAATGCAACAGAAAGACAGCAACAGGACAGGACACAGATAAAAAAGAATAATATACAAATATACAAATAGGCAATGTACAAAATGGCAAAAAAAAACAAAAAAACACAATATATAATATAGACAATTATGTGTGTACAGGTCTGACGTGCAAATTTGAAATGGATAAATAAGTATGTGTGGTGAATAAATAATGTAGGTCCCACTTTTTATTAGTTGGCCTTAACTAATATGTACTTACATGTTTTTACATTGTACTTATATTTTTAAAAATACCTATATGTAATTACATCTGTAATTAATTTCTGTAATTACATTTATAATTACACTGTTGACCCATCACTTACACCTTAACCTACTCTTAAACCTACCCATATACCACCAAACCTGTCCCTGACCTTACCCGTATCCCACCTCAGTAGCAGCAATAGTGTTTTGCAATACAATATGAACACAATAAGTACATTGTACTTATTTTTTGATAAAGTGTGACCATAATGTATAATAGTGTTCCACGTTTAATGTCAAATGTTCATGAAATGGATAGCTTGGGGGAAAGAAACTGTTTCTGTGTCTGGTCGTTCTGGTGCTCAGAGCTCTGTAGCGTTGACCAGATGGTAACAGTTCAAAGAGAGAGTGTGCTGGATGTGAGGGGTCCAGAGTGATTTTGCCAGCCCTTTTGTTCGCTCTGGATAAGTACAGTTCTTGGAGAGTGGGAAGGGTTGTGCCAATGAGGTCAGAGTTGGTAGCTGAACCAGACAGTTATACTATAGATATACTAGGGATATACTAATAGATATACTATATACTATAGATATGCTAATATATATATATATATTAGTGCTGCCCCCTAATAGTCGACTAATCGTTAATCATAAATTTTAAATCCACGGTTGAAGTCATGCAGTCCGTGACGCACAGATCGTTAACGGCTGGTCTTGCAGTTTGGCAATTCCTGGGTTTCTGTGGCCTTAAAGGAACACTCCACTTTTTTTTGGAAATAGGCTCATTCTTCAACTCCCCCAGAGTTAATCCCCCAGAGCCGTAACATGGCCGCAGCAGTGATATTACGCAGCGCCTGAAAGTAGTCCCCAGCTAGGTACCTAGTTATAATCTAGCTGGGGACTACTTTCAGGCGCTACGTAATATCACTGCGCCATGGTACGGCAGCAAAGTTCCTTGATTATTACGCCGGAATGAGAGTATAGTTCCTAGCCAAATCGGCCTAGAAAATCGCAACTTTTCTTTTTCTGCCGGTTTTAGTACACGATATAACTACAGAAGAGTCAAGTTTTAAATAGGACAAATATCGAAACTCTTTGATCATTTTTGAATGCGATGCTACTGGTCTAATAGGATTCAATGATCTATGCTAAGCTATGCTAAAAGTGCTATGGCCAGATCCAGAGATCAGCTGAATGGATTCAAAAATGGTAAAATTCAACTTATTAACTCTGGGGGAGTTGGAGAATGAGCCTATTTCCAAAAGAAGTGGAGTGTTCCTTTAAGGGTTTCAAAATATTCATTCTTAATATTCAATCAAATATTAAATCTTCAGTTGGTCACCCAGGTCTTTTATGTATTGATTTTTGCCCACTAGTAACCTTAACAGTGCTCAAAATGCTGTTTGATGAGGGCGTAACCTACACACAGGATGTTCAAAAACATGAACCCAAAGCAAACCCCCAAATTTTTTTGAACAGTAGGTAAACTATTTTACAAATGCACATGATGTGTGTCTCATGCATTTTTACCTAGACCAACGATTACAGAGTCACAGATGGACCTCAAGCCTTCCTTCTCTTCCCAGCAAGCACAATGTCCAAAATCCCTATCCTAAGTTTTCCAGCATGCTTAGGATGACGGATGGTCGATATGGCTTCATTTGTTATGCGTATACATTGCCTTTCCTCTGTTTACAGCAGTCCACACAAGGTTAACAGATCACTCCAGTCGGCTCATTCATAAAGCATGTTTTGCATTTGTGGAATTGAAGGTAGCACGAGTGGAGAAAAATGAAAGCATTCACAGATCCATCAAATCGTGATGTGCTGTGTTTCGCACGCTCCCGCCTTTTTTTTTTTTTTAAACCCAGAATTCCACTGCACGGACACCCTCCGGTAGGGTTCCGCCTGCCAGCATGAAGGGCACAGGCGGTCACACCGGGCATCAATCATGCAGCAGGACATGGTGCCAGTGTAAAGCTTTGATAAAGAGTGTCGTTTGAGCCGAAACCCCGTCAAGGACTTATTAAAGGGCTGCCTTGCTGTGATTAACGACCCAGCCCGTTCTGCCAAGACCAGTCTCTCCAGGAGGAGTGGAAGGTGAGGATGTGAAAGCAAAGAGTGCAGGTGCACCTTCATACTCTGAGAAAGAACATGAGAACACTAAGTTCACTTCTAGTAGAAATTACTTTCAGTTCTCCCGCTCGCACACAGACCCACAAGTACATTTTCATGAGAATGTTCGTTTATTCACTTTATTCACTTTATTCACTTCTTCTCCCCCTCCCCCTCTTTTTGTTATTGTTGATTGTCACTTTTAAAACACCTTTAAAAAAATAAATATAAAGTCCTTCATATTAATATATTTTGTCATATTGTGTACATATTGTGCCCTGCCTAAATTTTGTTGTTGTTACTGTACTCTAATAATCAGTTTTTATACTCATCTTTGAAGCAAATTGAGCTGCTTTTTATGCTGTGTAGTTTTAATAAAAATTATTCTGTTAATAAATTTGTATTGTAAAAATTGAAGCTCAAAGTGCTTTACTTGAGAAAATATAGAAACATTTCACACAGATGGACTACACTATTGCTCATATGTTTGTAGTTGGTAAGAATTTTTATTTTTTTGTATTTGAATTTATTTACTTATTTTTTAAAGAAGTGTCTTATGCTTACCAAGGCTGCATTAATTTGATAAAAAAATACAGCAAAACAGCAGTTTAGCAGTAAAACATTTTAAAATGTGTTCTGTATTAATATATTTTAAAATGTAATTTATTACTATCACTTTTGATCAACTTGAAAAGAAAGTGTATTAAATAAAATTATGAGTGGCTCGTAGTTTTACAGTTTCAAAGTTCCTTCCTCAGCGCTTGTTTTTCATAGATAGATATAGAAATTAGATAGATATAGAAATGAGATAGATAGATAGATACTGTGTATATAGTAAATCTCTTGCTCTTTTTCCTCATTGAGGCACAGAAGGAAGGATAGATCCAAACATATTGCCCTTGGTTCCACATGTCACTGGTCCACATGTCTTTCAAATATCAGAGCTGTTTTTTTTTTTGATGGTTTCTCTTTTATGAAGTGAATTATTAATTTCCCAGCATTTTCAGCACAATGGTCAGACCAGGCTGAGAGTGGAGCGACTCTGAAGGGAACAGCATGCATCCTCCCATGAATGCAGAGAGTCTCTTTGTCGGGCATCACATACTCTCCACGCATTCTCATACTCTGAGTGTTATCAGCTAAGCTGCGAGTGCACGCAAAATACACACGTTTGCCATTGTGTACAGCTGTGTGCACTTCACTATGTAAATGTTTCTAGCAGGAGCAGTGCCGTACGTCAGCTTCAGCTCTGGCATTTAGAAAGCCTGAGTGCCTAAAGCCCTCTGGGTTTACCATTTTCAAACATCCATGCGTATTTCCTGCAATTTCCACTTTTTTCCAGTGACTGACAGTTGAGAAAAAGCCACAATATAGGGGAGCTGTTTGTCACCTGGTGAAGTTTTCACTAGGGCTTTACCTTAAGAAATGTTTGACAGCTAGTCCCACTCTCTACTATAGTTACTGAAACTCATACTGAAGTGGGTGGTATGGGTCTTTTGACTTCCTGCATGACTGTGCAGTTTTAATTCCTTAATCATCAGTTTTCACTCAGCATGCATTGCATTCTTAACTAGTGTTCCAAGGGTGTTTTTCCTGTTTTACTGGGATTGATTGAGCATGTTTTTTAATTATTGATGAGGCTGTTTCTATTGCTCAAACAGCGGCTGGGATCTATAGCGATGCAGATGTTGTTGCGATGCTGGAGACTCCCATCAGCACTGTGAAATGTCAGTATGAATGTGAAGCAGGAAGTTCTGTTAATGAGCCTTTGTTGGTGATTAGCTCCATCCTGAGTCTATCCTGAAGCTTCATGCAGACAGAACAGAGCGGTGTACTTTGTGTTTTATTTTTGGATTTATTGCAGTTCCCTTCTAAGAACACCCACCTCTCCCTGTAGGAAAGAGGAATCACAAATGAGATCCCTTTTATATCTCAATTGCTTCCCCTAGACAGCAAAGGAATAAGATGGAAAGGTCTGCTTAAAAAGGTTTATTCACCCCAAAATGTAAATTCTGTAATTATACTTGCCCCCATGTTGTTCTAAACCTAAATGACTTATCTTCAGTTGAACACAAAACGTGTTATTTTGAAGTCCTGGTCACTCTTTTCCATGCAATTAAATGCATATGGCTTTAAAATAAGATTAAAAGCATCATAAAGTCATCATAGTGGTCCATACGACTCATACTTTATCTTTATAAGACATAACTTTAAGCCCTTTATTCACAGAAAATGACATAAAGATCATTACATAATGAGAGAATTTAAATTTTTTGGGTGAACCATTTTGAGTCTCAGATGTTTTTCTCAGATTTTCCTCTGAAAAAAAAAAAAAGACCCTATAGGGTATTACTACAGTATAATTAAATGAATAGTTCAATGGAAATTAATCACCCTTAGGCCATTCAAGATGTAGATGAGTTTGTTTCTTCATCAGAAATGTAGCATTACATCACTTGCTCACCAGTGGATCCTCTACAGTGAATGGGTGCCGTCAGAATGAGAGTACAAACAGCTGATAAAAATAGCACACATGACTCCAGTCTTCTGGATAAAATGCAAGTCTTCTGTCCATAATATGGCTTTCTTCAGTGAAAAAGTTGTTTTTAGGAGAGAAATATGTGCAGATCAAGCACCATTTACAGTCCAAAACCATTCTGAACAAACACGTTGATGGATTTTGACTTTTCCACCAGAGGAAGCGTTTGTATAGATAATGGATTTTTGTATAGATAATGCCAGATTTTTGCTTAATAGGATGTTAATAGGATTGACTGGAGTCATGTGGATTACTTTTTTGTCAGCTGTTTGGATTCTTACGGCACCCATTCAATGGAAAGGATCCATTGGTTAGCAAGTGATGCAATGTTAAATTTCTCCAAATCGATGAAGAACAGAACTACTACATTACTATAATGTTTTCTCTATCAAGATTCAAATGTCTCCAGCTATAAATAGAACTTTTCTAATCCAATTTAATATCAGTTTTATACAGTAGTTCTGTATTCTTATTGAATATCAACAATTGTCTCATTTGTGTCTATTTTTTTTTTCTCCTAAGGAATTTTAGGAGGCACACCTGAGGCAAGTTGATACTTAACATAAATGTGAACTCCATAAGTCTCCTGAGCTAAGAAACCGCAACCTCAGAGAGACAAACTTTTCCTCTGGGTCCAGAGAGACACTCGAGAGACTTCATGCATTGGCATGTCTTTAGTGTGCTGGTGAGGTGCTCCTTTGAGACTGTCCCACATGCTAAACCCAATAAACAGAATGTTTATCTATATATAGTGTCCTAGATTGGAAGCTCAAAAACCTGCATGTGGTCTCTATATATCATGGAGCCTGTTTGGTCAGAGAAAGGCTGTGTTTGTGGAAGTCATCTGTTGGATTATTGTAATGAAGTCTATGTTGTTTACCAGCATCCTCCTGCTGTCTTTTCAATGCCTTTTCTCATATTTTCCTTCACTCTTTGCCTGTCTCCTTTTCATTGTGATGCTTATAAGCTCAGATTAATCCCAGCATGCCTGCATAGAACATCATCAAAACATCATCACATAATGAAACGTAGAAGATGCAGAAATGCTTTTCGATTTTATACCAAATGAAGATTTATCCAAGGAGAGGACAAACATGCTTTCCTGAGAGAATTAGTCCAATGTATATACCATTTTTTCCAGCTTCTGGCTCCTCCGGTCCACATTAGTGTGGATGTCTTGAAACGGCCTACATGAATTATTCAATCAACCAGCTGATTGTCTCAATTAGATATTGCATTGTCTCTTAATCAGTGTTTTGTTAACCAACGCACAATTTCCCCGCTTGTATGCGTAATTTGCCGAAGGACCGCTTTCTCTCCCTAAAGGAGCGGAGATGGTTAAAATGTGCAATCCAAGTTGACAAATATCACAAATTCGTGCAGTTATATTAAATTAAGCTGCTGTGCAAGACAGTGAGAGAATATAACGACAACCATGCATTAAATTCAATTGAGAACGCAGCTGATAATTGAAAACAAATCTATTTATACCAGTATCTGCACATAGAATCTTGGCCTGTGATGATGAATGAGGCCAAGGAGAAAAATAGGCACTAAAACATGGATGGATGGTGATGTGAACAAGGAATAAAGGAGGGGATTGGGTAGCTGTTTGTATGTGGTCAGGAAAATAAAAGCTTTTAGGACTCCTAAACCAAAAGTGGTTGTTTGTGAAGTAAAAGTAATTCTTTTAGCCCAGTATATTTATATAAACAAATCAAATCAGCATTTCAATTAATTTCAAGTTCATTTTGATTCAGTGTGAAAATGATGTCCGAGTGTGTGAGTTGTTAAGAGATGCTGCCACTGGTGTCATGTAGATTGAGTTTACTCAATATTTGATGTCATTAGAACACATTTTAGTTTTAATTATATACCATTTATTCATTTTCTCCCCCTCTGCCTCAGAGAAAACACCCCTAACACTATTTTCTGGACATAATAAAGATGACCGCTCAACAACATGTTTGTTATCAGACTAAAAGCAGTGGGCGACATTTTCAGACAGCCCAGCACAATTGGGAGCTCTCAGATCTGAAAGAAATTAATGAGTCTTCAACTTTTGTTCAAAGCCGTGGCAGGTAGCTCAGTGGGGGAGTGTTTTTTTTTTTTTCTTTTTTTCTGTTAGTCACTCTAGCTTTCCACCGAAATAGTGGCGTTTCAAATTATATCGGAGACAGTCAACATCTTTCTCGCTCGTTTGCATCCACCACATGTCAGGTTAAACTTGCACTTTATCTGAGCTTCAAAAGCAGCCACTCAGTGTTAGGTTAGACATGAATCAAAATGTTTCTGGCAGTCATGACTCACTTGGTGCTCTAGGCGAGATGAGATGTATATAAGGGACTCAATATAGTGTTAGACGTACAGATGGTACTCAACCAGATTAAGTCTTGCCGCTGTGTATTATCTCATGATGCAGTTTCCATTTGGTGTGTTGGGGGCTTCAGATCCCACACAAATCTCCTTTTTTATAACTTAGTCAAAGCAACCGAACTTGAGAGCCAGGGTTCATCACATACATACTGTTGGGTGAAAAAAGAAAAGCTTTGATGTTGTGACAACTTTGTGTTACACAGGAAAATATTGAACACACTAAATTTAGATGTTAATAAATTATGTTAAGAAAAAATAAATGAATCTCCCTCTCTATATATATATCCTCTTATATATTCAATTTGATTTGATTTGATTTGAAAGGAGAAAAAAATTCTCAAAAATCAGAGTAGGTACAAATCTTCATACGTGACCCTGGACCACAAAACCAGTCATAACTAGCATGGATATATTTGTAGCAATAACCAACAATACATTGTATGGTTCAAACTGATCAATTTGAGGGGTGAGAACCAGAAGGGCGTAAGTGAAATTTCACCAACTTTACAGGAGAGCCAAAACAAAAAAAATACCATAGTTTGATCTGACTTTGTGTACTGATTTCAATTGTTTATAATACAAATTTGTACACTCATGGATGACAGTACTTTTGCCAGTAGAAAGAGCTCATTAAGAGCTTTCATTTGATATATATATCTCAGTTTCACCAAAAATGTCACTTACGCCCTTCTGGTTCTCACCCCTCGAATTTTTCTTTTACACCAAAAATCATTAGGATAATAAGTAAAGATCATGTTCCATGAATATATTTAGTGAATTTCATACCGTAAATATATCAAAACCTTATTTTTGATTAGTAATATGCATTGCTAAGAACTTCATTTGGACAACTTTAAAGGCGATTTTCTCAATATTTAGATTTTTTTTTTTTTTTTGGAACCTTCAGATTCTAGATTTTCAAATAGTGCCAAATATTGTCCTATTCTAACAAACCATACATCAATGGAAAGCTTATTTATTCAGCTTTCAGATGATGATTGAAAACTGACCCTTATGACTGGTTTTGTGGTCCAGGGTCACATATGATTTTTTTTTGGTTATGGTATTTTACATTACCTGACTTTAACACTGGTTTTAGCCTGATTTGCAGTCTATGTTCGTCTTCTCCAGTCCAGTGAGAGTTGACGGATTTCACAGAATATTGCATAGTATATGAGGGATACGGACTCTGATTTCTTACCCTCAGACTGTAATTCCATCTAGCCAGAGTACTGTATATGAAACATTTTTGATAATTTGGAGCTGAATAAAGAGAACATGTAGCAGCACATGAAGCTTCACATCTCAAACTCAAATTGAAGCTTTGGCTAGATAGACAGCCTAAAGAAGACACCAACTTGTTAGTTGGCTCAGTTATGAAAATGTTAACTAACACACATTTTTTTAGCTTGATACAAGCAACTGTTGGTAACGTTGACTCTCAACAACATAAGTTTGTTGTTTTTGTATTTGACTTGACCGTTGTGCAGCGTTTGTCATCCTTTGGTACATGATACAGTGGTTGTTGTCATTGTGTTTTTTTATATTTGATATGAATTGATAGGCCCAGCAGTCATCATCCACCATGAAGTTTGCTCATCTGTGAAAAACCTATTAATTCTTCTCATGGAGTGGCGTATTAAGTACCTAATGTTCTTTTATAAATTGCCTGACAAATTCCTGTGACACCAGCCACCCTGTTTTTCCAAAATGACAATTTCTTGTCAAGATGTATTGTTTTGAATCTACTAGGAGAACTCAATTAACATGGGTTTAATTCTGTTTATTTGGGATATTGGAAACAAATAGTGATTTTTCTCAGCTCCTGACTCCACGCCAGACAGCTACCCTTCAAGACAAGAAAATTACCTTACTTGCTGGCAGTTACAAATGGAGACTCTAATTTTGAATATGACACCCTTTCGCCTGCCTGTCTGCCTGTCTGTCTGTCTGTTGGTCTTTACTTTTTCAAGTTTTTAATTTTGTCCTGTTCCCATATGTGTTTCTTGACTGTTATGTGAAGACATGCTTTTAATTAGCTGAGGAAGTGAAGAAAAGGTTAATGAGTTCACATAGTGGGTGGGGATAAAATGGCATACTGTGTGACGATGCCTGACAGAAGTGCGTGCGTATGCATGTATATTTGTTTACCTATGTGGCTTGCTGTGACAACCATCCATTTCAAACAACTCGCCCCACAAGCACTTAAAAACCTGGGACATCCTTCATTTTGGTAAGGGGCCATATTTTGAAGAGGTTATTGCATGCTCTCCAAAACGGATTGAGGCCTATTTATAATTTACAATTCATTTTGCGCTCTCCTTTCCGACTCGGCATTCCATTTAAACTGGTTTCTGTTTGCTTAGTGCAGACCCAGGTGAGAGACCTTGAATGAAGGGCACTGAATACCCAGGGAGACTTTCATCCATGTCCTTTCAGAAGAGTTCTGCAAATCCCTTCAAAAAGCTAAACTTCTGTTCTGGCTTCTGAGAAAAGCTGGACTGTGTTTTAAAAAATGATGAGAGGATACCAGTAGACATACTTAACTTTTTTGGTAGAAAAAAAAAAGAGCATTTGTGGTCAGTTTAGGTGGTTAAATATGTTCAATGGGTAGAGCAGAATTTATATATGTAACTTTGGATGTATAACCGGTCAAAAGTTTGGAATTGATTATATATTATTTGATTTATTTTGAAAGAAGTGTCTTTTGCTCATCAAGGCTGCATTTATACGATCTAATTACATTTAAATCTGTAATATTGTGAAATATTATTACAATTTAAAGTAACTGTAATTTATTATGTAATTTATTCCTGTGTTGGAAAACATACATTTTTAGCAGCCATTGCTTCAGTCTTCAATGCCTCCTTGTCCTTCATAAATCAGTATAATTTGCAGATTTGGTGCTCAGTTATTAGCCTTGTCAGTAAATATTTTTGGTGCTCAATAGGCAGTGAGCAATTTACTTAGACTTTTTTTTAAATAAATGTAGACTGGGTTGAGAATAAGAGACTTTTTAAACATGTTTAAAAATCTATTACATATAATAGTACTCAGTTATTTTAGTGTATCTTGTTTTACCACATGTGATTAGATCATCCCCAGTGGGGCTTATTATTAGGTGTAAACAGAGCCAGTATGAATGGCTGCATTGGTTTCCAGACCCATGACTTCCTGTTTGGTGTTTGCACTGCTGGGGAAACACGTGTGGCTGTGAATATGGTGGGGCAGATCGGACTCTGCCGCTCTGATGGGTCTTTTATTCCGGTCTGTTGCCTACAGTGGCTGGCATGGCACCATCGCAGAAGTGCCACGCTGAGACGTACGGGTGTGATGGTCGCAAATCGTTGTGGTCTGGTCTAGAGTCAGCTGTGAAGAAGTTATCCGAGCCATCTGTCCTTTATGCCTTCTGACCCCCATCTGTGCGGAGTTCCTCTTGTCAAATTCTCAGCACTACTCTCTGAAATCCTCCATTGTCCATTCTCTTTTTGGGGTTGTCACTGACAGATTTCAAAGCACCTTCACATGCTCAAGCTCTGTCAGTGCATTAAAGTTTTTTGCTGAGACTAGTTACTATGCCACTTTATGGTCTATTGTCTCCAAGGTCAGTTGTGTGAGGATCATATTTTATCTCCCTTTAAAGGAACAGTTCACTCTTAAAATGAAAATTCAATCTTGAATTCAATGCTCTTTCCAAACCTATATGACCTTTTTTATTTATTATTAATGTCCTGGTTTCTGTTTCAGTAAAATGAAATGAAATATTACTTGGTATTATGGATGTCGAGCTCATACAAGTATCATACATGTGTCTGTAGGTCTGTATTACAGTTTTCTGAACCTACTTTGTGGTCCTTTTTTGAAGCTTATAATACATGGGGTGAATAAATAGTGACAGAATTGCCGAATCCTAAATGAGTAAGAATGTATTTATGATCTGTAAACTCTGAATCACCCTTTGAAAAGTTTCAACAACATGTTTAGACATAACTTTATAAAAGTTTAATGCAAAACATTAGCTTTGGAGGCTCGCCTTGAACATGCTGTAAACACTTACAGGCAGGTTTTAGATGTACAGAAACAAACTGATTGAACCTTGTGGAGATGTGGAATGGATTAAATATAAAAAAAAAAATCCCCAGCAGCACTTCAGAGATAAATTAAAAAGCTAGACAGTATTGCTGTTTAGATCCAGTTGCCAGCTGAGATTCTCTGTTTAGGTTTTCTGCAGCCATTTGGGACTTCTTTGATAGACATTCTTAATGAAGTACGGATGTTTAAACATCTTCGCTAAATGAAAGACAAATTTAAAGTAGGCAGCCGTGTGTACTTCATCTGCGTATGATTAAGTGTATGTCTGCCAGAGGAGATAACCACACCACTGCAGGGTCCTTCGCAGAAGTTTAGAAGTCCTTGTCACAGCGTCTGCTTTCCATTTCCTCCATCTTCCAACATTTTTAATGAGTTTGCCCACCCAGATCTCCCACTGTGCCTCCCCACACACCTTGTTGTGTTCCGTTTTTCCCTCCCTCCCGTGCTCGTCCTGCTGCAGGTGGGATTCATCTCTGCTTTCCTGGCTGCCGTTTGGTAAACAAAGCATTCAGCAGTGGAGAGCAATTCAATTAAGGTTAATTGAAAAGCTCAGTCCGTCTGGGGCTCCAGAACGCTCCCGTCTCCCTTCGGTCTGGCAGCCTGGTGTAGAACACTGTTAGAACTCCTCCTACACTACAACTCTGCCTCCTTCTCTGCTTTTTCCACAGCCGTTTTCTATTCGCCCACCCATCCCTGGATCTTATCTCAGCGGCCAAGCTGGTCTCCTGGGCACTAGCCGACAGCGGCCTTATTAAAAAGGGATGTTCTCTTCAAAATTTCCTCATAATTTCTTCTCTGGCTAAAGCTTTATGTGGGGTGATGTGGTGGATGCTTCTAGAAACCTTTATCCAAGACCTTTGTGGAGATGTCCTTGACTGAATGTTGGATTATGATATTTTTAATTTATAAGAGATGTTGCATCTTAAGTACATTTTTAAATATTACTGGAGCTAAAACTAAAAAGCTTCCAGCCTCAGTCTGAACCTTTTTTAAACACAAGTTTGTCCCATGTGCGTTGTTTACCAGTAGCAGTTAGAAGTTAGTAGGCTGTTGAAACGAGAGATTCTTTGACAAGTTGCTGTATTTGTCAAAGTTCTGTGAAGACTGTGGCATCTGTCCTTTATGCCTTCTGGCCCCCATCTGTGTGGATTTCCTCTTGCCATTCTTAGCACTATTTTCTCATATCCTCCGTTGTCCATTCTCTTTTTTGGTTTGCCACTGACAGATTTCAAGACACCTTAACATGTTCTGTCAATGACTTCTAAATTCTCTTCAAAATTTCCTCATGACGACATCTGTGGCTAAAGCTTTGTGTGCTGTGATGTGGAAACCTTTAGCCAAGACCTTTGTGGAGTTGTCCTAGACTGAGTGTTGCAATTTGATATTTTTAATTTATGAGATGTTGCATCTTAAGTAAATCTTTAAATATTACTGGAGCTAAAACTAAAAAGCTACCTCAGTCTGAACCTCAGACATGCCCCAAATTGACAAAAACTTAGGGCCAGATTTACTAACAGCTTACACCAGTGCAAATCATCTTTTAGCGTTAAAATAGTACTGTCAGTATTTACTAAAGACGCACACTGAATAATTAGCTGAAATGGTGGACGCGGTTATATTTGCACCTGATCTTATTGAATATGCATTTGTAGGAGTTTCCCTTTCAGACGCAAAATGTATGGGAGGAGAGTATTAAAATGAATCACGCAACATGATTTACTAATGTTTGTGCTCGTCAAATTACTTGTATTTGCGCCATTATTTAATGCCCAAAATAAGCATGTCTTAAAGCAGGTGGTAATTTGCGCTGCTCTTGGTACAGTAGATTGCGCTGGTCATTATGGGAATGATCTGGCTGTGTCTGTGTTCTTTTATGTGCCCATTGTCAGTAAATCACCCGCAGAATTTTCCCCTCCCATATGCACTTTTATGGAATTGTGCTCTAACGCTAATTTGACCTGTTTTGTAAATCTGGCCCGTTGTTGCATTCTTTTTTTTTTTTTTTTACCAGTAGCAGTTAGAAGTTAGTAGGCTGTTTAAATTCTTCGAGAAATTGCTGTATTTGTCAGAATACAGAGAAGTTTTGCGAAGACCATGGCATTGAGAGTTTTGCAAAAACTGCACATGCTCAGGCTGTTGTCCTAAAGCTTGCAAATTGCTGTTTACCCTGGAAATAACTCAAAATAACGGTATATTTTTTACAGCTATAATAGTTGGATATTATTATATCTGGATAGAGCTCAACTCTGACTAAAAATTCTACAGTTTTCTAGTTTCTTCTGGGTTGCTTGCAGAACATAAGTCTCAGCAATAATTACTCAGCTTTCACTTTGTTGCTGAGTAAACTACACTATGCAGCAAGTTTTATGTGTGACATTACGTTTGATTTATAGAGCAACTTGCAGCTCTGAATGATTTTATTAGTGACAAAAATCACCAGGCATGAAAAAACATTCACCTTGTAATTGTATTTATAGTGCCGTCCAAAGTAACATGGTCTGATTTACAACATTTAAACATTAATTCTGGTTAAACTAATTAGTTTACTTTTTCTAAAGAGTGGAACAAAGAAATAAAAGCCAAAATGCATCTAATATGTGAAACCTTTCATAGAGCACAGAGTACGCATAATTATACATAATATGTTTCATTTCTTTGCTTGGATAGGTCAGAGTTGTGTTGTGTAATAAAGGGTCAAAACATTGTCATTAGATCTGACATTTTGGGGAGCATTTTGAGATCATTTCATTGCGTTTTGTTGTTGTCGTGCTCGCCTTTCTGGCGGCAAAGCTTGGAGAGCATGCTCATTAAGTTAACAAGCATAATGCTTGACTCTGAATTGCTGAGCAGGTGAGAGGCTCTTTTTTAGAGCAGCATTATTCCTGATGAAGCGTTTTGGTAAACAAACATCAATTGACCCGTGGATGATGTCGCAGTCGCGGACCCTTCTACACCTGCTCATAAATGGCTAAGTGCATTTACAAAAAGGTCTCTCAGTCCGGGTAACAACTAGCATAACTTTTAGGTGCCACTGTTTGTCTGATTAATGAATATCCACCCACAGAAAAAGTGGCTTTGTTGTGCTTTGTTTGAAGCCTATTGTTTCTTACATCAGGCCCGTTTAGAGACAAACGTGTCAAGCTTGAGATGGGGATGGACAGGGTCCGACTCCTTGAACTGTATTGAAAGCCAGGCGCACAGCAGTGCATATGGAGGAAGATTCACCTTGTCTTCGAGCAGCTGCAGCTTCATTAAGGCCTTGGCGTTGATGCAGGGAGTCCCATCTGCCGCGACTGATGGTGTTGGCGTTAGCGCCTGGGCCATGCACGTTTGAGCCTGGCATGTCTAATTCACCCAGCGTAGCGACTACATGAGAGATCCGACTGCGAGCAAGTGTTGGACATTACTTAGCTGCTTCCCATGGGCCCATCTGCCCCTCAGAGGTGGGAGGCCTGACCCAGCTTCATTGTGCTACATAGGTAAGACGTTTTGGGTTGGGGAAATGCAAGAAAATATTTTGTAATCATTGCACCGCTTTCACTATACATTACATCATTAAGGTTTAGAGCTATGATTGGGGTCTGAACAGGACGGATGCTTGTTGCCCTCCAGTGAAGCTTTTAAGTTCTGGATGTCTACAGATCTTCTCTTGAGTGATCAGGTCTGTTTAAGCAATAGCTGTTGGGTATGGTTCATTAGGCCGGGGAATTTTTTTAACTGGAAAGCTTATGCTTTCCAATGAGACGACGAATGTGTTTAACTTTTCTGGGAGCTTGTAGCCTCTTTTCCATTATGAAATGTTGTCAGCATATTCAAGCAGTTCAAGTGTTTGCTTCAGTGGTGTAAGCAGAAATTATATTTGGCTGTGGTTAGTCTAAAGTTGAATGCTCAGGCTTTGGAATGAGAAAGTTTGATCTTGATTGATTCGTTTAGGGCTGGGGTTTCCAAACTGGGGGCCGCAGTAGAGGTCTGCACGGGCTTTAAATTGAAGCCCGAACCAGGCCCGTGCCCGACATCGTCTGACCCGACCCGACCCGACCCGACCCAACCCGAGCGGCACAGTTACATTTAGAGCCCGAACCCGACCCGAACCCGACACAACGAATAGCCAATTTAAAAAAAAAAAAAAAACAATGCTGTATTTCAGGATTGCATGCAACGGTCAGTAAGCAAATACATGTCAAGGAACAGATTCATCAAGGCTCGGCCACTTCACAAGGCAAAAGAAAAAAACACTTAGGCCTACCAGTTATGAAAGTTTATGAACATGAGGTGCAGCGGTCACAAAAATTCTGCCCGAATTTTTGAATGATTGTATACGACAAGAGGATAATTCTTCCCCCATGCAAATTATGGTCATTTTTGTCAGTTAAGGCTCGTTAGCATTCGGCCTGCTTTAAATCAGACACAGAGATGTAGTGCGGTAAGATCGCGTTTATTTGAATTAATTAATCATTTATTTGAATTAGCGAGAGAGAGAGAGAGAGGGGTGAAAGTTGCGTGTGTAAACCTGCGTCTGCGCGTCTCTCTCTGCAAGCAATGGGATTTCGGGACCCGTCGGGCTCGGGTCGGGTAGCAGACCTCTACTTCCAGCGTGTCATCAGCGTTTAATTCAAAAGCCAGCATCTCTGATGGTATGGGGGTGTATAAGTGCATACAGTATGGGCAGCTTGCATGTTTTGGAAGGCACTATGAATGCTGAAAGGTATATAAAGGTATATAAAAATAAAATTGTAAAATTGATCATTTTAGACATTTGTTATGTTATCTATGTTCTATTGTGAATAAAATATTGGCTCATGTGATTTGAAATTCTTTTAGTTTTCATTTTTATTCAAATTTAAAAAATGTCCCAACATTTCTGGAATTCGAGTTGTAGTTTTGTAAAAAAAAATATTTTAAGTTGTATAAAATATTCTAGTGTTTTTAGTACATTGAAATTATGAAACTTGTTGCTTGTTATTATTTTTTATAATAACTGTTACACTCTTAATGTTTTTCTTACACAGAATAAATGGATCCGTATGTCTGAAAATATTTCAAATTTTTTAGAAAGCAAAAAGGAATCAACATATTAAGAGGTTTGTGGCATCAAAAAGTTTGAAACCCATTTATTAATATTATTGTTATTGCATTCTAGCAAGTATGATTGCATATTCAAGATAACATGGATCAAGTGTAAAAGTTTGAGAACATTCTCTTTAGTGTACAGCCCTGTGTTCTAATGAAGTATAATGACAAAGGGTAAGAGGTTGCATTTTGGTTGTAATTGGGAACAAAAACAACAACTTTCTTGTGTATGTATACTCACTCTAGCCATATAAATGGAAATGAGCCAAAATATCCTGATGAACAGACTCCATTAAGGCAATGACCCATTCAGGAATGATCACGTATTATGTCTGTTAAACTGAATGCATGGCACATTCCCAATAAACTATTAAGTAGTCACTTATTTTAACAGGAGTATTGACTTGGAGGTTTATTTAGGATGCTGCTTAAAACAGATGTCACTTTGATCACCATAGTGTGTCACCTCTGTCGCAATATTAAAGACGTTGCTTGTGAATTTAGCAAAGCAGACAGTTCTGAAAGGCTTTGTCAGCTGGTGCAATGTCAGCGCTTAATGTGACGGCGGTGAATAGTAGAGGAGATTTCCTGATGTTGTAGACTGCAAAAACTGGTGGAACGAATCAGACTGAGGGTTTATTTAATTTTAGTGTGTGAAATGTTGTTGAAAGCTAGATTTGCTTGAACAGAGTACACTAGCAAAATTTTTTTTCTAATTTAATTAAAAATACTAATTGTTAATTAGTATTTTTAATTAATAATTAATAATTTGAGTGAAAAGTAAAATTGAAAAAAAAAAAAATTACAATATTATTTTTTTTTTACAAAATTCCTTTGTATATATTTACTTCTAAAGCTAGTTTTTGAATGTCTATTCCATGCTTTACTTGTCCTCTACAATTCCAAATACTTATATGATTAATTTGATTGATTGATAATCACGTAATGAATATGAACACATTTTCTTAATCGTTCAATAGTCCTTAAATGGATTATACCCAAACAAACATTCCAAAGCTCTTTCTGTGAGGAATAGTTTAAAAATAATGTTAATGTTTTCAGCAAGTTGTGAATTGGCAGGCAAAATTCCCTTTTCGAAATCAGGGCAGTGGAAGGATCAAAAGAAACTGCACAGTGTAGGAAAAAACACATAGAAATTTCCCCCCCATTGTTACCTTAAGAATTTCTTGGCCAATTGTTGAAAGCCGCGGAACGAATTGCAGGGTCCTATAGCATGGCTGACAATGGAGCACTATCATTTGACAAAAAGCACCACCAGAAACCAGAGAGCGAAATCTTCCAAATAAGTGCCTTTCCAGTAAATGGACTCATTTTAGAGCTAGAGGAGTGATGGAGAGATGGGAAATGATGAAAAAAAGGCCGAATGACAGAGGATAACAGAAAACACCTGAAATGTTTATCTCCCAGTAGCTATCGTGCTGCATCGGTGGATCCTGAATCTATGTTTGTGTGTGTTTGGAGGATTGGGGTATTACCTTTAGCACACTGGAGTGTATTCCTCATCCCCCTGAGGAGAAAATGAGGCAGATGTTTTATTGATTAGGTTTGCATTCACAGTTTTTCTTTGTTTCTACCTTCTGCCTCGTGCTCATGTCACTTTCTTGAATGACATTGATTTGTCTCATATCCATGTGTTTGTGATCCCACTATTCTGTTGTAACTTTATGGAAATATTTAGCTGTTTACATGCAATTTTACATACAATTTTATTCTTTTCTCTAGAATGGATTTAGACGGATTTTGATCTGATTGTATGAATGGCTCCGTTACCTGTGGGCTAATTGTTTCTGAGTGTTTGCACATTAATATATTCTTAGTATATTATGCAATTCTGTGGTGCTCTGCAATATATTCAATAATAGCGAAGTGAACAATAATGGGTTTGATGAGTAAAATGACAATTTTGAGTCAACTCTCAAAGTGGGTGGTGAATGTCAGCATTTGCCAACTGAAGAATGTTTGCACAATTTAGTCGTTTTGATTTATTGCAGTTTATCATTTTGACAACAGGCTTTTCTCTCTCTCAGTTTCTGTCCTTGTCTTCACACTTGAAACCAAACCCTTTTTCCTCTAGAACATAACATCTAGTAGCGTAAAAAAGATCTTTTGGGAGATGATTTACACTGTCGCACAATGCTGTCTTTCTCCTTTATATGAATTCCACGTTCTGCAATATGCATGAGGTGGAATTACTTCAAGTGAAAATGGAAAGCAACGCACATTGTATATTTCAACATCAATCTGAATGTTTGCTTCATGCTTCTCCATGACTGGAAGCAGGGACGCGTCTGAGGCACAAGGCTGTGTCATCTGAAATATGACTTTATCCTGTCGGAATGAATCTGCCCTCTTGTAACATTATGTCCATTATTTTGAGATGCGTCTTTGGATGTCTTCTGATAGTCGGAGGAGGAAATAGAAACGTTTTTGAAAGCATATTAGGGTAGAAGATGATTAGCTACGCCTTTCCTTTTTGATCTGACAGGGTTGTGGTTTTGAAGTGGAAGTTGATGGAAAGCAAGATAACACAAGATTGTGGGCTTGGAACAGAAATGCATTGTAGTCAATCATGGTACTTGTGACAAATTCAAGTAGTAAGTCATTTCTGAAATACGGCCGGAGCTCGTCTTGTAGATGGCTTTGCATTTCTCTTTTGGATATGCTGTTTCTTGGAGTTATTACCAGTGTCATGCTTTGTAGGGTTACAGAGTTATTTGTGGCCTATGCATGTTTTTTCTTTTTTTTTTTTCTTTCTTTTTTTTGGCTTGGCATTAAATTATGGACTGATAGGACGTAAACAAACCACAGGTAGCCACAGACCAGATGTTCTTCGGGGTGTCACACAACATTCTGTGTATTTGTTCCAACATATTTCACTATTACAGCTGTCAGGTTTTTTTCTCAGATTTCCTTACAGATTTTGTGATGCGACAGTGTATCATTTTCACTCTTGTACTGAAGTAACAATTGAGATACTGTTATCGTTTTTAATAATGTTTTTTTTATTTTTATATTTTCAGTCTTCACTTTAATGTAATTTTTTTTTTTTTGTAATTTTTATTTTTATTTTTATTTTTATGTCCATATAGTTTTTATTAACTTTATTTCAGTTTATTTATTTGGTTTCACTGTGTTTTTGGTCTTTTTTAGTCTTTTTCTGTATATGTATGTATGGTATGTATGTATGTATGTATGTATGTATTTAATTAATTATTTATTTATTTATTAGTTTTATTTTAGGTAGTAAGTTTTAGATTTTTTTTGGTCATTTATTAGTATTTTTTTGGTATGTATAGTTTTTTTTTTAAATTAATTTTATACATTTTAAGTTTTAGTTATTTTAACATTTTAGTAATTTTTTAAATATGTATTAAATTATTAAAATATTTTATTTCTGTTTTAGTTTTAAAGTAAAAGTTTTAGTAATTTTCTCTTTTTTTGCCATTTTAGTAGTTTTTTTATTTGTATATTTTTTTACATTTCAGTTAGTTGTTAAAGTTTTAGTAATTTTTTGTTTTTATCACTTTTAGTAGTTTGTGTATAGTTTATTTGAAGTTTTAGGAATTTGGAGCATTTTTTAATATGTCCATATAGTTTTTATGAATTTTAATTTCAGTTTTTAATTTAATCAGTTGATTCTAGAAATTCCCAGAAATTCCAGGAAGTTAATTAATTTCATTTCAGCACTTAAATTGGCCTGCGACAATGATTGCTTCCTCAAATGTAATTATTATTTTTGTAATAATTTTTTCAACATTTCTAATCTTAATGTTATTGCTCACTTTTCAGTTTTCACTTGGAAAATAGCTAATATTCTTTTATAGACCAATCCCCTCCACTTTCTTTCATAACAAAGTGATGCTCATGGGTTCGAGTGTGTCTGATTAAAGGCCCGGAGGCGGTGCGTCCCTGAGCTGACAGTCCTCGGCCTTGCTTTAGTGCGTGTGCGTATTTATCACCATCTTAAGTGCTCTCATGAACCGTCTCTACCACTATAACTCTGTCTAATGGAAAACAAAGGCACAGCCAAGAGAGTTCAGACACTGCGTCTCTCCTCTGGCACTAATGCACTATCAAAGGGTGCTGTACGCACACCTCTGCTGGTCATAGCTCACACACCTGCCCACGACGGCACAGCTTGCTGCTGTAAGATAGAAGTTGATGAAAAGCATGCAGGGGGATGCATAGATCTGAGTGCCAACATCAAAACACAAAGATGAGAGAGAGAGTGAAAGACAAGATTTAGTACTGAATTCTATCTTGGGGAATGCTATTTATTCACTTGTAATTAATTGATTTATTGCATGCATGCTTGACTTAATTGTATCCGGAAAGCAAAGCAACAGCTTGTAAAGAAGTTGTTTTTCTATCTGGAGGACTTTCTATTGGCTTCTATTGGTTTTGTACTTAATGTGTTTTTTTTTGTGTGTTTTTTTTTTTTTTTTTTTTGTTTGTGTGTGTCTCCATAGCTCTAAGCCTAATCCTCAAAAAAAAAAAAAAAACCTTCCTTTTTAGATTTTTATTAAAATATTTTTGTATGTTTATTAAAACAATTCATTCATTTAGTGGGGATTTAATTACCCTTTGGCAAAACCTGCCCCAAACACACACATGCTCGTGCTGAAGAAATTATTATTATTATTATTATTATGTCATCTGGGACTGAAGAAATTAATGTATAACATCATCTTGCAATATTAAATATGATTTATCTCATGGAGCATCCTTCCCTTTTTTTTATTAGCCACTTTTAATTAGGTAGGAAACTTTATTGTAGTCTGAACTGAAAATCTATTTTAGCATGCTCATTATTTCTTTTAATAAATTAGATGCTTAACCCATGCATTGTTCAAAGTGTTTGTTTCTGAAAATACATTTTTATAAGCATAAACTGACATTGATGTGACATGTTAGATAATAGTTTTGTATGTCATATTCAAGTCATGAAATAGGAAAAATATTAATTACACACACACGCATGCTTCTATCAATTTGTCTTTGTGATTGATTTTCTTGCCTTCAATCAAATTATCAAAATAAATATACATACATGTCTCCTAGTCATCCCTCCTGCCTACATAAATTGTCAAGATGATATATTGTTGATGTATCACTTTATTTCAATACTTTCTTTGTTGTGATACTTTAAACAGATGTTGTTTTGTTTTCTTGCACTCGCCTTCTACAACCAAATAGCAGATAAAGCATCAGTGTACACGCTGTCAGCCTCCTGCCTCTGTGGATATTCATTCCTTCTTTCAATCTTATGCTTTCAATCACCTTTACTGTATATTGTCATAAACATAATTTTTAATTCTCTGTTTCTCTCTCTCTCTCTCTCTCTCTCTCTCTCTCTCACACACACACACACAACACACACACACACACAAACAAACAAACAAACAAACAAACACACACACACACACACACACACACACACACACACACACACACACACACACACAACTCCAATTCATCCCATGTTCAGTGGGGGTTCAATTCTATTCTTTGTCAGTCAGATTTTTCCACACCATGTACATCATTTGTGTGTCATTGTCATGCTGGCGTAGAAAAGGACCCTCCCCAAACTATTGGTTAATGGTAAATGGTTAGATGGTCTCAAAACTGCTCAAGCCAATCTCTTTTAATCATTTTAGCGGGTTTTGGGGCACTTTTTAGCTTTTAAGTTTGGGAGATCAGCCAACCAACAAGCTAAAAATTGTTGAGCATGATGGAAGACCAGCTAGACCTATTTTAACCAATTAAAGGGATAGTTCACCCAAAAATGAAAATTTGATGTTTATCGCTTACCCCAAGGGCATCCAAGATGTAGGTGACTTTGTTTCTTCAGTAGAACACAAAAGAAGATTTTTAACTCAAACCATTGCAGTCTGTGCGTCATATAATGTCAGTCAATGGTACCCACAGCTTTGAGAGGAAAAAAAACCATACACAGATAAAAACAAATTAAACCCTGCGGCTCGTGACGATACTTTGAGATCTTTAGACACGAAATGATCAGTCTGTGCAAGAAACTGAACAGTATTTATATAGTTTTTACCTTTTATCCACCGCCATGTCTAACTGTCCTGAGCCCTTCACACAACAGCCGGCGCCTGATGCGTCATCGTCTTATTGCTTTATGGCAGATCGCAGATTTATAAGTGCATTACCGCCACCTATGATAAATACCATATATAAATACTGTTCAGTTTCTTTCACAGACCGATCGTTTCATGTCTAAACACCTCAATGTATCGTCACGAGCCGCAGGGTTTCATTTGGTTTTGTCTGTGTATGTTTTTTTTTTTTTCTCTCTCAAAGCCGTGAGTACCATTGACTGACATTATATGACTGACA
Source organism: Acrossocheilus fasciatus (assembly GCA_036784905.1). Lineage (NCBI taxonomy): Eukaryota > Metazoa > Chordata > Actinopteri > Cypriniformes > Cyprinidae > Acrossocheilus > Acrossocheilus fasciatus. Next base: position 8,239,478 of record CM071955.1, read on the forward strand.
GACTGCAACGGTTTGAGTTAAAAATCTTCGTTTGTGTTCTGCTGAAGAAACAAAGTCACCTACATCTTAGATGCCCTTGGGGTAAGTAGATAAACCTCAAATTTTCATTTTTGGGTGAACTATCCCTTTAAGGATTCTGTAGGATCTCTATAGGACAAGAAAATTATCTAGAATTACTTGTTGTTTGGTCATTGGCAAATTTGTTAAATACAAGGTGTACATACTTGGGTTAGGAAAGGAAAGGAAAGGAAAGGAAGGATATTCATGACACAGAAAGCCTCAGGAACATAAAACTGTCAACCAATATTCTGTTACACATCCTTTTTCTTTCTCAATTGTTTACCTTCACCTACAGTATGCCATAAGCAACTGTGTTTACAAGAATACTTGCAGAGACATGCATTTTGACATTTTGTGCATATGTGTCATTTCAGGCACAAATAGACATGGAAGTGAACGGAATTCGGTGTTCACGTGCATCAGGGTCTCACCTCAGTTGTGGTATTGAAGGTGGAAGAGAGCGCTGGTCATTCACTCCCCCTACAAATCCGACTCTCTAACCTTTAGGCCACAACTGCCCCTTTTAGCCATATTATGTATGTGTAAAACTTCTATCATGCTAATTCTGCTCTCCTAAATCAGGGCATTTGATCGCTCTTGGGCTCCACATAACAGGTGAAAGTGACTGTTTCCATTTCCTTCTCCTTCTTTCACTTTTTGTTTTGATCATGTCTCTATCATACAGGATGTTTGTTCGGCGTCAGACGACGGAAGCTCCGCATTCCAAAGAGGTGTAGAAAGGTATTCAAAGACAGCTTATGTCATCCATCATGTTTTATTCTCAGCGGTTGGCTACCAGAGATAAGGTCTCGTATGCGACCCTTGCTGTGCAACTAGAAGTATACCCAGAGAGTCCCTGTTCATCACAATTGCCTTTACGGAAGGGCTCTCTTCTCCAGAGAGCAGTAACAAGAGGAAATAAAATCTCACACTGCTTCCCTTTGCACCAGCAGGGTTTTAGACGATAAGGCTATTAGAGGAGAGAGAGCCAGCCGAAAAGTCATTACTCAAAGTGTCCCTCCTTTAAAAGTTTTGTCTATGCGCAGGTGCTCAGATTTTGGTGGCTGTTTGGGAACGCATCCACCCTCCTAATAAGTCTGTGGTTCATCACAACCAAAAGCATTTACTTGGTGATACATTTGCACTCGACTCAGGCACGCACACACGCAGATGACTGCTCACTGTACATCTGTGTATGTGTACATGATGAATTATTTCGTGGCATAGTGACCTCGTAGTTTAGTATGTATAACAGCACCTACGGCACCTGATATGTCAGTCTCCCAGCGCAACAGCAGCGAGATAAATAGGAACAAACTGCCTGTTGGGCAGTAAATACTGCAGATCTTTTTTTCCCCTCTGGGTTATTTGAATTTCATTAAACGAATTTGAAAGACACAAATACGTGAGATGAGATTGGATTCTCTGTATCAATAGCAGTGTGGAAATGTTTTGGAGTGTGAAGTGCATGGCGTGATGCTAAAGTTGTAGTGTTAGGCATCGCAATATATTGAACAGAGGGGGGTTCTCAAGGTTAGATGAAGAGGACAGGCCACATTTTCAAGGGGGATCAATATTTCGTACATTCTACACTGTTTCCCGCCAGTGCCTCCTTCGCAAACCCCCTGGGGTGGTGACAGAGGTTTTCGGAACAGTGAGAAGGGTATGAGAAATAGATTCTTCCATTCCCTGTGGACTGCATTTGTGCCGCCAGTGTGAGGAAATAGTGAACGTGTAAAACACCATTGATTGGTGAATTGACTCATTCCTTACTTGCGTAATAATCTGAAAAAGAAAAAAAGGTGAAAACTAGCGATTGCAGCATGGGGGTGGGTACGTGTTGTCTGTAGTCCTTTCAGTCATATATTTTGCTTTACATCAATACTGTGTTAGTGATATGTTCAGATTTATTATTCCATACAACACCTCTTCCAGGCAACAAACTAGTAGTATATCAACCCCATGTCCTCCAGACCAGCAGGGGGCAACTGCACCAGTCAGTGATCCTGGTGTGGAGAGGTGATCTGAAGCGTATGCTGCCTGTAAGTGCACCTGAGAAAATTTTAAATCATCTAAATCAGGCATTTGTTATTACAACGTCACACATTCGGAAAACATAACAATGTGATATTCAAAGATATCTCATGCTCTTTTCCCTTCAGTTCAGTTGGTATTTTTAGCCATGTTATATTCATAAAAGTTTTGTGCAGATGCAAGTTGTAATATGTTTACACTATGGGTCAAAAGTGTGGAATGAATAAGATTTTGAAAATATTTTGAAAGAAGTCTCTTATGCTCAAAAATGCTACAGTGGTGTACACCAGCTGGCACAACCAGTTATTAGATTTAGGGGGCAATTATCTTTTCCACGTAGGGCCAGGTAGGTTTGGACATTTTTTTTCCCTTAATAAATGAATTCATCATTTAAAAACTGTATTTTGTATTTATTTACTTGCATTGTCTTTGTGTAATATTAAAATGTTTGATGATCTGAAACTATTAAGTGTGACAAATATGCAAAACATTTAAAAGAAAACAGGAAGGGGGCAAAAACCTTTTCACAGCACTGTATATTTATTTGATAAAAAAATAAAAAAATAAATAAAATGCAGTAATATTGCGTAATAATATGATAATTTGAAAGAAAAGTTTTTTTTTTTTGTATTTTTTTGTTTTGTATATATTTTAAAATGTAATTTATTCCTGTGATGCAAAGCTTTATTTTCTGCAGCCATTATCCCAGTCTTCAGTGTAACATAATCCTTCAGAAATTATTTTAATATGCTGATTTGCTGCTCGATAATCAATCAGTTATTATAGGTGCTCAGTTATTAATACTTGTGCTTTATTTCATAAATGTTGAAAACAGTTTTAGCTAATTTCAGGATTCAAAAGAACAGAATTAACTCATTCATTCATTTTTTTTTTAAATAATTAATTAATTAATTAATTAATTAATTCATTCATTCATTCATTCATTCATTCATTCATTCATTCATTCATTCATTCAAGTCTTACTCCAAAAATTTTAATAGTAGTGTATCACAATCTCCACAAAAATATTCAGCTGTAAAATTACAAGTAGATCAATAGTGACAGTAAAATAATTTATAATGTAACAAAATATTCCTTTTGCAAAAAATGCTGTTCTTCTGAACTTGAGCTATTTCATCAAAGCATCCTTAAAAATGTATATCGAGATTTGACCAGTAGTGTATGTTGTGTACAATTATACACATTACCTGGATTACTTTGGACCCCAGCTACAGGTATTGTGCACACATTCGGCATCAATGAGTGCGCACTTTGGAGCTCTGACCGTAATCAAGGCCTTGATTGCTTGAATGGCTGTAATTAAGAGTAGTGGTGGGAGACAGAGTGGAAGGGCTAAGTATCGACATGCTCCTGTTTTTCAGTGCTCTTTCAATGAACAGACACAGGGAAGTATGAAGGTCACCATCAGCAGACCGGATGGAAATCGGTGTTGTACCCGCAATCAGGCCTTTCTCTTGTAACGTGCACTCGTTGTAATTACTGTCTTCATTCAGAAGGCTGCACTCTTTTAATTACATTTCTCTTTTAGCCCATACCGGGAAGCCCTGTAATTAAGAATCCCCTCCCCTTTGTCCAAAAAAAAAATTGGAAACCCTGAGGCGTTTGTGATTTCATGTATTTTTTGCTCCCCCTCCAGTCAAACTTGCTGTAGAGGAAGGACACTCTCTCGAGGGTGCCCGGAAACACAGTTCTTCCAGCATTGCAAGTTCAGCAATGCTTTTTGGCGCAAACTAGCTTGTTTATATCTAAATAAACTTTTTGATAGTGCCATCCAAGCATTTCATGTGCCAAAAAATAGCTTCAGAAGGAATAGATTTTGTACTCACTCAACATATAACGCACCCTTAGGCTCAAAACATGCTCTCCGTAAGAATATGAACACAAATGCTTCTAGCTACGCTAGCTCAATTACAGGCATCTTTGCGTTCCAAATGCTGTTGCTTTTTTTGCATTGCTACAAGGGAGGTTAGCATTAGCTCTTCTTCCACAGTCACTTTTCTCTTTCAGGTCGACTGGTTGAGCAACAGTATAATGAGAAGTTTGTTCAGCATGATAGGTAAAGTTTCTGTAATTGTGTGTGTGTTTTTTGTACAGTACATTCCTAGTATTGAATGTCAACCTTAGGCTCTGTAAACGGGTGCAGCTGCCTGTGAATCATTTTGTACATTTGAGTATATACTGACATGTTTGTGGAGGGTGAGACCTTGGTAACACTTTACAATAATGTTCCTAATATTAGTTAGCGTTAACTAGGGGTCGACCGATATGTGTTTTTCACGGCCGATACCAATTATTACAGATCAAGCTGACCGATAACCGATATTATGAACCGATATATATATATATATATATATATATTTCTAGTGTTAAAATGAAAATTCATGTCCAAATTTAAGAATAACAATGGCTCTAACAAAAACTTTCTTTAAATGCTTTTAAATTGTTTTATCAAATCGGTTTTGAAAATGACCGATAACCATAAAAAGGCTTAATAAAGGCTTAATAAATAGTTCGTGTTAACTATTGTGGTTAATGTTAACAAATGGAACTGTATTGCAAATTGCTTTTCTTTAAGAGAGGGCCTGCTTTTGAAGTTAGCAAAATGGCTAAAGTTATAGCAAAATGATTGAGATAGCTAAAAAAAGCACCTTTAAGCATAACTGTATTTTATTTGTATAGCTTGTTACCGCCACAGTGATGCTAAACCACACATTGCTGTTTACTTCTCTCACAAAAATTAACTATAGTTTTATTATAGGAAGAGTGTAATAACCATGTTTCTTGGTAGATTGATTACTATTTGTATAACCACAGTTTTACTGCAAATATCATGGTTAAACAATGGTTAGTGTAGCAAAACCATGGCTAATTTTGTGGTTACCATGGTTTAACTAACTTTTTTATTTTTTTTATTTTTTAGATTTAGTTGTAGTAAAACTATGGTTAATTTTCACAAGGGTTGTGCAGAGTATGTTTCTGGCCTTAGTCATATCTGTGTTTCCCAAAACTTGAAAAGTAAGCCTCTCTTATCTCTGACTGAAAAAAGCCTGTGTGGACTGTCGTTTCACTATGCTTACTCCCGATCGCTTCTGTTATCTCTCTATGGCTACGCATGCACTTGAGTTTTGACAAGTGTAGAGCCCTTATGCACAGCATGCCAGGGCCGGGTGACCTCTGCCAGAGATTGCTGCCCGGTTCATTAATCTCCCAAGGGCCTTGTCCTCTCAGCAAGCTAAAAACACACTCAACACATAATACGATCATCACCGCAGAAGTAAAGACAGTCTTCACACTCTGGGGTCCTTCTCTTTCTCTTTAGATTCTTAAAAGCGAGGACTGATATTTCTTTATTCCTCAGCAGGTCTGATCAATGGTCATTGGTTAGAGAGCATGTCCAGTTGATTTCAGCAAGGTTTGCAGGAACCATTTCTGTGATATTGTATGCCTTTTATGCAAAGATTAGACTAGCTTAGACCATGCAACATGAATTTGTTAGGGTTCGGTTTGTGCTGGTTTCAGTTATGGTGGGTTGACTAGTTTCTCTATATATGTTTTTTATATATTTCTTTTGTAATTAGTGGTGTATTAGGGTTAGTGGTTAGTGGTGGTGTTTTAGTTAGCATTAGTGATGCCCAGTAAAACAGTTTATAGAAAGTTAGAAAGTTTAAATGTTTAATATTTATTTATTTTTATTTTTAACAATGTAAACATTTAATTCTTAAGGGTTTTTTTTTTTTTTACACTGAAAGTGTACTTTTACTTTTGATCAATTTAATGCATCCTTGATAAATAAAATAACTAATTTCTAAAAGAAAAATTGCACATCTATAGTTTCACAAGGCGATGAAACTGGCTGACAAAGGTATTTTTAATCATTAAGAAGCCTGAAGTGGATATCAACATCCAAAACATGCGCTAATGACTAGCTGTGCTGGTTTTCTAGTGGGGAAAAGTCAGCAGGATGCGTCTTTGACATTGAAACGTACGTGTGTGTTTTTCATTCTGCAAAATCAAATGTAAGTTTTAAGTACAGCTTTATCAGAGCAATCTCTGGTATTTCTTTTATTTCATTTAGACTACAGTGTTGTGTATTGGATGAATTATGCCATTAGGCAGAACTGCAGATTGTAGTGAATATACTTTTTTTTTTTTTTTTGTCTACAGAATTATGCACACATGGGTTTGTGCCTGTGCATGCATACATAATTTAGTGTATAGCTAGATACAGTAGCTGCTCAAATGCTGTTCGCTCAATACTTCAGCACATCACACAGTTTTTTTCTTATACAGACCGCAAAGCTGAGTGATCTTGACTTTCTCCTCCTAAGAAGACAAATAGCATGGGCAGAAAGTGAAGGCTTTATCTAACAAGACAATCTCCATACACACCTGTGATAATAGAGAAGTGCTACTTTACAGCTGCTGAAGACATGCTTTGTCAATTAAACATGCTGTGCATATCTGTGGCTCTTGGTTTGATTGAAGAGCCATGTTTGGAAGCACAGTAATTATATGAACACCACAGGTGGCCCGGTGAATAATTTTTTCCCATTACAAAGCGAGAAGGCCAATTTTTATTCAACATTTGTCAAGAAAGGCCTATAGAATGTGTATAAACAAGCTTTGATTGCATGTATAAATGTACAGTGGCACCAAAAAGTATTTGGACACTTTGTTTAAACTTTAAAAAAAATTATTTTGCAAAGTGTCATTTTATTTAATTTTTTATTTTATTTTATCAGTGTATTATATGGAAGCTTGTTTCCCTCAAGTAAATATAAACTCGAGTTTACGTCTAGCTGTTTTTTTTTTTTTTTTGCCACAGAATAAATAAATAGAAAGGTAATTATAGGTTTTAATTTCACAATTTGGACTTTTTTCAACATTCCAACTTAACAATATCTTGTAATTTTGACTTTTCTTCTCAGATTTGCACATTTATATCTTGCAATTCTGACATTTTTCTAAAAATTGTGAGAACTAAAATTATGAGATAAAAAGTTGAAATGATCTTTTAAATATTTTTTTTATCCCATGTCAAAACCAAGCTTCGACGGTATACTGTCTGTTGTAGCAGCCAGAGCTTGTACTTTGTCCTGCTGCCATTTATATTGACTTTCTTTCTGTCATATGATCGTTTGGATAAACTGATTTCATTGTGGAAAGCAGTTAAAGTCTTTTGGAATCTCTGTTTGACTTTGGATAAGGTCAAAAGAGCAGGGGTCCAATTACCCCCTCCAACAGCCATGTAAATACCAGCCAAGAATAGTTTGAACAGCACGCCATCCACCCTCCCATCATAATCCACTTTCGTGACTTAACTAAAAGATTCTGACATTTCACAGACCCCAGTTCAGATTCCCGCATGTTCGACACAGACGGTGCTTAACACTTGACTCAACACTCAGGTCCAGGGTCTGTTGTTACAAGCCCTTTCGTTAAACACCAGAGCTGCCGCTCATTTCGGTTTGATTAAGAACGTCTGCTGCAGCTGCGTCCCCGTGTCTCCGCCGGGCTCGTCTCTGGAGTGTGCCGAGCCGGACGTCTCTATTAAATCCTGTTTGTGCATGCATGGTTTTATTATTCTGATTTAATACAACAATGCCACCAATATCCATTCTGCTTCCTTCACTTCTTATTTATGCCAGGTTCCTCCTGCCTCCGTCTCTCCGCTGAGGTTGGTGGGACAATGGATATTAAATCAGATTTATTGTGAGGGTATAGAATAGTGTCTGACCTGCATCTCCTTTCCCTTGGCCCACAGCTCCCCCTCCTCTCGGTGTGCGCCAGAGGCGACAATGCAGCCCTCGCACAATTGATGGCTCTTCAATTTGCTCTTGGGAATTGGTTACATTCCGTCTTGGAATGACACCGGGCCAGAAATGGAATTAGGGACAGGCAGCTAAACGTCGCGTTAGAATAATGGCGACCGCCCTCTCTGCCATCCAACTGTTCCCACCAAATGCGCACACATACATACAGGAAGTTTAGAAGCACGAAATATGTTCACCTTGACAACTTCTGCTTACTGTGCAGTTTATGTGACTTCAGGTTGGGGATTGTTTGGGGGTGGACAGACAGCACACCGACTTGATTTGCTGTGGTGAGTTTTGCTGAGAGTGTGCATGCAGTCTGCCATTCTGATGCATTTTGTATCCAACATACAGTCAGCATGATTTCATCATATCTTTGCAGAGTATATTAAAGGGGTCATATAATGCCCATTTTCCATAAGTTGATATTATCTTTAGGGTCTTAATGAAAAGTCTGTAACATAGTTTGGTTAAAATTTCTCATTGGTAGTGTAAAAAACACCTTTTCACCCTGTCAAAAACAGCTCTTGTCAGAGCAAGCAGTATTGTGTCATTCTCCTTTAAATGTTAATGAGCTCTTCTGACTCCGCCCCTCTCTTCCGAGCCGCTCTCTGAGGGACTGTTAACTTTAGCCGCATTCATCGTGAAACTGGCTAATTAGCACATTATTAGGAAAGGCCATTTGCAAAGATTCATTTAAAAAACCTTGTACACACTTTTTCTGGAGGTGAAGCTGGTTCACGAATGATTCGCGCGAACATAGACGCATTTATGTAGATGGAGGGCGCATTCCCTTCAGAACCAAACCTGATCCTCTTCAGCGGCTCAGATAACGGGAGTAAATGACTACTGCTATGTTCATTATTACATCCAACAACAAAACGCTGTGACGTCACACGGACAGACGGCACGATTTGAGAAAGATTTAAGGAGATTACAAAAAAAAACAAACACTGGGTGGATTTTTATCATTATATGGTGGTTGTGTACACACACTGCCAACACACATTTCAGTTCAAACAACTTGTAAAAGTGCATGTAGCATTATGTGACCCCTTTAACATGCACTTCTTTAAATACTTGGTTTATTTCAATTTAAAATTTGGTTGTTGAGTTTGAGTCTTAACTACAAATGCTGATGAGCTTCCTTGTTCCTTGTTTTGTCTGGTTGTCTCAGTTTGAGGAAATCATAATCAAAGAGATGCATATATTTTAGATCCCTAAATTATTTTTTTTAATAGTCTCAGGTTCATACAGCACGCCTTCAAATCACCCACGGCCTGTTCTGTTGCACATTGTACACAAACATGTCTTAAAATGGCAACTTGTTTGGCTGGCTTTGCACAACTTTTGGAAGTAGGAGAAAAACTATTATTAGTCCGCTTGGAAACAGAGTTGTGTTTACAAGGTATCAGCTTTTGAGGAGTAAACTAAACTATACTGGATTTGGCAAAGTTGGCAAGGCTAATAGCATTACATCTTTGAAAAATCCTCTATTTTAGGAACTTAAATTGATATATGTGAGCAAAACTGTGTATTCTAGTTTTTGAAATGATCAGTTTCTCACGTTTGGACTGACAAAAATAGCGTATGCACACATTTTCTGCTTTTTGGTGTGTTTGCTTGAGACAGCTGCTCCGTTACTTGGTTACATTTTTCACTCTTGTCTATAATTGTATAATATATTTCAGATAAATAAAATAAAAAATAAAATCAGTCAGGTGTACATAGTCGGTAAGATATTTTTTTGAAAGAAATTAATACTTTTATTCAGAAAGGATGCATTAAATTGATCAAAAGTCATAAAGACTTATATTATTACAGGATTTAAATTTTAAATAAATGCCATTCTTTTTACATTTCCATTTATAAATATGAGTTTATAAATATTTAATGATCAGTTTATCAATCTTTAAAAAATTACAATTATAAGAAATATTTCTTGAGTAGCAGATTCCTGAAGGATCATGTGACACTAAAGACTAGAGTAATGTCCGCTGAAAATTCAGCTTTGCCATCACGAATTACATTTTTAAATGTATCACAATAGAATAAATTGTAATAATATTTCTATTTTTACTGTAGGTTTGATCAAATTCACGCAACCTTGGTGAGCCTTGGAGACTTTCAAAAAGCATAAAAAATCTTAACAACCCAAGACTTACTTGAATATAAGAATCAAAGTTTCATGATATTTTTTTTTCTATTTGAATATGCATCAACTAATGGTCTGTTAAGCATCATTTATTATTTATAAAGTCACTGTTTGCCTTTGCACAGACTGTTCTTAGTGGTTTGAGGCACAGCATTAACTTAGAAACCCTGGAAAGCAGGCTGACTGTCTTTCTCTCTCTCTGTTTATCATTCTGGAAGCGTGTGCGGGAAGGAAAGGCTGTCCCAGAGTGGTACCGTGAGGAGTCTCCCCTTGTGATGTCTGTCAGGCTCCATCCACATGGTGTTTTTGGGGATGGAAAAATTAGATTTCAAAAGAGTTATTTGTATCCCTCACTCTGCAATTGCATTTCTCATGGGACAAAAACAAACTGAGTCTTATGGCTCTTGTATCATAGTTTGTATTGCTGTAGGGCAGGCCTGAAAGTTAATCGAAAGTGAATGTGAAAGAAGATATGACACAGATTTATGACTGTGTAAATTGAACAGTTTGTATCTGATTGATATTGATTCAGAGTCTAAATAAAGCTAGTTTATCATCACAGTAATCGTTGATCTTTGGCCTCGAGCCCTTGAGCTCCACTTTTTTACGTGTGTGTAGGTTACTTAGATATACTTAGGGGACAAAATTTTCCCCAGAAGTTGGATAATCTTACAAAACCTTCCTTTTGGGATGTCTGGGCATGTCCTCAATTGGAAAAACAGTTCATAAACTAAGCCTCTTTGTTGTAAACATGCAAAACGTTTTCTTTTAGGTGTAGGACTAGGCTTTGAGTTAGGGTCAGTCTACAATAATTAACTTTTATATAAAACAAGAGCAGTATATGGTAGAGATGCCAAAGACTGTTTTCATATGGTAACATTTTTACAAGGGCTTAAGTAACTGTAAGGTTTTAAGTCAAAAGTCCAATTACACACTTTCTGGTATTTCTAGCAGTGGTTTGCCTGTACAAAGTGGCCTCAAATTAGAGTCATTTTGTGAATTTTATGCTCAACGGAAGTACAAAAAATATCATATTTTTGCTTCAGCTGTTGGGTAAAGGAGTAGGCACATTTAACAGATTCAGGCAAAAAAATAACTATAAAATCACTGCATTTTAACTGAAAGATTAAACTCTGCTCCTAGACAAGTGATATTTAGATATCAAATCATTGCAACTTGAGTTTTAAATGTTGTCATTCCACTTAGCTTGTTAATTAAAATCTCTGCTGGTCACAACAACCATTTGATATTTCTGTATATATTTACATTTACATTTAGCCATTTTGCAGACGCTTTTATCCAAAGCGACTTACAATTGGGGATAACCTTTTTTTTTATGAATTTCATGTTTTACCATTTCATTTATTGTTGTCAGTTAAATATTTGCTTAAAAATACCAGGCCTATTTAATGGCTTGTTTCCATAACCAATTCTTTTAAGGTTTATGTACTTTCCAAAAAAACTTAAAAGGCATATTTGACCCAAAAATGAAAATTCTGTACTCACCTGTAAGACTTCTTTTCTTCTGAACACCAATTAAGAAGAAACTTTGAAGAATGTTAGTCACCAAACTGTATTGGTTACCATTACATTGTATGGACAAACAAACATTTTCCAAAATATCTTCTTTTGTGTTTCTGCAGTGCCATGAGGGTGGGTAAATGAAGTGAAGTGATGTGTGGCCAAGTATGGTGACCCATACTCGGAATTTGTGCTCTGCATTTAACCCATCCAAGTACACACACACACACACACACACACACACACACACACACACACACACACACACACACACACACACACACGGAGCAGTAGGCAGCCAATGCTGCGGTGCCCGGGGAGCAGTTGAGGGTTCGGTGCCTTGCTCAAGGGTCTCACCTCAGTCGTGGTATTGAAGTTGGATAGAGCGCTGGTTGTTCACTCCCCCCACCAACAATTCCTGCCAGACCTGAGACTCCAACCCGTGACCTTCGGGTTACAAGTCCGACTCTCTATCCATTAGGCCATGACTGCCCCCCATTCTGTTTTTTGGGGGTGAACTATTTCTTTAAAAAGTCTACTCTAAAAGTAATCACTGTATATTAAGTGACAACTAGCTCCATTTCCTCCCATATGCTAATTTTCATAGCTATACGTGTGTGTTTCTCTCTTATTCTATTCATTGCACAGGTCACTTAACATTTCTGCATATTTGTCTTACCATGCCGCTTATCTGCAGCATTTATCTAAATGTCTTTATGAACAAAATCCATCATTTTCCTTCCATGCAGTTCACATTCAGTTCATTTTTGTCTTTTTTTTTTTCTCTCTCTGCAAAGAGCAGTGCATTTGGTTTCTTTGTCCATTCTTCCCATGGTTCATCATGTTCCATTAAAGAGAAAATTGTTCTGCTTAATGCACCGAGCTCAGGTACCTACGGTGTATGGCGTCCAGTAAATGGAGGAAGATTAGAGGCATTACGAAGTAAAACTTTCAGAGATGAGTTCAGCATATCTCTAGGGAGTTTTACACCATGATGGATAAGTGGTTGCTGCAGTTTTATTAGACAGTGTATTTGTGGTTAGGCAGCATGGCACAGATTGAGACTTCTGTCTTGAGCTGGAGAGATGGTTTAGAAAGGTGAAGATGTGGCAGAGGGACAAATGCATTTCTCTCTTTCACAGCCGCATGAACCAGCACGTTTCAGCAGCTTGAATGAGTAAATATCCAGATCAATCCATCATTTCAATGCCCCACACCCAGAAACCTGCATCCGATGCTCATGGATCATTAAACCCTGTGCTTTCACAAACCTTCACACAGGCAAGAAAGTTCAAGAGTCCCTCTGAGGCTCGCACGTGTTTCTACTGAAATGCAATAACCAATCTAACCTAGCAAAGTCAGATCTGGTCAAATTAATGTAGCGTCAAGAAACAGAGCTCAGGTTTTACTGCTTTTGGAGGGACTGGTGCTGTAGGCATGGTCTAGTTTTCTGTGCAATGTCAAAAGATGTCTTCTGTCTTATCTGTTGAGATCTATCATTTCTGTCTTATCTATCTTATGCTGTTTTCTCACAGTGTTTCTAGCAGGAGAGTGATGAAATTACTCAGTCCAATCCATCTTCACAAATCCACAGGACTTTCAAAATCACATTTTTTTTTATTGTTCTTTTTTTCTCCTGTATCTAGGTTTACCGTCTTATTCTGACCTCAACAAATTATTCAAATATCTTCTTCTTTTTTTTTTTTTTGCTTTCCGATTACTTTGCCTTGAGTTTGCTGTTTAGCAGTTATGTATATTCAGGGTTATTTTTTTCAATGTGTCTGTTAAAAACACATTATATCTGAATAAAACGTACCATTCAGCTATTGATCTGTAAAATGTCATTTTATTTTATTTTTATTTTCTAAAATAAATCTAACTATGTAAAGCGACTTTGGGTTTCGGAAATGTGCTATAAAAATAAAACATTATTGTTATTAGTAGTAGTATTATTAGTAATGGTGTGATTTAGTTTATGCCGTGTGTGTGTGTGTGTGTGTGTGTGTGTGTGTGTGTGTGTGTGTATGTATATGTATATAATATATATATATATATATATATATACATTTAAATGCCGCCATCATGTTCACTTTCTGTGTCTGTGATTTTGTCTTTTCATTAACATTTCACAAATTCCATATGTCTTTCATTCTGACTGCTATTTGCACTGTTTAACACATAATGAATTCTTGCTGTCGTGCAGTTGCATTATGGGCTGTTATCATGTTGTGCTCATGATGGAGTGGTAACAGAGTGATCTTGAAGTGATAAAAAACACAGATGCTCTGACTTATAAAAATATATATTTAAAAAAATAATAAAACGTAGCTCGTTCTAGGCAGTCACTCAACTCTGCTCTGTGCTTCACACCATTCACTATTTATATCTGTTTCTGTGTCTACATACATTAGAGGTATTTTTGGTAAAGCACAAAATGTCTGATTTGAGTGGAGATTTGACTAAATTGACAAAAATAAAATAAATAAAAAACAGGCTATTAATTGCAATAATTAGCTAATAACTTGTTCTATAACCGTAATTATAAATCCATTATTCCACATTTATGCTTCTGCAGTTGCCAAGCTATCAACAACATTGTGCTGAATCACCTTGAAACTTCCCATATTTTTTACTGTTATTCTCAGAATAATTCACATTGTGCTTCCCGTTTTGTTCTGTTGTGTGTTTTCATGGCTGTTTTATCTGATGCATTGTTTTTTTTTCCCCTGATATAAGGTTTTAAAGGTCTTGCTTCAAAAACCGCAATGTTAAAACGGCTAAAAAAATGTAAGCATAACTTCATTCAATAAAGTGTCAAATGCTGCAATAGCTTGTCTGCCGCACTGAAGGAAAGTTGATTCCGGCATTGCTTTGTGTTCTCATAGCGTAATACTCTCAACCAAATAGCACAAAATGGTTTTTGCCATTCTGAACGTGCAAGAAATTGAGTTATTTGTCAGGATTGAGAGACTGAATTGTAACACGCTCATGATAGACAGGTAATCAAGTCCTACGTGATACGAGACAGACCACACAATGGCCAAATTAGGAGTCCCAACACCTTTGAAACGGCCTAGAAATTTTAAACTGCCAGCCTGATCTCACCAACCTATTCCTGGCTAACATTGTATTGAAATTTTCTCCGTTTCCTCAGCATCAATATCACGTCTTTCTTTGTTATTTTTAAATATAATCCCAAGAGACAGACTCCCTCCCCACATCTGCTTGTCGCAACGCTGTTTTTCCTGCATTATTTAAGAACTTCCACCCGTATGTCTGTCACTTTTCTCTACATGGCACATAATTGTCAATCTCCTCTTGTCGGATCTCTTGTACTATGACAACTGAAAGTGACAATATTGTAAAATTAACTTCCATTTTCTTTTTTTTTTGCTACTTATCTTACTTGGCAGAATCTTTCTCTTATTCGAGCCAGTTTTTTTTCTCCCCCCCACTAAAAGAAATCCACTCATGTTAGCAATGATTATCTGAGATTAGAACAAGTTGAAAAAGAGAGGAAGTGACATGCCTGCGGGGTGAATTGATAGTAGTTGGAGATAAACTTTCTCAGTTTTGCTAATAGATACCATGCTTCTACCAAAGTAAGAAATGTACAGCTAAATACAATTTAATGCAATATATTTAATCATTTCTTTTACTAGATGAATTTTCTTTCAATGAGGTCAACAGACAGAATGAAATCATTTTGTTTATTTTAACATTGTCAAATTATAAATTCGGCTATTAATAGTGGAGGCTTGTAAAAAGGCAATTTGTTTCTTCTGTGTGCAGGTGTGCAGCTGTTTTTCCATTGATTGATAATGGAGTTCTTACTTCATTGAGCGAGTATGTAATGTATTCATTTCGTATTATGAGATGTATAGTAATATATTCAGAGGGCAGTGGAGCAGAAAAGCTTTCGAATGGTTGGTAATAATGAAACGATTGTTCAGTGGTGTTCTGTTCTACAGTATAAACTATTCTGCAATGGTTTGGCTTCGCAGTTATCAGCATTTAACATGAATGGAACAGAGAGGTTTTTCTAATGTTTTAAACAGAAGCATTAGCAGAAGGTAAGACAGTTAAGGTTTTATAAATTGTTACAATCAGAGTCATTTAAATTGTAGTGTATGCATGTGCAGAAAGATTGTTTGAATGTTTGATGCCAACTAGAAGGATGCTATTGATTATTAGAGTATTTCCTGTTACTGTAGTTGACCTGTCTGGAATTGGGTCATATGGGTCAGTCTGCATACTTCATATGTAACATGATGAAAGGGGTATCAGACATTACACAAAATGTTATGTCTGATACTACACGACCAGAGATGTTAGAACTCTATTATTTCAATATTTCTAAGCCACGTTTACAGAGATGTGCAGAATTTAGTACTGAATGCCTAAAAAAAACTGAATTTGAAATTCCAAATAAACTTCTGAAGTTAAAATCCACTAAATTGAAAGCTGAGGTTAAGTGATACTGAATTGCAATTTAAATATAAGGAAGTAGAAATAAATAATTAAAATGAATTGACAGCTAGATGGCCAAATCAATTCAAATTCACACTGATGAACTGAAAGAAAGCCAACTGTTCAGTCCTTAATTTTTATTTTTTTTGTAAAAACAGATGGCTTTTTACATAATGTCTCGCCATTTACAGAAGTTCAGCTGCTTTTTTGGTTCACAACATTATAGAGATGAACAGCAAAGCTCAGGGGATGTGCGAGAGGTAAATTATAATCATTACCCTTGTTTTTCCTGTTTCCCTTCTGCTTTTAAAACTTACTCTACTGTGGTAACCTTTAAGTTGCTTTTTACTTTCTTTGGGGGTTGAACAAAAGACCAGCTGTCGATTATTTTGGGAGAAGACAGCATCAGGAGTAAATATTGATTCGGACAAAATGGATTTTTCTGCTTTCCCCTCTGGAGATGATAAAAAAAAAGGAAAACAGGAGGAACCTTTCACAGCTCGTTCAGTGGCCTTTTAACGTGCTTATAAATGGTATTAAAGAGTTTGATTCTGAGGGGGAAAAACAAGAGCACACGCCCTCTGTTGCCATTAATCATGCCAACAGTGGGAGATTCAACAGTAGGAGAACTGTAGACGAATAGACATGCGGTAATGAAAGGATCCAGATCAAACGTGCAGATGTATCAAATGATCTGAAAAGACACTTCATTTGCATATCTCTTTTGTACCTCCGGTTGTGTTCCTTTGAGCTTGGCTTAAGCATCTCATTGGCATTGTTGACAGGGAGGAATTTATGCTCCTTCGGAACACGTCATTAATTGGAAGGGTTTAAAACACAAAAGGCAAGCAAGAGGAAGAGATCCGTTAGATGAAATCCCAGAATTTTACCAGAGAGGGAAAAAGGTTTGAAGTCCAAATATCAGGAGACGAGTAAGTGCTGTTTACAAGCTAAGACAAGAAGCCAAACCGTTTGACTTCTCTGGTAAATTCCCGTGAATCACTCGATGCGGTAGCCAGGGGTAGAACGCTACAACATTTTTCAGAAAGCATAGACCGCTTGGGCCTCCCAGGAAGGGGGATAAAGCAAATACCATGTCAGCAGCGAAATATTGGGCCTGTAGAAAGAAGTTGAAAAAGTGGACGTCCGGTTCGATATCTTTGCAGCTCCCCCATGAATATCGCCCAGTAGTTTGATCTGCTCCCTCAAAATGTCTGAAGAAATCTTTCTTTTCCACTCTCAATCCACTATTGAATCTCGGTGAAAGGAAGAAGGAGGGCTGCTTCATGGGTTGGAGGGCTTATTGGCAACTTTGCCCTTTAAACTGATGGATGGTGTGACCGTGGTTGGATTTGACGGCGAGACTTGAGCAGATAATCGGGAAAAAGGACGCAATCACTCACGCCGACCATATCTTGCTTTCAGACACTACTGTGGAAGGGCTTAGCTCCAGGGGAAGGTTGTTTGGGAGTATGTGAGTTATTGCTAGCTTTGCTGGCTAATCTTGTCCATTCCTCTCCGCCACGGCCCTGGTGAAGGTGATGAAAACAGAAACCTGACTTTGGGACTCCTTTGTAGCTGCTTATCCGCGTATTGGATGGCACCCTTTGACCCTTAATACACATCCTGGGGTGTTGCAATGCTATATGAGTTGATGGCACAATTGTTGTGAGCGAATTGTCACCACCTCAGTTCTGATGTAGATGACCTTACTGACCCAGAGACAGATTCAGCAAGTATCAAAGAAAGTGAAGCTACAATATTGAGCCACTGTCACTGGAGTTACTTAAATGTCATGGCAAAATATCATTCAGCCATCAAAATCATTTTGATATGCTTAGATTGTTTTTAGCACTTTTAACCATATTCTGTTCACATTACTGCAGTTGTAATGTTCTAAGGTTGAGTGATCAGCATCTAGAAAAAAGATTTAACTCGTTTAATTTCAAATTATTCCCAGCTAAGTGAGTTCATGTGTTTTACTTGGGTAGCATAATGAAACAAGCTTGAATGTCTTTTATAAAAAGATTTTTAGGATATTAGTGAACATGGTTTATTCTTGGTCACTGTAGCTGGTTGGAAACTACGGAATATGCTTTCTTTTTAATTTTGCTTTGTTGCACTAAATGCACCAGTTGATTTTTTTATTTTTTTTGAGGAAATTATTAATACCTGTATTTATCAGTAATGCATTTAATTGATCAAAAGCAACCATAAAGAGTTTTACATTATAAACATTTTGCAGCCCTAATAAATATATTTAATGCACAGCTAGCCATGCATCATCCCTTACACACACACACACACACACACACACACATATATATATATATATATATATATATATATATATATATATATATATATACATACACACACACACACACAGTGGTGTGAAAAAGTGCATGAAGGGAAAACAAAATCCAAACCCACATAGCCCTGTGTGAAAAAGTGCTTGCCCCTCCTATTAAATCATAAAATAACTGTGATTAACTACATTATTTTAGAAAGCTGAGTTAAATTTCACTAGCCAAACCCAGGCCTGATTACTGCCAGACCTGTTGAATCAAGAAATCACTTAAATAGGACCTGTCTGACAAAGTGAAGCATGTTTAAAGAGCAACACATCATTCCGCGATCTTAAGAAATTCATAAACAGATTAGAAACAAAATAGTTTACATGTATCAGTCTGGAAAGGGTTATAAAGCCATTTGTAAGGCTTTGGGACTCCAGCAAACCATGGTCAGAGCCATTATCCACAAATGGAGAAAACTTGGAACAGTGGTAGAGCTTCCCAGGAGTGGCTGGCCTACCAAAATTACTCCAAGAGCACAAAGACGACTCATCCAGGAGGTCATAAAAGAACCCAGAACAACATCTAAATTACTGCAGGCCTCACTTGCCTCAATTAAGGTCAGTGTTCATGATTCAACAATAAGAAAGAGACTGGGCAAAAACAGCATCCATGGGAGAGTTCCAAGGCAAAAGCCATTGCTGACCAGAAAGAACACAAAGGCTCGTCTCATATTTGCCAAAAAATATCTTGATTATCCCCAAGACTTTTGGGCAAATATTCTGTGGACTGATGCGAGAAAAGTTGAACTTTTTGGAAGGTGTGTGTCCCGTTACATCTGGCATAAAACCAACACAGCATTTCATAAAAAGAACATCATACCAACAGTCAAACATGGTGGTGGTAGTGTGATGGTCTGGGGCTGCTTTGCAGCTTCAGAACCTGGATGTTTTGCCGTAATTGATGGAACCATGAATTCTACACTCTATCGGAAAATCCTGAAGGAGAATGTCCGGCCATCAGTTTTTGACCTCAAGCTCAAGCGCACTTGGGTTATGCAGCAGGACAATGATTCCAAGCACAGCAGCAAGTCCACCCTCTGAATGTCTCAAGAAAAACAAAAAGGTTTTGGAGTGGCCAAATCAAAGTTTGGATTTAAATCCAATTGAAATGCTGTGGCATGACCTTAAACAGTCCATTCATGCTCTCAAACCCTCCAATGTGGCTGAATTAAAACAATTCTGCAAAGAAGAGTGGGCCAAAATTCATCATTACCAACCTCATTGCCAGTTATCGCAAACGCTTGATTGCAGTTGTTGCTGGAAAGGGTGGCACAACCAGTTATTAGATTTAGGGGGCAAGCACTTTTTCACACAGGGTCATGTGTGTTTGGGTTTTGTTTTCCCTTCATAATAAAAAAACATCATTTAAAAACTGCATGTTGTGTTTACTTGTTATCTTTGATTAATATTTAAATTTGTTTGATGATCTGAAACATTAAAGTGTGACAAACATGCAAAAAAATAAAAAATCTGGAAGGGGGCCAACACTTTTTCACACCACTGTATATATGTACATATACATGTGACTTATCATATAAATGTGGTATTTTATACCACGCTGATATAGATTGAGCCATTATATACATTAGACAGTCTAAAGCTGAAATCAGGAAACTAGTCTGGTTCTTGGAGCCCCTTTTTTCAGCATTCAGAATGTTTATGACCCCAGTGATCTGCTTAGTCATCCAAGGTCTGCTCTCTGCCCTTTAAACAGAGTAGCTAAGCGCCAGATGTTTAGCCCAGCTGAATGGTAATGTCTTAAGGTAAACACTGTTGTTTTCTTTTGCTCTCAACTGATGTGCCCTTCATTCACACTGCAGTGGTTTTGCTTTAAGGTAGATCCTTTATGTTTATAATTTTCCAATAGTTTGGAAGCTCAGGAGTCCAAAGTTTGTGTTCCAATGCATGCAAGACAGTTTTCTGGAACGTTTTTGTCTCTATGTTGCAAAAGTTAGAAAAGCTATGAGTTAGTTTGAAAAGAAATGTTGTGATCTATTGCTGTAGATGAGCAGTTTATTACTGCTAAACTGAGTCTAAATCAAAGGCCAGGATCCCTCGGTGGTGCATTGTGTTTAC
The DNA here is from genome assembly GCA_036784905.1 of Acrossocheilus fasciatus. Lineage (NCBI taxonomy): Eukaryota > Metazoa > Chordata > Actinopteri > Cypriniformes > Cyprinidae > Acrossocheilus > Acrossocheilus fasciatus. The sequence continues at coordinate 8,259,984 of CM071955.1, forward strand.
ACATCTGGAGTTGGAACCACAATTGTGAACCCTGTCAGCCCTGCCTTCTAAATTACAGCAACAATGCAGATACCATCCAAGATTGAGTGTCTGTTTTCTGTGCCCAGTGCCTGGCTTTTTTTTTTTTTCTGCTTATGCACCAGCCCTTATTCAATGGCCCAGCAGGTGTAGTGTGTCCAGATTCCAGATGGTTGTGCAGGCTGCTTCTCCCACTGGCAAGCCAGATGCAGCTGTTTGGACGGCCGACTGATTGATTCCGCTGCAGACTCTCGCTGTGACCAGGCCTGGGTCACTCCTGCTACGCCCTCTGTGCGCACTGACATTTACCACAGAGCAGAGGATTCAGCCCAGGCTAGGGAAGGGAATGATGAGGGGACGTTTTCTTGCCCAGCTGGGGGCGGATTACGGGATGTCCTGGTCTTTTCATTGGCTGCGAGCAGTAGGGTGTCGTTTTGGCCAGATTTGAAAACTGAGACGTCAGTGGAGTGAAGGTTTGGAAGGGAATGTGTACCATCCCAAGCGATTACAGTAATTAATGCACATTAGATGCAGTCTGGGGTTATGGGTATTTTCCAGGGGTCCGTGGATATGAGGGATTTAGTAGGCATCTGTGCTTCAACCTGAGGCCTTCATTTGGTGCAACACTGTAATATTATACACTTTGAAATGTATGCTGAAATGTTACATCCATTAACAAGGATGGACGAACCATATGGGTATTTGGGCACATGCCCAGGGGCATCACTTTCAGGGTGGGCACCATGCATTGCATTTATTCTGGTGTATATAGTTTAAAATGCTTCAGTGGGACAGTTTTGACTCCTCTGGCTTTCTGTAGTGCAGTGTGCATAGCTGAACACTGGTGTTGTTGTAAGTTTACAGGCTTTTAAATGAGCAATTCTGAGATAAATTGGTTAAACCTTATATTAAGGTGTTCCTTATACCATTTAATTATGTAATGAATTACTAGTAATATTAATTAACATCATGTACTTACTCTAGGGTTAAGGTTAGGATTAGGGTTTGGTTTAGGCTTAGTTGTTTGTAATTATGAATAATTTACAGGTATTACTGTATTAATTACATGTAACATTTAACAAGAACACTGTAAAATAGAGTGTTACATAAAAATGAAGTTTAATTTAATACAGAGGCTCTCAACCTTGTGGGCTTGAAGGCTTCAAGTCAATGACAAAGAACCTTGTTTTCAAAATGTTTTTTTTAATTAATATATTAAACTAATGTAATAATTTTTATACATTAAATGAATTAACCACCGTTTATTTTGTGATTCCAGAATGTGTATTATGTATTCACAGTAACAACAATAGTTGAGGTAAAATAAAAATAAATGTGATTTTGTATTGCAGTACATCTTGATTGTACTGTATGTGCTTATATACTTATAAGTCATCCTGCAGTCATTCACTGGTAGAGAGCCACTTGTTTGGTGAGAACTTCCCGTTCCCAGGTTACTCTCTAAAATTTTGCAAAAATTCTGCATTCTGAGTTATTTATGCAAAAGCTTAGTTAAAAAAAAAAAAAATGTCTGCAGAACTGAATTACAACATAATCAGTTTACATGAAGAATAAACTGCAATATACAGCAGAACTGTTTAGTGAGATTACATTTCAATATAGAGCTTTAATCCTCCGAATGGCTTTTATTAGTGGCATAAATGACTAGACATGAATCATAACTTACCCCTAACACCACAAAACTCTTTACTCACTTCAGGTGCTGCAGCCGTTTCCATTCAGCTTGTCTGTAAACTCATATGGCCATATTGATTTTTTTTGTATTTTTTTTTTTTGAGCTGACATTTACACCAGACTCTGCCTAGTGACTTTGGCTGCACTGGCTTTCATCAATGAAGTCTCAACCTTAATCACACTTCAGGCCTGTCACAGCACCTGCCCGGAGGCCATCACCACTATACTCTTTAAAGAGACAACAGCTCCTGCTAAAGCCTCCAGAACCCATTGCAGAGTGACCGTGTGCACAGATTCTTAGAAAGCCACATGCCCAAAATAAACTTCTTTACCCTGTGTGTAAATGTCATACACTGAACACCACTGGGCAGAGTTTACTCAGAGCATTTGAGCTTCATACTTACAGTTTCTTACTTATGTATCTGCACCTTCATTACATGCATTATATTGAAGCGCTACTATGTACAATTATAGCCATTGGTCAGTTTTTGTGTTTTTATCAATGCCCTTCACGTATTCACTTAAACATACTGTAGTGATTTTGTCTCTAGTCTAAGTCATTGCAAACAGGCTCACTGATTTTAGTCAGATCATTTATAATTATTCATACTGGATATACTAATACTCATTCAGAGCATACAATGGCAAATAATTATTTTTATTTATTGAAGCTGCTGTTATAGACCTGAAAACTTTAATCGCTGTTTCATTGAATTCATATACTCGCCATGAGTTCTCAAATTTATTCAAATAATATTCATATTAATCTTTTTTTTTTTTAAATATCAGGTTCAATTGTACATTAGTTTAGTCGTGGTACTTATAAATATTAACATTGATTCAGCAACACACTTTAAAAAAAAAAGACTGATTATCATACATTTAGTTAAATGTAAATATTAATATTCATTTTTTTTTAGCACCTTTACATTTTTAAGAGTGTGTTCAATAGCATGCTAGGTTTGCAGTGGGATAAAAAGTAGTATTGAGGATCCAGAAATTTCTTAATGTTGGATCTTTATAGGTTTGTGAATTGATGTTCACAACCCATTTGCTTTCATAATGCGATGCATTTCCAAGTGAAATAGGATTTTAATGATTTATTTAGTTGGTGGCCGTACCATCCCAAAATGGAGCTACACCGAAAGTAATGCTTAAATAGCTGTTTGGTTGTTGGTTAACATTACTCAATAGCCCTATGAAGTGAGATAAGTGGAAAAGGAAAGTCATTTCAGAAGAGCAAGTTATTACGTTTTGATTTAAGGTTATGAAGACAACACTTTTTTGTCTTACAACATGAACCTATGAATTGAAATAAGACAGCAATGTGTGATATGAAAGTAAATGGGGTCTGTTTTGATTTCATATTGACCTAAGCAATTCCAAGTTTACTTCACTAATATATCTTTGCCCTGTTATGTTGCTATAGTCGAAATATGCAAGACTTTCTTAGTCTGTGTTAATTTCTTTCTGACTTATTGAAGTTGCTGATGACTTTAATGGGCTAATTAATTAAAGATATGATTCTCTGAGCAGCATTAAGGAAGATGATCTATAAAGAATGAATAGCCTATTCTACCATCATTATGGCTGCGTGATAATAATGTTGATATCAATTTGTTCTCATTTAGTAGTTGAATATCAGAAAGTGGTTTAACTTGGACTCTAGAAGATCGGAGGACACACTTAAAGCTGTTAGCCTTCTCTTTTAGCAGAGGAATTTTAGCAGAGAAATATCGATCTGATACTCGGCTTATGTGTGGTCGTTGCTTTTCTCTCACCCAATAAACCCGGCAAACTTTATTCACTCCTCTGACATCTTTATTTAAGAGAAAAATCAGTGAGGCACAAAAAGAATCAGAGAGTTTGTGCTTCTATAAGTGCTATCAATTGTGAAGAATGCAACACGACTGCAGAAAGAAAGTCTTTACACTTTGCCATCTGCAGTCTGTCAAGTGATTGTAATGTTTCTGCTGCTTTTGTTTTTGTTCCTCAACAGTTATATTAACCTTAAAACCCTTCAATGGAAATCAAGTGGTCTCCCATTTTGCCACATATGGTGTACGACTAAATTTTCTAATGACCCTTTGCAAACTAGGTTGTACAGTATAGGCAGCTGTAAAACGCTTTTAGAATGGGACATTTAAAATTGCTTTGGGTTACCACAGCATCTGAATGAAAATGACTCTTAGAGCTTGTGGCCTGCGTTATGGCTACGTTCTCATCTGTTGCGTTTATCCTCCAGTAGTTTTCAGGTTAGAAGGTCTAATGAGTAGATTACATGCCATGGAGAGGGATTACAGTGCTTTAGATCCGCTAACTATTGCTTTCCAGTGCTGTAGTTGCAGGGAGATATGTTGGTTCTAGACTTTCTATGGAAAGAATTAATCCAGGCATTATGGGTAAGATGAGATTCGATGCCTCAGATGCTGACCTCATTGATGAAGCCAAAAGAATCCAGCTATCAAGCGCTGCAGGATTTCTAACATGCATAAGTTGCACGCATAAATTATGGCGTCGGCCTTGGAAAAGTGCTAAAGCTAACGAACTAGAGAGTTTTGTCAGATACTCATCAAGCTGTTTTGCCTAGACTCAGTGTTAATGTAGTCGCAAAGTAAGGCACATGTTTAGATCTTCAATATAACTCAGGGTTTTATAGCGCAGTTTATGAGCGGAGACGGGGGATGGGTCTGAACTCTGTTTCCCCTCAGTGAAGCAAAACAAAAATCCAGACTCTCTCAGGAAGAGCTGAGTAAACCATAACCTCTATATCTCAGCTGGGTCTCATAAAGCCACCTCAAAGAAATGGCACTCATCAGTTTGGAAGCTTATTCTGTCTGTTTTTCATGCTTTATTTGTCTTGTCTCTTGTCACACCTATCTTTGTTTATAACAAACACAGCCGTAGCTGCTACCTTTTTATCATTTCCCTCAAACGTAAAGGGACTGTTCACCTAAAAATGTCAATTCTCTCATTATTTACTCACCCTCATATTGTTCCAAACCTGTGTGACTTGCAGAGATATATTTAACAATGTTTTTGTGTTGTTACAATAAACAGGCAATGAAGCTTTCAAGCTTCAAAAAGAATGCAAAAGCACCGTAAAAAAGTATCATAAAATGGCCCATACGACCTTGTGTGCTATATTCAAATTTGTCCAAATGAAAGCTCTGTATAAGAAACCAACTGGAATTTAAGTCTGAAAATCTGGACATGTTCAAGAGAATTGAAGATCTTTTCAGTTAACAAAACCAGCCTGAACGTTTAGCTTACGAATCAGACTGATCAGGTTGATTGTGATTGTGATTTTTGTTCCTCGGTTGTTAATCTTAAAACCCTTCAATGGTAATCCAATTTGCTAATGATTCTGTATCAGAAAGTGATTGAAATTTAAGTCTCTGAAATCTGAGCCCTAACGCTTCACATGTTTCAGTTAACATTGCATAACATTGCAGCTGCATTTTGTATTGTATTTTACTCTTATGTATTTTGTAGCATCTGTTGAATTGTACAAATGTACAAAAAATTGCAGTAGTTAACAGCCCATCGGATGGCCCATCTGTTGTATGGCTTCCTGATAATTGAAATATAGTGCATAGTTAAATTTTTATGATACTTTATGCTGCTTTGTGTGCTTTTTTAAAGGCTGAAAGCTTCAGTCCCCATTAATTGCATGAAAAAGTCTTAAATATCTCCTTTTGTGTTATACGGAGGGAAAAAGTCCCACAGGTTTGGAACGACATGAGGGTGACTAAATGCAGACAGAATTTAATTGTTGAGTGAACTATCCATTTAATTTTCCCCCTTTGTCGTTCACAAGCAGCAAGACCTAAAAGAAAAGCGGAGACTTCTAAAAGCACATTTAAATGTTTTTCTCTCCGGACCAGCAGGGAACATTGTCATTTCCTAACCCCTGTCCCCTCGATCACAGCCCACCAGTGTCATCTCCTCTAGTTTTGTTTAATAAGGAAATCATGCTGAGTCAAATTATTAGAAACTAATGAAGTCTCCACACAGCTGTATCACAGAAATGGACTGATAAGGTGACCAACATGCCAAGCAATCAATTACACTTTCCAGTTCAGACAGAGGAGAAGAAAAGCCAGCGTTATTGAGGGAGGGAGGGAACGGGATAAGTCGAGGCAAGGCAGCAGGTGGTGTTCTTGCTTTGGACGCCCGTCTCCCTGTAAGCAGCCACGCAATGGAGATGAAGGCAGGCCGGCGCAATCCCCTTGTGCTGGGCTTTCTTTTGTCACATGAAACAAGGCTACACGTTTTTGTGAGCATGGGTGCACATTCTCTCTTTCCCCTTACCTCATTTCTCTGTCCTCCCATTGGTTGTCATCTGCTCTGACACCAACTTGGATGCTCTTTCACGCACGCACGCGCACACACACACACACACACACACACACACACACACACACACACACACACACACACACACACACACACACACACACACACACACACACACACACACACACACACACACACACACACACACACACACACACACACACACACACAGACACAGACAGACAGACACAGACACAGAGTGTCACTGCTCACACAGGACGCTTTCTAGTAGTTTGACAGAGTGCAACAGTATTGAACATAAGGTGCATTTATAGCTTTTAATACACCTGTCAATATATGTATTAATTATCCTGACCCCTAATAAATCTGATTGATTTTTTTTTTAAATCTGATATTGATTTGCTGCACTGCTTGTCAGAAGGTTATTTATTTATTTATTTATTTTTTTAAACTTGACTTTTAGCATCATGAAAAGTAATGCGGAGCATCAGCCATTCTTCATTCATAGGGCTTCAGCTAACTGGGCCACAAGAAGGATACATGGAACATTAATGAAAATGTATAATGATTTATTTTTTATTATGATATGTTTTTTTTTTTCCTGGATCTATTTTTCTATAATTATTTTAATTGTATTTTGTACCTTTATTTATTTATGTGTGTGTGTGTGTGTGTGTGTGTGTATGTATGTGTATATATAATATATTAGTGCTGTCAATCGATTTAAAATTTTTTATTGCATTAATCACAGTCATGGACTGTGCAAATTTAAAATATTAGGATTTACCTGTAAATGTGTTGGAAAAGAAATGCATGACAATCTAGTTTAAGGAAACAGAACCTTTCACACTTCCACCAGGCATGAGACATAATCCTTATTATTATTTTATAATTATTCTTTTGTTTTTATTCAACCATTATCAGCCTTTATACTGGCAATAAAACGTTTACCAAGCCAAATTGCTTCAATCCCAGTATACATTTTCCCAACTATTATCAAAAGAATTTCTAAATAAATACAACAAAACATTTCTTGCGACCTTACGTGAAGTATTATGACAAAATGCATTATGAAGAAGAATTGGACCTGTTCTGCAGGTGCATTAGAGCTAATATTAGCGCCATGCTACATTAGACAATTTATGAGATTAATAGTACACTTTTACTCAGAACTCACTTCAAACCACCATCGAGTGTTTGTAATAACTTCCTTTTACGATCACATGTGGAATTTGGTCGTTTACTGCTGTCAAAATATGCTATTTATAGCCTTTTATATCGCTGCATTTCAGATGTAACGTTACACATTCATCTCAAGTAAATCACATACAGACCATATCTATCATAATCGTGTGTTTATTATCTTATATAATCTATAGTGGCTGTTGTCATGTTTATTTCTGCTGTCTAAAAACCTTAACATGTGCTCCGGCTGAAACTCACGTTGTTTGTGATATTACAACCGCCTCTCCGTTCTTAAGTTGCCATGGATACATTCCAATTATAATATAATACACATTAGTAAAAGGATCTATTTGAATTTTTATTTGTCTATATACACTTTGGGCGGCCACGGTACATTTCTGTGGTACTAATCTAAAGTAGCCCAAAAAACCGCAACCCACGACTCTGTAACTTTTTCCCGCGACTGTATTTTCAAAATAGACCACTCGTGCCGCTACCCTGGCAACGCTGGTTCGCTCTCTGTTCCCTCATCACATAATGATAGATAACCTTCTGTGCTGCGATGATGGGAAGAAGTTGGGGTCAAACCTTATCAAACGATTAATTTGCGTTAAAAAAATATTAACGCCTTATTTTTTTTTGATTAATCGCATGCGTTAACGAGTTAATGTTGACTCCCCTAATATATATATGTGTGTGTGTATATATATATATATATATATATTCTGCACTGTTTTTTTTTTTAATTTATTTTACAGTTTATACATCTGAATTTACTAACAGTGGATAGAAAAGCTATATATACTGACAACTTAAAGTAAATATTGTTCTGGTAATTTTATATGTTCATTTAAATATATTTTTTATTTATTACTGAGCTATCATAAATAAAAAATGATATATAAACCATATACTTTTATTTTAGAACCAACGTGATATGCTTATACAATTATAACACACCTAATATGTTTCTCACACAATATAAATGAGTCTTTGTACATGAAAATATGACTCTAAATTTTAGAAATGAAGTCCCGTTTAGGGATCATCTTATTTGGGGTCCTTAGCATAAAAAGTTACAAACCCTTGCTCTTGAGCACATTTACCTTGATCAACAATTAAAAACTTTCCAGACTGAATGTAAGAAGTCCTGTGTGAATTTCCCTTTAACACCCTTTTAAATTTTTACAAGTTCCCTTCACTTTTTTTTGCTGATGCTTTGCAGATTTGTGCCTCGGGCAGTTTGAAGGACACAACATAATTAATGTCCAGCCTTTTCTTTTCCTTCTCATCTTTATTTCTTTATCATTTTATTCTCTTTTTGTTCCGGGAGAGGGCAAACATGAGCACAGCACCCTCTGATAATATCTGCTCTGACATTTTTGTCTGGATGATTTTTTTAAGTGATGTTCACCATGCTGATTGGAGAAATTTCTGCCGTGCTGTCTTATATGCAATGTTATCTCTACCCTGCTGAGGCAGTTCTAAGAATATTTGCTTCGTATGCGGCTATGAAAAGTCATTGAGTTTCTGAGTAACTAAACTAGCTTCTGTTCTCTTACGAGGAACTCCATTAAGAGAACTCCTAAAGGACTGAAGAAGCAGTGGGTTGAATAGAAACAACCATAAAGAGAGTGGAGACCTTGTTTGGAAACGGTGCCCTTAACCCCCAAATGTATTTGTCATTAAACTGGAGATAAAGCAGAGTATGCCTTTGTGAGTTTAACAAGAGACTACATAGTGCTATCCAATCGTCACTGAGGGCAGGGCTATTTTAGTAGCAAATTAACCTGTAGGACAAGAATGAGTATTTTTTCCATTTCAGTAAACACAGCACTTTTGTCAGATTTGGCTCATTAAATCTAAAAAATAAGCTAAAATAAGCATTTATTTTCTCCTCAAAATACAGAGTGCTGAGATTCTCCATTTTTTTTTTTCTTGTCCGTGTCGTATCCTAGGGGAAACGTCAAAGAAAACTTTGTGCCGTATTGCTGAGTGTGCGATCGCAAATGGCTTTTTTTCAGCTGCAGTTTTTCCTTGAAACTCTGAATTGCTGTAGTAATAACATGCTTGAAGCTCCCTAATGCTGAAGCTCCCTGGCATGAATTCTTCTTTCAAGGGATTTGAAGGTAGCGACAGTGCAATAGCATACAATCTCATATCCAGAGTGCTCATCTGAACACACAGTGAGGTGCAGCAGCTGTTTGAGAGCTGCCCTCGTAATGTGCATTCTGTTTCCCAGCTGGCTCCTTACAGGGCCCTTGCCATCCTATGCTCTCCAGATCCGCAAATCAAACCAACACTTCGACATTTTTCACTGATCTTTTATAACTGACTTGGATATTAGTTTCAATAACCACTAAAGAGACCTCAGCGAAACGCAGAGTAGCAGAACAAGGCTGCAGTTCGGAAAGACAGATAAGGCATTTTATTCAATGAACGTGTGTTTTTTAAAAAAATTAAAAGTAGCTATAAACGTGTTTTTTTTTTCTTTTCCAGATTCATTGAATAGTTAAAAAGAACCTTTAGAAATCTTTAGTCTTTAAAAAACAAAAAAACAAACAATATCCATCTCTCTCTCTCTCTCTCTCTCTCTCTCTCTCTCTCTCTCTCTCTCTCTCTCTCTCTCTCTCTCTATATATATATATATATATGCGCCCTACAGAAGAAAAAATATTCATTATTCAGTGACAAATGTATCATGGTTCAGTGTAGATTCAATACAGTCTTGCAAAGTTAGTGTCGTTTCCATCTCGATTCAGTTCACATTTTCAACAATATTCGATTATTGAATATTAATTGTCTTTTAAACCCCAATTAATCACCTATGACTGATATATATATATATATATATATATATATATATCATCTTTAAGGGTGAGCCGGCCCTGTGTATGCTAATGCTATTTTCTTTTAAGTTAGAAAGAATAGCTTTTTTTAGCTACAAAGCAGCCGTGTGTGTATCCTTTCATAAAGAATGATTGTGAAGAAAGCATTGGGTTTTACTAAATCACAAAGGGAGAAACGAAGCCAAAACCTTCATTATTCATGAATGGGTTATCTAATCTAAAATATTTACGTTTTAGACAGCGCAGCTGATGATTTATGCTCTATGTTTCTGATGTAGTGAATCTGTGTTGAATGTATTCCCTAGGAAGGACCTCTTGAGTGGATCTCTGAAATTCTGTCTGTGTGTGTCTAGAGTTACAGTATGTACTATGTAGAACTGAGTGGAGGAACAGGGCTGTATATTCAAGGATGGCATGCGGGGTGTGTCATTGTCAGAAAGAATCGCTGCTTCCCTCCAGGTAAAAGGGTGATTGATGGAAAGCAAAAATAAGTGTGAAAGAGTAATAATGTTGCTGGAAGTAGAAGAGGAAGATGGACAGAAAGGTTGGTGCTGCATGGCTGACTGGTCCTTACAAAGGGGAAAAAGCCTCTTCGTCTACCATCGAACTAAAAGCAACAAAACAGCAATGTCCTCGGAGTTTTAAAAGCTGGATGATTACCTTTAATTCTTAATGAAGACAAGCTTTGCTTTCCTAAGTGGAAGGCAACCTAAAATTGGTATAATTGACCAGAAAAGCCCTCAGCAGAATCATTGTGCTCTTGGTTGCCGTAAAAGCAGCATTTAGTCACTGTAGGCTCGACAGAAAAACATAGAGCATAAATCATTGTTGATCTATGTGAATTACAATACTCCAGATTCGGTCAGTACACTTGTTTTAGCAGTGCAGTTGAAGTTGTTTTTCACTAAGAACACAAGGGTTTTTTGCTCTTTCAAAACAAGGCAAAATCAGGTTGTATAAATCCTTTACATAGAAAACCTTGACTATGTAGTTCTGAGAATAAATTAAAAGTAAGAAAAGTGCACTGAATGTTAGCACTGTGAGACAAATATGAAACTCTAGTTACATTTGATTGTGTTTGTTAAACTAAAGGCTGGCAATATTAACACGGTTCAAAGGTGAATTTACTTCTGTCATGCATATACAAATGTGGGGGAGCAGAAAGTTAAAAAATTTAATTTTAATACAAAGCTGAACGTCTTTAATTGTATACAGACTAGAATGATGACTATTATTTTGCTAAGTAGAGTTTAAAAAAGTGATCATTTCCCATAAGGAAAACAGATTTTGAGCAACTATATTTCTTATGCTTATGCTCTATTCTTATGCTTATGCTCTTATTCTTCTTATACTTATGCTCTATTAAGTTTTGATGCCTTTTGAAGCTATATATTTATCTTAGGTTGTTGGGTAAAAGCGAACATGACATGATGAAACAGATGGCAATTTTATTATAGCTCTGAAGGCAGCGACAATTATAATTCTTTTTCTGAAAAAAAACAATAAGTATGACTAAATTCAAACTTTTTAAGATTTTCTTTCTTCTTAAAGACTGTTCTTGCCTTTTAGAATTGTCAGTAAGTTCTAGGAGAAAGGATTGAACTCATTTAAAATAATTAAAATGTACTCGCACTTACACTTTTGCTTAAAAATAATAAAATGCAATGTAGAATCAATATGGGATATAATCTGTGCTATTATTACTTTGATTTCAATTACTATATGTATTAATGCATATTTATTAAATAAATAATTTATGTGTTTTAGAAGTATTATAGTTGTGGGTGCAGTTTTAATCAGAGTTTCAATTTTAATACAAATATAAATGCAATTTGAATATTTGAAAATGTATACTTATAATGTATAATTATCCACTGTATTCAGTTATTCAATGGAAATCTGTCTATCTGTTTCAGGTTGTATGCACTGGAGCGCAGGAAGAGGAAGAAAAGACTGAATGTGTACTGGGATTTCAGGAGAAGGAGTACCAGGTGGAGTACAGTGGAGGGTTCCTCAAAGACGTTCCTCTGCTGCAAGGTACGGCAATGATGTCATCATCGGTGAATGAGAAGGTGCAGGTTTGGTTGTGGAATTTGAGGGTTTTTTTTGGCTTTCTCTCGCCACTCGTTTTTTTCTCTTTCACACACCGTGGCTGTCTGAGCCACATGTGTACGCCAGCTGGAGAAAGAACAGTTCTCGAGGGCCTCGGGTGAATGTTGATTGTTCATTATTCTCATTATCATGCACAATACTTTTTCATTTATTAAAAAAAGGGAAATAACGGCTCCAGTGTCCAAACAAAACATCAAAATGATCTGGTGCTCATAAATTATTCTGTTTGATTGTGAGGATGTTTACAAAGCCTTTGTGATTCCAGTCTCTTCCAGTGGCTGCTGCTCGTAATGGCTACAGCTGCGTCAAACTTTCTGCTTAAAAATTCATGTCAAGATTCTGGCAGACAACGCCGCCATCCAGACATTTTCTGTCTGCATCATATTTTACAGAGGCAGTTAAGACAGATTATCAAAAACTTTAGAATGGCCAACACTTGCATGACAGCAGAAAAAGAAAAGCTGAGAGTGAGAACTGCTAATAAAGGAGTCGTTTCCTCACAGGTCTCCGCGTTCGCACAATGAAACTCTCCTGAGACCCCCGAGAATCAGAGTAATTAATGAAATTACAGTCTAATTACACATTAAGCATGTACATCCCCACAGGATACTCCTACACTGCCTTGCATGAAAAAGGCAACACCATGAGTGTTTTGAGAGCAACAATATATTAATCAGTTTTCAGATAAGTCATAAACAATGTGTTGCCTGGTGGAGTTGTAACCCACCCACCCCTCAAGCCTAACATGAGAAATGAATAAAATAAATGAAAAAAATCCACTATGTGGTGTTCAGCTCAGAGATGTCCAGAGGTCCTGTACTCCGTGTGAATAGTAATCAGACAGGGGACCAAACATGCTGCAGAGGTCAGTGCTGCAGTGAGAGCAGGCAGACAGTGGCTTCGCTCAAGCAGGATGGAATAGAAGTGTGAGGTGCTTGTACTACACTGATCCCTGATTGAGGAAAACTGGCAAAAAGTCATGAGAGATAGTAGTAGTGGAGGAGTATAGCCAAGCTTGATATTCATAACTGGTCCACAAAATAGCCTGAATGTGTTGAACTGCTTGAAATTTATGTACTACTCTTAAACAACTACCAAATTGTCAATCCATCCATACATCCATTGTTTGTTCGTTCTATCTATTGCTTGATAGTTTGTTCTGTCTATTGATTGATCAATCATTCTACCAATCATTCTATCGATTGTTTGTTCATTCTATCATTAGATTGTTTTAGCTATCAATCAGTTGTTCTGTTTATCAATCGATCTACCTATTATTCCATCTATTGGTTGATTTATCGTTCGATTAATCTATCGTTCTATCTATCGATCATACCCTTGTCTGTCCATCCATTGATCGAATCTATCTATCTATCTATCTATCTATCTATCTATCTATCTATCTATCTATCTATCTATCCATCTATCTATCTATCTATCTATCTATCTATCTATCTATCTATCGTTCTATCTATCGTTCTATCTATCGTTCTATCGTTCTATCGTTCTACCAGTTGTTCTATTGATCATTTGTTCTATTGATCTATTGATTGATCATTTTACCATTCGTCCTATCAATTGTTCTATCTATTGCTTGATCAATCATTCAACCTGTCATTCTATTAATATTTTTTTCTGTCTATCATTAGATTGTCTTGTCTATCAATCAATTGTTCTATCTATCTACCATACTACCGATCATTCTATCTATTGATTAATCTATCGTTCCATCGATTCATCAATCAGTCATATCTATTGTTGGTAACACTTTATTTTGATGGTCCCTTTTGAACATTCTGTTGACACTATGTAATGTTGCAACTACATGTCAACAAACTCTCATAAGAGTATTAGTGGACTGTCTGCTTCATATCTACTAACTCCTTATTGTGTTGGTCTCCCAACAGATATTCTACTGACTATAAGTAACTTTGCAAGAACGTGTCAACTTATTCTAACCCTAACCCTACCAGTCAACTAATACACTACTAACACTCTGATGAGAGTTGGTAGAAATGTAGGTGCAACATTACTTATAGAATGTGTTAAAGGGACCATCAAAATAAAGTGAAACCCTATTGTTTTATCTATCGATCATCCTACCAATCCTTCTATATATCACTCTATCATTCTATCAATCATTCTATTGTTATCTATCTATCCTTCTATCGGTTGTTTATGCAAGTAAAGATTTTGTCCACTTATTATCAGCGTCTTTGGGATGTTGCTTATAAATACTGTCAGTTACGTTGTGTTTTTGGAGCTTATTTTAATGTAGCCATATATTTGGCATTATTATCATCTTTTGCTTTGAAAGGCCTGGCAGCCGAGACTAGGGATCCAGTGGGGAAACAATGATGGAGAAAAATGATATGAAAATGTATAAATGAGTGAAAGGCATACCTGTGTTTCTGTAATTTTTTTTTTTTTTTTTTGTAGTATTTTAACCAAGCTGCCAGTGTCTAAACAGCTGTGATATTACTGCATTAACAACTACCAGTGTTGGGGTTAACACGTTACAAATAATGCAAGTTACGTAATCAGATTACTTTTTTACAGTAGCTAGCAAAGTAACGCATTAAAATGCATTTTAATTTAGAAGGAAATATCTGAGTTATTTCAAATATGTAATGACATTATTTTGATTCCCATCTCTTGACTGACAGCTCTCGTGTTGCCATATTGAGAGAAATCGGGAGTAAGTGCAGAGGTGTTGTGCGTGCTGTGTGAATATGATGCTTACTGTAGTTCTATACTAAATGCCAACAGGTATGTACTCATCTCACCCGCACAAAAACAGATTCAGTATTCCTCAAAATGAATAAAAAGTCAAATGCAAACTCAGAATCAGTGTTGGGGAAAGTTACTTTTAAAAGTAATGTATTACAATATTTCCTTACTCCTTAAAAAAGTAACTAATTATGTTTCTTAGTTACTTTTTCTGGAAAGTAATGTTACGTTACTTTTGCATTACTTTTTAAATATGAGCAGGGCTTGATTGTTTGTTTTTTAATATAAGAAGTTCTATTTATAGCAAATGTGAAAGCCTTTGCACACCAAAAAGTGTAATGAATAAACCTCAGGCTGAAGGAAAAGTAAATTCACGTCTGTACAGTAGAAGAAGGTTCAACACTCTTCAGCAATAAAAAAAAAAAAAAAAATGAAGCACAACTGTTAGTTTATCTAAAGTCATTTTTGCTTATTAGTATGGTTGAACTGGATCATCAAAGGTCAGCAGCAAAGACATCGGTTAATAAAATGGGATTGGATACATTTGTGTTATTTAACATTTAATTATTGCAGGTTTGCGTCAGATTCTGAGTTTGCATTTCACTGTTTTAATTCATTTTGATGAATACTAAATCAGTTTTTTTTTTTTTGCGAGTGAGATGAATTAATGCACATTCACATTGAGTCTAGAACTATAGTAACATCATGTTCACACAGCGCACACAATGCCTCTGTACTTCCGATCTCTCTCAACATGAGGACAGGAGAGCTGTCAGTCAATAAATGGGAAAACAAAGTAACTGGTGTTACTTTTTTGAAAAAGTAACTCAGATATTTTCTTGTAAATTAAAAAGTAATGCGTTACTTTACTAGTTACTTGAAAAAAGTAATCTGATTACGTAACTCACGTTACTTGTAATGCGATACCCCCAACACTGCTCAGAATATTATACAAACCTGCAATAATTAAATGCTAAATTACACAAACATAATTTATGTATTTAATCCCATTTTATTAACCCATGTCTTTACTACTGACCTTTAAAGATTCAACCATACTAAGCAAAAATGACACATTTTTTTTTTGATTTTTGTTATTGCTGAATAGTGTTGAACTTTCTTCTCCTGCATCATATTCTACATGCAATTTGTTTGAGCTGCACTCTTTACTGTACATGCCTTGCCCAGATTTAAGAAGTAACTCAAAAGTAACGTAATGCATTACTTTCCATAAAAAGTAACTAAGTAATGTAATTAGTTACTCTTTTAGGGAGTAACACAATATTGTAATGCATTACTTTAAAAGTAACTTTCCCAAACACTGACAACTACAGTAGTTGTGCACAGAATATTATGTTGAATACATGTGGTTGTGACTACCTGAAGTTTACAGAAGTTATTTTGGTTATGGTATGCGGTTGTCATTACCAAATTCTGCTTGTTTGTGTATTATGATTGATTATTTGTTTGTTTTTTTACGTTGTTGTCATCATTTCAGAAGTCACTAAATATTGCACTTTAACAGCCCTTATTTGTATTTTAATAATGAAGCATTTTAGGACTAGCAAATAACATTTATCAGTGTTATTTTGAAGAACATTTAAGGTTAAGGCTGTAAATTCCAGCCATGTCACCTGAAAGAAATCCTGAAAGATTTGTGTTTTAGCAGAACGGCGGGAGTGATTTGATTGGCTGATCAGGCTCTGTGGGATCTCATAGAGTCTTGCGATGATTGTCAGTCCTCGTTCAAAAAAGCAAAACAACTGTTCTTCTTGATTGTCACAATTCACTGGACCGTATCTCCTCGGAGATGCACAGTAATGTCTTCAAGCTTTTCTTCAACTCCTCTGGGATCAGAAGTAATGTCTAGCTGGCACTGCTTTGGGCCCCAGTGGGAATCTAGCATCTCTGCCAAAGTGCCTTTCTTTTCCATCTCCTCTTCCCAAATTGACAGTCGTGTCAACAGGTTGCACAGCTAAAAGAGGAAGAATGGGTACCGTAGTCTGCCAAGACAGTACTGCGGATGCTGCAGTTTGCGTGACGATGAGTTTTCTTTTTTGTGAACGTTTGTGTTTGTGTGTGCGATTGGGCATGACTGTTGAGTTTGCACACAGTCACCGATTTGGAGCCGGTTTGACCGCTGTGTTCCAAGTTTTTGTGTTTGGGGGAGTCATTGATCCATGTAATTAGAACAGTGAGAGTGGCGGCAGTCCTTACAAAAGATTGTTCCCTTTGAATTTCAATTTACTTAAGCTACAGAACATGATTACAGTGACATAGAACACCACTCAACACAATTACGCTGACAGACAAAGAAACAAGGTGAAAGCTCCATCATCAGGCCAAAAATGCAATGAGAAGTGCTACTTTTTCCAATGGAAAAATATATATTTTATCACCAATTCAGCAAGCTGGCCAATCTCGCTTGGAGTTTCAATCTTTTTATTCTATTCTATTCGATTGGGAAGGGCGCTGAGGCATTCTGTCATCTAGGGACCCAGCGATCCATGCACATGGAGACAGAGCTCAGTTCCGCTTTACTGAGTCACCCTGTAACCACTGTGCACTTCTATTACCCTGAATATGCTCCTGTCAGCACAGCACAACACACCAAACACACTCACTTAGGCGCACAACTTCGCACATGTGCAAATAACTTTCCTAGTAAACCGAAATATAAGCAATGCATTACCATGCTTGTGTGATCATTCAGTCAGAGAAGTACACTTGGTTTTCATGAAGAGTTCGATGTTCAAAATCCTTGTAGGTAATATAGCTTCTACAGAAGAAAACTGGCCAAGGCAAACTCATTCGTATTCATAGATTCAAAGAAATTTGTATGTAAAGCATGTGTGTATGAGTATAAACACATACTACTGTTCAGGTATTTGGGGTTGGTAAAATTTTTTTTTTTTTTTATGAAAAATCTTATGCTCATCAAGGCTACATTTATTTGATCAAAAAATGTAGTAAAACAGTAATATATTTTAAAACATAATTTATTCCTGTTGTGGCAAAGCTGAATTTTCAGTCTTTACTTTTATTTTACAGCGTTATATGTTTAACTATGACTATGTTAAGATTCAGTCTAATATGCCAATAAAAAATACTGCAGACTTTCTCCGGTTATATCTTTATTAAAATGAATCAAAAACAAAATTATAAATGTTTACTTTCAAGAGCCGTCAAGTATTTGCTATAGGCCTTTATCACACTTCCGCGTTCGAAAAGCAGAAGATTCAAATAGTAGCGTAAAAGAACTTCGGCTGCAGCCTCTATCAATGGCTGTGTCCGTAGCATGGCATTGTTGTGGATTATTTATGTAGAATTCAGCACATACATATTCTAAAGAAACCAATCTCAGTTTATAACAATTAATTGAGTATTATGAAACGAAGGAATATGTTGTCACGATATCCCGATGCGTATTTCGTGACTTATACAGGAGTGCGGGAGGCATACTGCATAGGCAGTTCTTCACAGTTTGATCACCTTATTTCATCACAGAACAGCGAGAAAACTGTACAAACAACACATCACATTAATAAGCATTAGAATTAGCCAAAGCTTAAAACATTCTAAAATTCTTTCACGCTACTAATCGGAGCCAGATGTGACAACACGCGGACTGTGATAAAGGCCTATAGCTTAAGCCCTTCTGTAGCAAATTAGCTTAAAAGGGAATTGTATATAAATAATTACAGTTAATTATGATTAATTAATTAATAATTATTGATAATTATTTATATCGGCTGACAGTAATAGCTGTAGCAGAATTAAATTGCCATCAACTGATCTGTTCGTCCAGTGACCATTCAGTGTAAGTTCATATCAACTCTAAGAAAGGATATTTTCGTGGCCAAAGAAAATACTTTCCTAAGTATTAATGCATTAGAGCATGTAGTAAGGATCGAAAATCATAAAGGGACATTAATTTGCAAGGCAGAACCAGAAACTCATGTAATTTTTGCGCACAACTTTTAACTAAACGCCAACACGCATAACTAATCTAAACAAACAAACATACATACACTCACGCGTATATACAAAATGGGAGCTAAAGTGGATGAATGAAACCATTAGAGAAGACAGAATGCAGTTATGGAAAGAGTCAGTTAACCACCTGAGTAAAACCATCAGCGCCGTTTATAACGGGGTCTATAACTTATACTAAACCTCTGTTAAGTTTAGTTATATGTACCATACTTGCACTTCCATGGCTGTTGGCATGTGTCTGGAATGCAGTCTCGGATGAAAAGTCTTGATGGTTTCAAGGTTTTGGACTCGCGATCACGTTCTTCCGAGTTGAAGAGTGATGATTTCCACAAGATGTTAGTCTGGCTCTGAGGTCCGAGGAGCTTTGGTTGAATGGAAAGTCAAGGCCGCAAGGCCTGGTGCAAAACTTAAGAGTCCCGAAGAGTTCTAGCTCACATCCTTTTAGGATCTAACAGAACCGCAGACTGAGATATGTTGGAGCCCACCGGGAATGCCAATACCGGCTCAGGCTCTCCACACGGGCAGCAATCCGGAGATTTAGCAGTAGAGCTTTTTTAGAAGAGAGCGGGCGGAACTGTGCGTGAGCCCTTTAAGGTCCGCGAAGAGTCACGCCTCTCAAGATGGGCTTGACCAATGAGAGAGGCTGAATTTCCAAGTGGGAGTTCGGAAATACTGGGGGGGTTTATGACCCTTTGTCTGAGAGCATGGTAATTTGCAAAGGGGTTGGGTTGAAAGTTGATATACAACTATTAAAGATTCTTAGGACACTAATATGTTGCATAGGTATCAACATGTAATATTCATTCTCAATTAGATCATCCGAAGACAAATTGATAGAGACCAGACACGGTATAAGTTAAAATGATATTAACAAGTGATCTATCATAAGCATGCATAAAACAGTATACAATACACAAAAACATATACAAGAACAGTAATAATATACACAATGACCTGAATGATATGTGTCTTCGTTCAAAGAAAGGTTTTTCTATTAATTAATTAGAGAAGAGTCCATTTTTATGGCATAATGTCTTTCCTATAGGAAAAAGATAGTGTGAGTTGTTCTGCATTTGCATTCCTTTGAGCAATAAAACTAGTGTTATCTGATGGGTTGCCATGGGACCGGGGGCCTGAAGTCCTTGACAGTCCTACTGGCACCGGGTATGTGTATTGGGTGAGGGGTCTGTGACTATTTGTTAATCTAATAACTAATTGATTTGTTAAATCAAATGCAAAATTGTGTGTCTGATTGGTCCAAATACTACACTTCCGTATTTCTAACGGCTCAATTACATAGATATATATATGTAGATGCCTCATTAGCAACTGTCCCTGCGTTCCATTCGGAAGGGCTAATCCCTATGCCCTAATCCCTTCAAAGGGTTTACCCTCCGGAGTGAGAGCTTCGAACGGTAGAAGGGTGTAGAGGACCAAACAGCTGTTTCTTGAAGTGCCCTTCTGCGTCATCCTCCCGTGCCCACACGGAGGCACCGTCATCATGGAAAGAATCAGCGCAAAGGATCATGGGGGCCCGAAGTGACCATCAGTTGTACCCTTCAAAATCCTTCATTCTGAAGGGCCCTTTGAAGTGGCCACTTTTGAGCACATCTGTTTGGAACGACCCTTAAATATGGCGACCATGATTGTTTTCACTCCGAAGTGCCCTTCGCCATATTGTAGCGGTCAACTTGACATCATTAACAATAGTAATCACTGAATATTCGAAAGACACCACAATCCTGCACAGCCGATGGTCTGTGAACCCAACGGCTCTGTGCGAACCTACAGTATGGTGAATGACGTCAAGTGGACCATTCCAAAATGGCAGCTGCATCTACGTGCCTGGAGTGGTCGAACAGGGCGTCTATATATGTCTATGCTTGAATCTCTCAAGTCTGCACTCGATGCATCCTCGATATCAAGAACACATCCAGGAACTTTCATGCATCCTCTGTACTTGCGTTCTCGAACTGAACTTTGACGGTTAATAATGATGTAGTGCGAGAACACAAGGATGCAAGATCACTGAAGAACACATATTGAGAAACAGCCATTATCCTGTTAGGTTAGACTAGTGCATGTGCGCATAGAGAGTGCATTCTTTCACTGCATGATTCAATCTATTAAAATGCATTTAGAATGATCACAAAATTCAAGATATGGGGGCAGAAAATGTATATATTTACATAATTTCATATAGTTAATCACTATCACAGAAGAGTGCCTTTTTATTCTCTCCAAAAATCAGCATGATTACAAATGATTTTTACAACAGTTCTATAAGCAAGAAGTTAATTAAGAGACTTACATTTTAGACAGCATATTGCCTGTTTTTGCTAAAATAAATAAATAAATAAATAAATCCAAACACAGCCACAACACTGTTTTGCATCTCTGAGCAACATGACGGTGTTTCATTCCTGAATGAATCGCCCGTTAAATGATTCGGTTCAATCGCAATGACTCACTTATAAACAGTGACTTGCTGCCACCTGGTGGCAGTTTTAATTTCACATTTAAAGTATCTTTAAATTTTTTATTAATTTCAAACATCAGTTGTCAACGTTTTATGTTTAAAATATAAAAATATTATTTATGCATTTGTAACTGCAGGTTAAAGCATTACATGTCCCTCTGAGCTGCATTAAACTGTGTAAAAACATCTAAATGCCATTCAGATGCAACTTCTATGTTTCCTCTGCTTTGCAAAGATGAATTTTGTCAATACTGACTTTTTTTTTTGACTTTGCTTGATAACAGCCCAAATGTCTTATTGAATTACTGATTTGATGTAAAATATTGACTCAAAAGGTGATGCACACTTTTAGAGAAAAAAATGGCTTTATAAAGGCTTTATAAAAATACCTATAAAAGGATGATCTATGACTTTTCTTTTCTTTTTTGTGATGGTTGTTCATGAGTCACTTGTTTGTTCTGAACAGTTAAACTGAGCACTGTTCTTCAGAAAAATCCTCCATGTCCTGCAGATTCTTCAGTTTTCCAGCATCTTTTGCATATCTGAACCCTTTACAGCAGTGACTATATGATTTTGAGATCCATCTTTTCACACTGAGGACACTTGAGGGACTTAAACACAACTATTAAAAAAGGTTCAAACATTCACTGATGCTCCTGAAGGAAATACGATGCATTAAGAGCTGGGGGTGAAAACATTTTGAATTTGAAGATCAAGGTAAATTGTACTTAATTTGTCTTCCGGGAAACATGCAAGTATCTTCTGTTCCTTCCGAAGGGCAGTACTAAATGGAAAAAAAAAATATATATATATATATATATATATATATGTATGTGTGTGTGTGTGTGTGTGTGTGTGTGTGTGTATGTATGTATGTATGTATGTATGTGTATAAATATATATAAATATATATATATATATTTCAACAAAATAAGAAAACTTTGGACATCTTCATCCTGTTCAAAATGTCCTGATCATCCTGTTTCACCCCTCGGCTCTTAATGCTAGTGGCAGTCCAGTAAAGAAAAAAATTCCAGTGCTATAGGATTATGAGACAGAATTTTATGAGTTGTTTACACCACAAAATTGCTTCAGTTTGTAGGGAACATGGGTAACATAACATAAGCTAAATTCAGTATGTCAGTACACTTCATTATACCCTTAAAATGAAACATAACCCTTCCTGTACTGATACAAGTGTGGTTGTAAGTACATCATACAACAATGAAGAGGTTCTAATGAGTGCAGTCTCACTGTCTGTGTGCTGAATGCATTTGCAGTATGTGCGTGTGAGTTAGTGTTTGCAGGTGTGTGGCTGGTGACTCATCGCTGGTGTCAGAGGCAGTCAGCTGTGCAGGTGACATATGCAGATTTATGTAAATACACTGCTCTCCTCTCCTCCTGTTTGGCCATGCCTGTTCAGTAATTATGCAGATGGAAGCAGTCTCGAGGTGGTCAACGCTAACCACCTGAGAGTCCTAGGTCAACAAAATTAATTAATTTAACTCTTGGAAAGACTGCAAACATACATAAAAGTCTAAATGTATATGAAGGAGCACTGAAATAAGCTTGGAAATATTTTTTTACTTTTTTTTTTTAAAAGTTAATTTGTATTTTAGAACATATGGGTGCCCAGTTCTTGCAAATGCATTTTTAGACTACAACTGTGTTTCAGTTGTAGTAAATAATAATACTAATAATAATAATGGTAACACTTTACAATGTGCCATTTGTTAACATTAGTTAATGTATTAACTAATATGAACAAACAATGAACAATACATTTATTACACTATTTATTAATCTTTGTTAATGTTAGTTAATAAAAATAGAGTTGCTCATTGTTTGTTCATGTTAGTTCACAGTGCATTAATTAATGTTAACAAGCACAACTCGTGATTTTAATAGTGATTTTTTAAAAGCTTTTTAACTTGTGGTTTTATTATTCAGTGTCATTCATTCAAAATAGAAATATTTTGCCACAATATACACTACTGTTTAAAAGTTTGGGTCAGTAAGAAATTAATAATTTTATTCAGCAAGAATGTTAAATTGATTAAAAAAAAAGTGATAGTAAAACTTATATTGTTACAAAAGATTTCTATTTTGAATAAATACTGTTATTTAAAAAAAAAAAATCATCAAAGAATCCTGAAAACAAAAAGGTAAAAAATAAATAAATAAATAAATAAGCAGCAGAACTGTTTCTAAAGTTGTTAATAAATCAGCATAATGATTTCTGAAGGATCAGGATTATAAAATATATTATTAAAATAGAAAAGAGTGATTTTAAATTTGATTGATATTTCACAATATTGCGGCTTTACTGTTTTTGATCAGATAAATGCAGCCTTGATGAGCACAAGAGAATGTTTTAATTTTATATGTATATGTATGTGTGTGTGTGTGTGTGTGTGTGTGTGTGTGTGTGTGTGCATAAATTACCTTTAAAAGGTTTGATCTTGACAATATGAAAACCGAGAAGTCAGTCCAGAGATAAATCTAAATAAAATATGATTACTTTTTTCCATCCTATCAAATTGTGCGCCTAAATTAGGAGTAAAGTCATTTCCAGGAACCCTCGCCAATAAAAGTCGGCGCTAACAGAAGTGCGGCGTTCTCTCGAATGGGATATCGTTTTTATATTACTAAAACGAAAATCAAATAAAGTGGAGTGCTCTCATTTCACTGGATACTCACCGTATAGGTATCTCCATTCTGCTCGTCCCACACTATAATGAAGGAGGAAAAATGGAATGCAATTTTATGAAAGCCAATGAGATTGATCTTTTCTTCTCCCAGAGCCCCTCACCGTTAATTCAACACCAGCTCCAATTTCACACACTTATTATCCCGCAGCTGGTCGCGCCAAAAATACAAACTCTGCTCGGCTCAAAACTCCTCCGCCGCTGGGAAATTAGAATATCACCCGACGCAGATCAGAGAGATCACATATCAAAAGTAGAAGGTGACACCGAGTATTGAGTATTTGAGTCACAGCCTGAAGACTGGACAATTTATCCTTTTCTCATTTCACTATAAATCACTTCATCTAGACCTTTTCTTGAAAACTTTACCTCTTTGAAGAATTGTCCCATAATTTAGAGAGATTGTAAATTCATTGTGTTTGTGAGCATTTGTTCAGCACTTGGTTTGTGAGCATTCTGTTCAAAATGTTATATTTGTATTAAATTAAATTAAAAAATGATATATGCATTAATGTATGTATAAATGTAGATGCATATATGTATAATTTGTCTTAATATGTATACACTGCCGTTCAAAAGTTTGGGATCATTACTTTTTTTCTTTATTTTTTGAAAGAAGCAAATGCTTTTATTCAGCAATGTTAAATATATATATATATATATATATATATATATATATATAGAGAGAGAGAGAGAGAGAGAGAGAGAGAGAGAGAGAGAGATTTCCTACATTGATAATAAATCAGCATGAATGATTTCTGAAGGATCATGTGACACTGAAGACTGGAGTAATAGCTGATGAAAATTCAGCTTTGCGTCACAGAATTCAATTGTATTTTAATATTTACTAAAATAGAAAACCATTATTTTAAATTGAAAAAAAAAAATCACATTTGACTGTGTTCTGCTTAATATATTTGTAATAATATTTAATATTCTTTAACATTAAAAAAAACCTTAAATAAGAATGCATATTTAATTAGATGTTTTTCTCTTAGTTGTTTTTTATCAAATAATTATGTAATTTTTGAACCCATTTTAAATTTTTAGATGCAGCCAGTATCTTAACACTTACAAACCTCTTTTTTCTTTGTTTTCTGATTAGGCTCGATAACATTGCTCATAGTGACTGCAGTTGACTTCTTCATAATGTAAATGTGCTCGTTGCTTCATTCTGGGATGTTTTCCACCAGATTCTAACTCCCCATTGGCAATTCAAACATTTACTTCCATCTATCCCTCTTGCTCGTCATTACATCATGCAAAACCAGGCCAGAAACTTTGCACCAGCCTCATTCTTCAGCCCGAATACAGACTGTCACTGTAACATGCAACGTGTGATTCACTCTCGCCCATATGACAGTAAGACTCTGAGTTACAGTTTTGATCGGCCATCATCACAATAGTGTTCAGACACTTCCTCAACTCTCAGTCCATACAACAGTGTGTCTGTTCAGGCCTGGCACTGATTATTAGCTCTGGAGTACCTCTTCCTGGAGAGATCTCGGACTTCCTCCATTGTGTTGTGCTTGACTTTATCATTTTTCCATCTTAAGTGCACTCAGCCTTCTGCATTGCTTACTGGTTTTAAATAAATTGAATTGAGGTATAGCCTCAAGATCGTTGAGTTTACAGGAGTAAGTTTTTCCATGCGTGTCAAATGCACATAAACACACTTTACTGCAAGCATATTTTTTACTGGCTGTGAAAGGACAGTTCACTCCATGGTCAAATAACATCAATTTATTGTATGTGATTGTAGAGGTAAGAGTTGATGACAGCTTACAAGAACCTTTGTTGAAAAAAACCTTCAACCTGATGCTGCACAGCACAGTCAAGCCTTTATCTCTTTGTCTAACAAAACAAATGTTTTATTTATCTTGAGCTATATATACAATATATTGTATACATGTTGAATTGGTTTAAGATTATCTTGGGTCTTTAAAACCAGCCAAATGACCAGTCTAGAAGACCAGACCAAAACACCAGTTTCCAGTTTTAGATTATTTAAACTGGTCTGAAATGGTTTACAATAGTCTCAGACCCTGGCTTTATCTTCATTACTAGTGCTGCACCGAAGTGTTTTGTTGTTGTTGTTGTTGTTGTACTGTTACAGTTAATCAACATTGAAATTAAAAACTGATTTGCATATAAAAACGCAAAGCAATTTGCACACTTTTTTCATAATTGCATTTTTTTAATTGATATTTTTTTCCAAAAAAAATTAAAAACTGAAACTGAAAAAAGTTCAAAGATCACAATTTTTTTTTCCCCAAGCAAGTATGATATGTGATTCAAAAGAAGCTTTTTTTCATGGTAATCTAATCTCTGTTTTAAAATGTGTAGCAAAGCCCTCGTGTCTCTCAACACGGCTTTCTCCAGCTCACGCCAGTCTCACAGCTGTAATTGTACAACATTAATCACACGGCCCACATACAACAGGGCCCACTGCCTCTTTTTGGGGTATTTTTAATTGACTATAAATCAGGCACACGCTTGACAAATGATGGTAATTACAGTGCAGTTGTTTCAGTGCTAGGGAGAGTGTTTCCCTTCAGTAAAGAGAAGGGTCGGCAAGGTGAGGCAAATGTTTCTGTGTATGTGTATGAGAGAAAGGGAGCGAGGACCTCAGGCAAACTGGTTCACACTTGCAGACATGACCCTCAGTGCAAGCTGTCCTGACTTTGAACTGAAGTGTAGGGCATAGAGAGCTGTATAGGAGTCAGGGGTAAAGACATCATAAAATGCGCTTTAGGAAATTGCTTTAATGGTTGGCTTTTCAGGACTGAATTTTATATTGTGGCCAAAACTGTTTTGGAGAAACAATTATGTTTAATTAGTGCTTTTCCGACGACTTGTTTTGACGGCATCTGTGTCTATTGTAAACAACATTGATAAACTACAACAGGTAAATCTGTCAGCCATGTGGACCCCAGGCCTGGGTTTACAATATAGATTTCTCGATTTCTTCATTTTGATGAATAGGGATCTTGTCTATGCTGTTTTCAGTTGATGTTTGAATAAACCTTTACAAAACATTTGCAGCATGCCTACCATCCAATAATCATATGTTCGGTGCATTGTTACTTTTAAAATAAACAGCTTACTGAAATGTACATATCATGTCTCATGTAATCGTTCAGCCAGTGTTTCAAATGTGTAAATGGCGTCAATAAAACAGATGTAAACAATTTCACGTAACATTACATTTACTGCAGGAAAGCCATTCAATGTCCATAAAAAAAAAAAAAAATACTCTAGAGAGGAGCGTTTTGCTAAATAAGTGCACTATATGTTTGAATAAATGTCATGAAGACACGTTTTTATTGTTTAAATTTGTATATTTCAACAACAAATTTGAGTAGAAATATAATTATATTAATTAAAAGTGTGAAATTGCCTTGGGTGCAAGTTAAATGTTTATTTGGGTGTGTGGGGGACTTGTAAACAACCTTTATTTTTGGTTTCAGTTTTTTGCTTAAATTAAAACTTTAATTTTAGTTTTGGTGTTTCAGGGGAAAAAAAATCATTTTGGTGCATCACTAGTAATAACGATGAAGCTTGGAAAGGCTATGAGACCATTGTAAACCAGTTCAGACCAGTTTTAACCATCTAAGACTGTAAACTTCTTAAACCAGTCTAAGCTAGTGTGCTGGCCTCTCACAGACTGGTCACTTGGCTTTATAAGACTGAGTGACTTTATAAGACTGGTAGATAAGCCTACTACGACCATCTTAAACCAACATAGGATGGGTTTAAGAAGATTTCTCATAGCAGGAGTGGTTGCAGATGGTTTGACATCTGCCATTGACATTGACATTGCCTGCGTCAAGTTCTTTTTAGAACTTGTTCTTCTGAGTTGTTTGAATGTAGTTCCTGCTGGTCTCCTCCCTGAGCACTGACCCATAAATTCCAGGACGTCAGCAAGCTAGGCCGGTTAGAAGTAGAGGGAGGCTATGGGCTTGAGTTCTAGGACACCATTGAGAAGAAGGTGGCCTACGGGGGGGCACAGCACTGGCAGCTGCTCCCTGTCTGCTCCGGGCTCAGTGACTGCCATTTGATCTCTCCTCCGCCGAGGCGAATGGCGCTATGCAAAATGGCCCCACTCCACTCGCTAACCTACTTAGCTGTGGAATTTTCATTTCTGATGCAAATCGGCGGTGAATCTGGCTGGACTGAGAAACAACGTTCACAACAGTGAAGAGGAAAATAACCAAGCGTGTTTCATTCAACTGCGTCCGTTCACCAAAGTGTGTGTTCATCATTAGAAACATGATCTTCGTAATTGCAGCTTTGAAGGAGAATTTAAAGAGTGTAGCATGATTCACACTGATATAAACTGTCGGAATTAATGCTCTCCAGTGTTCGACAGTCGCATGTTCAAATTAACTAGAATACTGAACCATTAGAGTAGAATCTGCTACATCTCTGCTGCCTAAAAGGTCAGCGGCAAACTTATACATTTTAATGAGCTCTTGGAATTCGAGGCTTATTTGCCATAAATTTGAATAAGTGCTCTGCAAGAGGAAGCAGTGGGTTTGTAGTGCTAAAAATGTTTAAATTGTGACTGTTTGATATGATCTGATTGTATGACATATTTTTATATCAACATCTTTGTGTAATACCACATGCAACACAAAGGTGTTGATATAAAAATATCTCATGTTTAATATTAGACGGCACAGTATACACAAAATATTTCCATTAAACTGTGAACAACAGCTTTAGTCTGTGATCATTAAGCCGTATGCAGACCTCAGGGTGAAAACTTTATATGTAATTTAATAAAAAAAGGAGCCCTTGAGCTTGAGAGGTAATAAAAGATTTTTCTCTTCCTCTTCAGCTGAACAATAAATCCAGAATCTGTGTCATGTTGCTAGCTTCATGTTGCATATTTGCTTTATGAGATGAACATAATAAATCATAACGGGTTATCAATTATATATCCATCTTCAGGAATTAGCTATAGTATTAATAGTACAATAGAATGATTAGTTCGTCCGCAGTACGGACCCTTCTATTGACTTTGAGAAAAATTATTCCTCTGGCCACGACAAATAATTTTCTTAACGAAGCAGTGCTCCGAGCATTGTTGCAAGATCGGACGTTAAAGTGACTTAGTTCTGAGAGCAGCAGACACAGACAACCAAGCGTGAATACATATGGATGTTTATTAAACTACACTACAGGGGAACATGAAACATAGAACTAGACACAGACATACACACATTAAACATGGATGCCAAGGCAAGGAAGGCATAGAGAGAGAGAGAGAGAGAGAGAGAGAGAGAGAGAGAGCGAGCGAGAGAGAGAGCGAGCGAGAGAGAGAGCGCTCGCGCGCAAGAGAACCATGGCAGGATTTTAACTAACTAAAACCTGGGTTTGAGCCATTAGAAAATCATATCACCTTAATTAAAAGGGGTCGAAGCCTAGAAGCGCATCTAGATAGTTAACAAGCGGTTACTTGCATGGTTTTTGTGGGTGCTGAGTAAAGTATCCTGGTGCATGTATAATGCGTAGATTCCCGGGGGGGGATTCCTTTTGGAGTAAAAGCTTCGTCCTTCCAGCCATGATTAGTCCGAAGTGAGTTCCCAAAGTTACCGAACTTAAAATTGCCAGAAGATCGGGCTCCCCGGAAGGGGAGCCGCGAGGTTTCCCAGGTGATCTCCAGGGCACTTTTTGGTAGAAGAGCGAGAGAAAGAGCGCGTGGGCTCTTTAAAGTCTGCGAAGAGTCACGCCTTTCAGGATGGGCTTGACCAATGAGAAAGGCTGAATTTCCAAGCGGGAGTTTTGGAAATACTGGGGGTTTTATGGCCCTTTGTCTGAGAGCATGGTAATTTCCAAAAGGGGTTGGATTGAAAGTTATTATACAAACTATTAAAGATTCTTAGGACACTGATATGTTGCATAGGTATCAACATGTAATATTCACTCTCAGTTAGATCATCCGAAGACGAATTGATAGAGACCAAACATGTTACAGTCAGAGTGATATTAACTATTGATCTATTATAAGCATGCATAAAACAGTATTAAAATACACAAAAACAGTAATAATATACACAATGACTTAATGATATGTGTGCTCATTCAAAGAAAGGTTTTCCTATGAATTAATTAGAGAAGAGTCCATTTTATGGCATAAATGTCCTTTTCCTAAAGTGGATATGAAGTGAGTGTTTCTTGACCATTTTGCATTCCTTTGCGCAATAAAACTAATGTTATCTGATGGGTTGCCATGGCACCGGGGGTGCTCTGGCGGCGTCTGCAGACATAGGGGCACCTAAGAATGTGTATTGGGTGAGGGGTCTGTGATTATTTGTTAATCTAATAACTAGTTTCATTTGTTAAATCAAATGAGAAATTGTGTCTGATTGGTCCAAATGCTACATAATTCCCCTCTTTCGAACGTTGTTGTCCGTCCAATAGACAGCAACGAGCGACGTTAAAGATGCAGAACAATCAGACTTGCACCTGCCACTCATGGCTGGGGGACAGTGGTGGCTTTCTGGTTGTTGGTTGCCTCCAGGAGTGGTTGTGGTGCCGTGGTGGATGCTGTCAAGTGGGAAGCTGTGGAACTGTAGGCTGTAGTAAGGTGCGGATCCTCGAGCTGGTGCAGCAGATGTCGAGGCAGTGTCAGCTGTCATCCCGAAGTGGGTTGGTCCGGGTCAGATGGTTGTTGATGCTGTTAGCCAGAAGGCTATCTGTGGTACCCGTGGTGTGGAACAGCCGGGTTAGACTCTCACTGGTGAGAGTGCAGGTGGTTGTTAGCCCTCTGTTCTGCTGGAACATTACCATAAATCTGATGTTTGCGGTGTCGCTTTGCTTTTGTGGCGGCACCGACTTGAGCTTGCCTGAGTTGTGTTGGTAGAGGTTTCGCTGTCGGGCATGTGGGCCGTTGCTCAACCCAACGTTGTCTGGTTGCTTCTGGGGTGTCGACTAGTTTTAAGGGATGCTCCTCCCTTGGAGGGGTCTGATGCTGTGTTGCGTCAGGCGAGGAGTCAGAAGTTTGTCCTTCGCAGTACTCCTCGGTTGAGTCTATTTCAAGGAGCTCTTCTGCCAGTATCAGAAGCTCCTGTAACTCAGAAGTAGGAGTGTCCGGCTGTCCTTGTGAAACATCCGTTTGGCACCTGTGTGAAAGGTGTGGAGGAGGATCTTGTGGGGACTGTCGTCGGACATACCATGGTGTTCGCAGGATGAGGATGGCCTTTTCCATGGTTCCTGCCAGTGGCTTTTCTGGGACCTGGGTCTGTTGCCATGGCAATGGCTCTTTCCTCTGCTGGCTAGTGGCTTTCTGTAGAAGGGCCTTACATTGTGGCAATGCTGGGTGCCTTCTGGCGTCTGTTTTGGATTCTGGGTTGTGCAGTTCAGATTCAGTGGGGTCTTACAAACACCTTTGGTAGAGGCCTTGTGCTTGTTAAAGGCCTTCCGTGTCAGGTCACGCAGTGTCTCCACCTGGGCCCCTCTTCTCCAGTGGTTCCGTTTGAAGGTCTGAGGGCGTGCAGCTGTGCACCTGTTCATGGACCTTTGCATCAGGTTGACTCTCAGGACTGGATGTGGGTCTGAGGAGGTGTAACCTGTCTCTGTCAGTCGCGTGAGCTTCCACTTCTGGATATCTCGGCCTTCTGTAGTGTTTGGTCGAACTGGGGATGTTTTGGCCAGTTTGTCAAGGTCTTTGGGAGTCGTCTCGTGCAGTTTCGGGGTCTGCATGGAGAGGGTTTCTTCTTTTGCTAGAAGGGAAGAGTTCTGTGGTGAGGGCTGGCGATGCTTTGGTTTGCGGCCATTCACTTCTTCCAGTGTGTAGCAATTCTTGGATGGGGGACTCCATTCTGCTCAGCGGTGGTGATGCTGACGAGGGCTCCGCTTTTCTTGGCTCTAATTCCTTTTTAGGTGGTCTTCCAGAGCATTTATTTCAGAGTCTTTTGTTTTAAGGTCAGTTTTGGCTTCCTTTAGTAGCTGTTCTGCAGACTGTAGATGTCTTCTCATGTCTTTCTGGGAAGCCTTTAGTTCTTGTCGGTCACTTTCAGCAACTGCAAGGGCTTCTTGGAGCTGTTCAACTTTTTCCTTTGTTTCCGGTTTCACTCCACCTGGTACCTTGAGTTTATCCCGAGTCTTCATTTCGAGCTTGTCTGTGAAGCGTGAGATGTGCAACAGCTCTCTCAGGAACTCAGCGGTCTGATGCCTGAAACCATCCTGGACTTTCGCTGCCAGTTTGTCTATGCGGGTT
The DNA here is from genome assembly GCA_036784905.1 of Acrossocheilus fasciatus. Taxonomy (NCBI): domain Eukaryota; kingdom Metazoa; phylum Chordata; class Actinopteri; order Cypriniformes; family Cyprinidae; genus Acrossocheilus; species Acrossocheilus fasciatus. Next base: position 8,292,303 of record CM071955.1, read on the forward strand.
TTGGCCATGTATCAGTTCCTTTTGCCGATGGGTGCTGTGCTTGTCGCGTAGTGTCAGCTGGGCTTTGAGGGCATAGCTTAAGGAACTGATGGCCTTGTTTAGCTCCCCGTGGTGGTGATTCTGGCTTGAGTCGTGTGTCAGGAGTCTTTTCCGGATTGTGACTATTACTCAGAATATTAAAAGTTCAGTGGTCTTTAGGGTGAGGCTCTCTGTAATGCCTCTTAGTCAGGTGTTCACATCTCCTATGGGGTTTGCTTTCTGTGACATGCTGGCAGACTGGGAAGTGAGGACTGACACAGATCTGCTTGGTATTATCGGCCCATATGTGGTGAAACAGCTAAGGGTCATTTCAGTGATTGTAAACCCAAAGTGGAGTGCATTGTAGTGGGGCTTTGTGGTTCAGGCTTGCTGTTTTGGAATTGACATGCTCTGACACATTCCGCCACATCTTGCTTTATGCCAGCCCCGTATGCCACTTGTTTTAGTGTCTTATAAGTGTCTCTGGTACTGTGGTGTCCAGCACATGGTGCGTTGTGGGTATGCATTGACCTGACCCCCCTTTGTCACTGTGTCACCACAAGCTTTGGCGCAGAGTGGGCATCAGGGACACAGTATGCAATGTTGCTCAGCACATGTAGCATGTGTGTGACGTCATGCCGCAGTTTGAGGGCTGGAGCAGCAGCAAGTCGAGTAGATGTGATAGGGTGGTTGGATGGGGTTAGGGAGGTGGTAGAGAACAAGCTTTATTGTTCAGTCAGCGGTTTGCATTTAGGCAATGACATTTATGGATAGCTTTTAAGTTAGTGTCAGGGCTGCGAGGTGTGTACCCTGGAGGTGAAAGTTGGTTTCATTCTGGTTACGGCTGCCATGTCATTGGTGGGTGGGTGGGTGGTTCATGGTTGAGGCCGTAGCTCACCATGCAATGCACTTGCGATGTTGTTGCACGCCTGGTACAGGTGTTGGTGCTTGACTGGCTTCCTGTTCATTGTGGCAAACTCATTTTTTTCCTAGCCAAGGAGGTGGCGTGCGAAGCTGAGATTGGCATAATTTGAGTCTGTGTAACTGAGGAGTTCTTTGATGCAGTTCTTGTGAGCTGATGCGATTTAAAGGGTTATCAGGATGGCTGTCACTTGTACTGTGATGACTGGGAGTCCAGCTTGAAGTGTTGCTGTGGTAGACTGGAGAATCACTGGATGATTCGTGAAGTGCGGAGCTGGGCTCTTTTGTCATCTGAGTAGTTAGTGCCCCGGTGGGAGCAGTGTTCTGCTGAAGTGGGCAACCCCCCTTTAGTTCTGGCCATGTTGTTGGTGTAGAGTGCAGATGCCATTTGAGTTTGATGATGTAATGTGGTCTTGAGTGAGTCCACATAGCTGACATCAGCTCTGCATTGTTGCTTCTTGTGAAGAGCAGCTTTGGCACTGGCCGTTGTCGACAGGTGCAGGATGTCTCTTAGAAAAGGGGGTGTGGCTCAGAGTGGGGCCAGGTTCCCTCCATCCCCTTGAAGGTGTGTGCTTGAGGGTTTGGCCACGCTGTCTGTGTGTCACACTGTTGCTGTCCGTTCCCCTTTTGTGTATGCTGGTAGTGCAGTCTCATATTTTTGCCAGTGTAAACATCTGGTATGGTCTGGCCAGACGTTCTTGCACTTTACAGGGCTTCTCCGGGGGTTGCGAGGTCTCATAGGAAACTTTTGCACTTGCTTGCGCAGGCAGGTCTGGTGTGTGCTCGGTGAGTGCTTTGAAGCGTGTGAGGCTTCAGGCCATGTCCTCATGGCTGGCTGTGAGATTTTCCCGTGACCTCTGTGACCTGACAGTCTGTCTAGGTGACCTGTCTGGCTGGAGTGGCTGGGGTTCTTGCCCTTCAGCCCGGAGATTCGGCTGTCTCACTTTCAGCAAAGGGTCAATGTGACCCAGCAGCTCTTTATCACTGAGAAGGTTGTATGCATGTATGGCTGCGTGTTCCGTGCACACCTTTGGGCTTTAAGAGTTCAGTTCTGTTGCTGAGCTTCAGCTTGGGGTCTGCCCAAGAGTTGGAATTGACATAAAAATTGGATTTACTCCAGTGTCAGCAGAACTCCAAGTCTCGCCTTGTTTTCCAACATGCTGTTTCCTGCTGGTTGGGAACTGTGTTGACTTTCTGATGAAGCATCTATCACAGTGATGTGCCTTTCAAGATGTAAAGGCAGGAGGAGTCTGGGTCGTGGGCTGGTCTGACCTTGAGACTGAGTTCTCGCGACCAGCTGAGATGTCAGGTCTTATCTCTGTGACCTGGCTGTGCACTTCAGATGAGTTGGCAGGCTGGAAGTGTGAAAGTTCCCGCACTTGAGGCTAATTCTCTGAATGCTTAAAGTCCCTCGGGCTCAAAACCATACGACAGGTCCATGTTGGTGAAAAGAGGGCCGGTGTTCATTTGGGGTTGTGTACACAGGGTGTACGGTCTCATGGAGCTGATGGTCAGGTGCAGGAGAGTTGACCGTGTGTTTATTTTGGCTTGTCGTGGGCCGTCAGCCGTCTGCTGATGTGCTGTTTGGGTGCCATGACCATCTGGCATTAGGATGGATGTCTCTGTTGTGAGAGACTGTTTGACAAGATCTGGGCGTTTCTTTTAGTAGGAGGGCTTTCTGGTAAGTTTCTTATGCCACTCGCAGTTAAAAGGAGTTTTGAGAGTCTGATATATCCTGTTTGCGCTGCTGTGGAGGCCACGTTTTATGTCCTCAGGATCTCTGTTGCTGGCCCGTGTGCACTCCAGAGTCAGTTCTGGGTACTGTGCAGGGATAGGCAGGATTTTACCAGTCTTTATGGAGGCAGCGCTGTGTTGTCTGTAGGCCATATGGGCTGAGTTCCGCAGATGTCAGGTGGTCATTGTGCGGGGGAAGACCATGGCGCTTGAATGGTGACTCACAATGTGATGCATCTGTTGTCTGCCGTAGACTCAGAGCTGGCTGTAGCAGGCTTCTCGTAAGTTTTGTAATCCGCTTTGACGGTTTCAGACTGCTGGTACAGGATGTTGTGTTTCAAGGCCGGAGGTGATCCTGAGCAGATAGCCTGTCTCGTGTGGTCACATGGGGCAGAGTTCGAGCATAAAAGTTCATGTTTTGCAGGCAGGCCAGTGTGGTGGCCTTCTGCGGGCCAGTTGGTTGGGGTCTGTGGGGCCACACGGTGTGTGTATCTGCAGTGATGCTCTGGAAGGGTCCCTGCCCCACCTGTGGTTGCTGGCAAGTGAGGTGTGAACAGTGGGCCTGGGCCTGCTTGTCAGGGGAAATTCTGTGTTGTGTTTTCCCTTTCTGTTCACCTCGTGGTCTGCAAGCCTATTTCAGTTCATTTGTGACATTGAGTTTGCCTTGGCTTTGTTGGTTGGCGTTTGAAGTTGCCTCGTCGCTGAGCAGAGACTTGGATTTCAGCTCGGCAGCTTGCAGGTGGCATTCACAGGCATTGTTTCAGTTCGCCTGGGTCATTACTTAAGAGAGCTTTAGCCTGCTGGAGCCTCTCTGGCTTCTATTCCAGCTGCTCTCTGTGCTCAGTGTCTGTGTGGGTTTTGTAGAGGCATCCTGAAACTTTCTACTTCCTCTTGTAGCTCCTTGTCCTCTTCATCCGCTGTCATTTGCTGGTCCAGCTGGCCTGGCGGTTCTGCACGCGCTCCCGGTCCTCCGGGCCTCCTTGTGGTCGAAGCATCTTTCGCTTGGCTTTAACTGGATGATGCGGTTGCAGGCAAGAGCACCGATGATCCTGGCTGGCTCTCTGTGGCTGTAGCCCTGGTTTGATCATGGTCTGTCTGCCAGTTCAGGTTGTCATCCAGCTGTTTCGCTCATGTGCTGTAGATCAGGAGTGGTCCCGGACCGGAGGGCGTCTGTTGCAGTGCTTAGCCAAGCCGGATAATCTGGACACAGGTGGAGCACAAGTGGAGAGGGAAAAACACAAAACACCAATGCAAGTCCGCACAGATTTAGTGAGCTAAAATATTTGGGCTATGTGTTGCATGATTAACTGGTGTGATCAGTTAGTGACGCAAACTAAACGCTTACATATCGTGGCTGCTAAGGCAGGAGTGAATAATTGGTGTGAGTGAGCACCCGAAAACTATGGGTAACACTGTTGATGGGTGATAACCTAGGGGGTCATTTAATGACTTAGGCTATTTGGTTTATCAACGTTATTACCAAGTATTTTCTGATGGTTCAAACAGGTTTGGTCTCCGGGCCCACAAAACAACCAAAACAAACAGAACCGAAATTAATAATAAAAAAAAAAAAATCAAAGTTCAAATTTAGAAAGGAATAGTGGGAAATCAAGGGCTTACTACCACCTCTAGGGGCTGTGACAAGGACTGCGGAGCGGAGCAGCTCTTGTACTGCCTAGGGAGGTGATGAGAGAGATAGCTGGACAGACCAAGCACGCTAAAGCAGAGAGGCTCTCTAGTCCTCTTCACGTTTCATATTGAGTGAATGGCTATATCTTAGGTGTTGTTAGGCTTGGTGATGAGCTGAGGTTACCCGGGTGAGCCCCAGTGATTGGGCCGTCTCCCTTGACTCTCCCGAGCACACAACTGCAGGGGCTCCTGATCACTCGCACCCATGGCACCCGGTGGCAACCACTCAAACAGCAATGCCTTTTGGCACAATGTTGCATCACTCAAGTGAGGGAGGCTCAACGACTAGCTGGCACAGCCAAAATTGGGTTTCGCCTGTGGGTCCCAAGTTACACGGACCCCTTTTGGGCCTCGAACTATGGATGAGTTCGCTCCTCTCAAAAGGGTGGACCACCGTGTAACTTCACAGGGTACTTAACCAAAATTGCCCTTATGTGTCAGTCAGTATGGTTGATACAACACTTGAGGTCCCTATTGCTGATGTCGTGCTGCGTGTTGCCACTCGGAGTACAGGGCCAGAGGTATCCGAGGCGCCCCCTTTCCAGTACATGTCGGGTAGGTCAGGCAGACGAGTCCAGCCCCCGAGAATTCCCCATGGATGACTCGTCAGCTTACTGCCGAGCACCAGGGGGCATGCTACCTGACAGGGAACATTGAGAGGGGACAACAGAAAGATTAAGCGTCTAGGATGAAGCAGCTTGTGGCTAGCATTACCTATGCCTATAGAGGAAGGAGAGGAAAAGGGTAACAAAATAAAATTGAAAATTGAAACAAAGTTAAAATGTCCTAATTGCGTAGGAAAATAAATGGAAAATTGTTTTAAATAGATTTAAAATCTAAGTAAATTAAATTTTGCTCAATAGGTGTAGCTAGACTTAACTACAGACTGGAGTAGATGAAATAAAACAAGCCCAAATAAAATAAATAAATAATTGCTGCAAATAACACGGTAAAATAAAATACACAAATCAACCAAAGCATGTGGGGGAGACCAAAGTAATTGATAGCTCAGCAGAAGGTGGAACAGAAAGAAACTGTAGAGGTAGGAGTTCTGTTACACTTTACACACACTGTCTCTAAGTGTCAGTCGGATGCTAACAGCTAACAGCTGAGGTAAGGGCTTTAGCTCCTATCCATGTAGGGCCGTTAGCGCGGTAGCTTTGGCTACATGCAATGGTCTGTTTACATTAGTCTGTGACGTATGCGCTGTCTTTAGTTTGAACCGGAAAGGGCTCGCTATCGCCTTTCGGGGTCAGGCGTTGCTAAGAAACCGATGCACGCTTAACAACCGGTGTGTGCGCGAAGCACGTGAGCCAGATGTAAACATGCATGGGAATCTCGCGCTCATCCAGTCGAGCTGTCGTTCACACTTCATTCATAACTTACACAGCGCGTTCACTTCACAGACAATGGCAAAACATTACACCATTAAATCGACCAATTGCATCACATCAGTGGATTAATATGAATGCAATGACACGCGACAATAAGCAGATGAAATACTGTAGTGAGATTTTTTTTTTTTTTTTTTATCACACAGCTAAAATTTAAGCCGCTGTCCTGAGGAGATTTATCTGTTCAGGAGAGACTTACGCGGTTTACAACGAAACCCGAAAGTGGGGATTTTCTTTACCCAATATCAAATAGATTTCATCTAAAACTCTATGCACTGCCGATCTGACATTTACTAGTTGGATATGGGACTTATGCTGTTCAAAACTGAAAATGGGGATTCTTCGCCCAAGATCATAACTTTAATATAAAGAAAAATATATATATATATATATTTATATATATTTATACGCGCTGCCGATCTGGGATTTCTTCGCCAGATATATGGGACTTATGCTGTTCAAAACTGAAAATGGGGATTCTTCGCCCAAGATCATAACTTTAATAGAAAAAATATTTATATATATTTATACGTGCTGCCGATCTGGGATTTCTTCGCCAGATATATGGGACTTATGCTGTTCAAAACTGAAAATGGGGATTCTTCGCCCAAGATCATAACTTTAATAGAAAATATATTTATATATATTTATACGTGCTGCCGATCTGGGATTTCTTCGCCAGATATATGGGACTTATGCAGTTGTTGCAACAATTACTTGATCAAGATTTTAAGACTCCCGGTTATCATTAATCCGACACTGACCTGCAGTAAGATTAATGTTGCTCCGTGATCGGGCGAGGGGGGCACGCATTAGTTAGCTACGCTAATGGTTAAACCCCGGGAGTAATAGTCTAGTTGTATGGCATCGGAACACCAATGGCATCAATCTAGCTACATATAATATAAGGCCTTAATTTTAAGATAAGCGAGGAACATCGCTCGCTATCTTCTTCGCGCTAAAAGAGGGTTTCTTCGCTCGATTTAGGGCGGTTAAAATAGCATTAAGACACACTATAAAAGGTTTCTTCGTTTTATAGGGTCAAATTTATAAACAGTTAACTTAAGCCATCTTCTTCGCGCTAAAAGAGGGTTTCTTCGCTCGATTTAGGGCGGTTAAAATAGCATTAAGACACACTATAAAAGGTTTCTTCGTTTTATAGGGTCAGATTTATAAACTACAGTTAACTTAAGCCATTAACAGTGGCTGGTTTCTCAGCTAGAAACTCAACAAAAAACTTAAGGCACGGAAAGTGGGCGTGTAGCCTACATTCATTCACAAAAAGACGCAGTTGGATAGTAGTCTTGGTTTGAATAAACACACATAAGAAACACACAATTGTTACTGAGTCTGCTCACAGAACTAGGTTTAAAACGTTGCTCTAAAATTCTCCACCATCTGTTGCATATTTGCTTTATGAGATGAACATAATAAATCATAACGGGTTATCAATTATATATCCATCTTCAGGAATTAGCTATAGTATTAATAGTACAATAGAATGATTAGTTCGTCCGCAGTACGGACCCTTCTATTGACTTTGAGAAAAATTATTCCTCTGGCCACGACAAATAATTTTCTTAACGAAGCAGTGCTCCGAGCATTGTTGCAAGATCGGACGTTAAAGTGACTTAGTTCTGAGAGCAGCAGACACAGACAACCAAGCGTGAATACATATGGATGTTTATTAAACTACACTACAGGGGAACATGAAACATAGAACTAGACACAGACATACACACATTAAACATGGATGCCAAGGCAAGGAAGGCATAGAGAGAGAGAGAGAGAGAGAGAGAGAGAGAGAGAGAGCGAGCGAGAGAGAGAGCGAGCGAGAGAGAGAGCGCTCGCGCGCAAGAGAACCATGGCAGGATTTTAACTAACTAAAACCTGGGTTTGAGCCATTAGAAAATCATATCACCTTAATTAAAAGGGGTCGAAGCCTAGAAGCGCATCTAGATAGTTAACAAGCGGTTACTTGCATGGTTTTTGTGGGTGCTGAGTAAAGTATCCTGGTGCATGTATAATGCGTAGATTCCCGGGGGGGATTCCTTTTGGAGTAAAAGCTTCGTCCTTCCAGCCATGATTAGTCCGAAGTGAGTTCCCAAAGTTACCGAACTTAAAATTGCCAGAAGATCGGGCTCCCCGGAAGGGGAGCCGCGAGGTTTCCCAGGTGATCTCCAGGGCACTTTTTGGTAGAAGAGCGAGAGAAAGAGCGCGTGGGCTCTTTAAAGTCTGCGAAGAGTCACGCCTTTCAGGATGGGCTTGACCAATGAGAAAGGCTGAATTTCCAAGCGGGAGTTTTGGAAATACTGGGGGTTTTATGGCCCTTTGTCTGAGAGCATGGTAATTTCCAAAAGGGGTTGGATTGAAAGTTATTATACAAACTATTAAAGATTCTTAGGACACTGATATGTTGCATAGGTATCAACATGTAATATTCACTCTCAGTTAGATCATCCGAAGACGAATTGATAGAGACCAAACATGTTACAGTCAGAGTGATATTAACTATTGATCTATTATAAGCATGCATAAAACAGTATTAAAATACACAAAAACAGTAATAATATACACAATGACTTAATGATATGTGTGCTCATTCAAAGAAAGGTTTTCCTATGAATTAATTAGAGAAGAGTCCATTTTATGGCATAAATGTCCTTTTCCTAAAGTGGATATGAAGTGAGTGTTTCTTGACCATTTTGCATTCCTTTGCGCAATAAAACTAATGTTATCTGATGGGTTGCCATGGCACCGGGGGTGCTCTGGCGGCGTCTGCAGACATAGGGGCACCTAAGAATGTGTATTGGGTGAGGGGTCTGTGATTATTTGTTAATCTAATAACTAGTTTCATTTGTTAAATCAAATGAGAAATTGTGTCTGATTGGTCCAAATGCTACATTCATTTTGAAGAGGAAATTAAGTATCCTTAAGTATATAATAAATCGTATATGAACAAAATGCACAATCATTTCTGTAGGTCCTATTTTTTAAAAAAAATGCTTAAAAAGTTAATTGACTGTTTTTAGAAATTGTTTGTACACAACCAGTAAGAAGTTTTTTTTTTTTTTTTTTTTTTATGTTTAATGAAAGAAGTCTCTTGTGTTCACCAAGGCTGCGTTTATTTCAACAAAAATACAGTAAAAGCACAAATATTGTTCAACATTGTTCAGTATTTTAAGGAACTGTTTTCTAATGTAATATATTTGAAAAATGTATTCTTGTGATAGCAAAGCTGAATTTTATGATAAAAATTGGGGTAATATTTGGGGTGTGTGTATATATATATGTGTGTGTGTGTGTGTGTGTGTCACAGAGATAGGTTATATATATGCACATATGATTATTTATATATATATATATATATATATATATATATATACACACACACACAGTATATATATACATACACAGCGGGCAAAATAAGTATTGAACATGTCACCATTTTTCTCAGTAAATATATTTCTAAAGGTGCTGTGGACATGAAATTTTCACCAGGTTTCGGTAACAATCCAAGTAATCCATACGTAAAAAAAGAGCAAAACAAATAAGTTCAGAAATGAGGTTCTGTGTAATAAAGTGGAATGACACAGGGAAAAGGCTCTATTGCTAAAGAAAAAGCATGGTGAAGCTCGTTTAAAGTTTGCTGTGCAACATTTAGACAAGCCTATGAAATACTGGGAGAATATAGTCTGGTCAGATGAGACACTAATTGTACTCTTTGGATGCCATAATACACACCATGTTTGGAGGTCAAATGGCACTGCACATCACCCCAACACATCATAGTGTAGCACTGGCAAAATTCATATAGTTGAAGGAAGGATGCATGGAAAAATGTACCGAGACAAATCTGCTGCCATCTACCAGAATGATGAAGATGAAATGAGGGTGGACATTTCAGCAAGACAATGATACCAAACACAAAGCCAAGGAAACTCTCAATTGGTTTCAGAGAAAGAAAGTAAAGCTGCTAGAATGGCCAGTAGGGATGTGCATCTCCATAACTGAGGCCGATGCGATACGCATCTCGATGCATAGCCAATGATACGATGCATTGAAGATGAAGCAGCTAGTGATGCGATGCGATGCGATGCGATACGATTCACCCCTATTATGATGCAGTGCGTTTCGATTTCGATTCGATTCAACACAATGCAATTCGATGCAATTGAAAAAATATGATCGCTTTTATTTCTTTGGTTCAGACAGGTTCAACCAAGATCAGCCTCAGTCACTGTGGCTACTTATGCTGGAAAGCTAACCTGGCAGGCAAACTGTCAGCCTAAGCTGAGCTCACTGACCAATAAGAATGCAATGATATTACCACCGACTCACTCAAATACTAGCCTTTCTCTCTTGTTTTATAACAGCTGTACCTTTTATAGTTAGAACAGATAGTATTAGAACATTACAATCTAACATTGTTCTTTAAAGAATTAACAATCACTAACCTAAAAGTTAAAATCACTAAATTAAAACTACATTTTAACTGCTACAAGAAACACACATTAACTCATCTGAGCTTAGTAATTATGACTGTATTAGCTTACATTTTATTTACCCATTATAGTAGTCCTTTTACAGTTACTGCTATCATAAAATGCATATTTGACTCCGTATGTTTAGCACGCATGCGTAAGCCCACTCCTGACAGCAAAATGGATATATTTGCATGACTTTCTAACATTTACAGATGAAAAATATACTCGTGACATGTCAGTTATGCACTGAGGAAAACAAAACGTCTCAAATGCATTAAACAGCACATTTATATTCGCTGTTTGCCATGGTGGATCGATTTGATCCATGATTGACATTAAGTGCTGCTTAAGAATAAGCGTGCACAAATTAGTTAGATTGTGTGAATTTACATTGTCGTTTATAACTGCAATAACGTTTATAAACGCATAACCGTTTTTGCCAATGCACCGAGAGAATTGGGGAATCTTCCCAATTCCCATCCCTAATGGCCAGTCAATCACATAACTTGAATCCAATAGAAAATTTATGGAAATGACTAAAGATTAGAGTTCATAGAAGAGGCCCATGGAACCTTCAAGATTTGAAGATTTGTTTGTGTGGAAGAATGGACCAAAATTACACCTGCGTCTTAAAGCTGTCATTACCAACAAAGGCTTTTGTACGAAGTATTAAATCAATTCCAGTAAGCGTGTTCAATACTTTTTCCCTGGGTCATTCCATTTTATTACACAGAACTTAATTGCTGAACTTATTAGTTTTGTTTTCTTTGTATGTATGGATTACTTGGGTTGTTACCGACACCTGGTGAAAATTTCATGTCAACAGCACCTTTAGAAATATATTTAATGAGAAAAATGATGATGTGTTCAATACTTATTTTACCCGCTGTGTGTGTGTGTGTGTATTCTGAAGGATCATGTGACACTGAAGACTGGATTAATGACAATCACAGGAGTACATTACATTTTAAAATATGTTCAAATAGAAATGTGTTATTTTGAAGTGCAATAATAAAAATTACTTATTTTTACAGTTTTTGTTTTATTTTTGATAAATGTTTCTACTGTAATTTTAACTTTTTACTGTAGTGTATGTTATGTTTTATGATAACTTCTCTAATTCATATTCAGTTCAAATTTAGTTTTTTTTTTTTTTTTTAATAACTTAAATTCAGTTGGAATTTAATAGTCATTCTTATTTTCATTCAAATTCATTTGTAATTTAAAAGTTTTCCATAATTTAGAGAGCTTGTGTCCATGGTCAGCACCCACAGGATTAACCCATGCTGCACTTCAGTTTCCAAGTTATTCACAGTTGCTTGTGTCCTTGTTTGCAATATGTATATGGGTTTGTTTATATCTGTACAAGGAGAGGTCAGTCTAACATACTAAAAAGAAACTGCAACATAACAAAAGAAACCACGGGAGACTTGGCATACAGACTGCACTTTTTTGGGAGAAAAAAACTTACTGTTTCCTCTTTTATCTCTGCTAGAAAAGCATCAAAAAGATTCTCAGGAAATCAAAGCTTTTTATCATCGCCTTATTCATCGCCTTATTCCTGTTCAGCTTCGATAGAGATTTTCAGCTACTTAAAATTGCACCGTAGTGGCTGATGATTGCCGAATGGGGCATTTATATGGACAGCCATAATAACCTGCTTCTTAGAGCTGCCATAACCATCGTTGAGTATCTAGACAGGAACAATAACTACATCAGAGTATGTGAGGTTCATAATTTTTGAGAAAGCAGTCAGTTCGTAAGTGATTACTTTATTTCATCCATTGTGATAAACGCTCTTCTTTACCACTTTAGCAGATGATAGATCAAAAAAATGACTTGAAAATTACAGGAGCTCAATGCTGAGCGCAGTTCCAGAGGCAATCACAGCATGCATGTGTATGTGTGTGCATGTGCTCCTTTTTTTGAGACTGTGTGCTGTGGTTTTTTGGTCCTGATGGCTGAGCGGATGTCTGGCCTCGTGCCGTGGGCCCGGGGCAGTAGAATGGCAGTGAGAGCGCTGAAGTCTGATCCCTGGCGTCTCTGGCTTCCTGTGCTCAGATCGATCCACCGGTGAGCAAAAGACGGGCCATTCAGCAGTACGCTGGAGAATGACAGGCCTGCAGCCTCTGTGGTTCCCTCACAGCAGGAAATGTACTCGAGGAAAGAGGTCTTTTGAGCCCAGATGGTAAACCACACCACTGGTCATTTGACAGCATAGGTCACTGAAAAAAAAAAAAAAAAAGTAATGTAGTCAATAATGTATGGTTGTATGCAACCAGTTCTCACTCCCAAGGAAGGCAAGATCACTGCACTTCACCATGCAGACACCAATCTTATCATACTTATATAAAAACTTTTGCCATTAAAACGTTGACATAAATGGCATTGAAAATTTTTATTAATGTGAAGCTAACGTATGACAACGACCAGTTTTTGTGTGCATGTGTGTGTGTGTGTGTGTGTGTACTTGCTTGTAATACCTTTATATGCGTTTCCAAAAATGGGCTATCATTTTATATTACAATGTATTTAATACAATGTGATTTCTGTAGAAGTTCTGACTGCTCCATGGACACATTTTAGAAATGTATGAAAAATGTTTGTTAGATTGATATAAATTTTAATGCTTATTTTTCTACACATTGAGGGCAAATGTTTCTCACTAATGTCAATGAAGTTATTCTAAAGGCTTCTGCATAGTAATATGTACTTGGGAGTGAGAACCTGTTTGTGTATGGACTTTAGTTTTATTAACATAATCTTAATTAAAGATTTAGAATTATAAACATTATCTTAATTAAAAAGCTAATTAAAGGCATTGAACCAAAAATAAATGTTGCATTATATACAGCTATAATGTATAAAAATGTATAAAAAAAAGAAAAAAAAAATTAACCTGCTGCCACTGGTTTGGGCATCTCTGGTCTAAAAGTACCAGAGGCACTTTTAAGTATGCACTTATAGGAGGACCTTCGAATAGCATCTCAAATAAAAAAGTTGAGAACCCATTTAAGTAACCTAACCTAGTTTACATAAAAATTAAAATTCTGTCATAATTTCTCCACCCTTATTTCTGAATGTTGATGCTTCTTCCTAAACATTATTCTAGCTCTCTGTTGGAAATAGATGGGATTTATGCCAAAAAGACTTATAGTGCACAAGTCTTATAATGTGCTTTTATGATGCTTGGTGTTTATAGAGCTTGACAGTGTCCATTCAGATACACTTTGGAGCAGCTTGAATATTTTGCCAAACATCTCCTTTTGTGTTCCAAGGAAGAAGTGAGTAAATGATGACAGAATGGAAGAATTTTCACTTGTCAGTTATACTGATTGCTATGCCTTTTAGGTTACTACATTTTCCATAGGGCTGAAAGGATTCAGTACAAATAACAGTCACCCCTTTTTTTTAAAGCATTGTTTTTTTTTCCTCGATCTTTTTTTCCTGTCAGAGAGTCAAAGAAAGCTGCCGCCACTCATTCACCTGGAGTGTGCTGATGTGAGATCAGTATAAGCACTCTTACGTGAACTGTCAAGAGAGAGTGACAGCTGTTAAGTTGAGAGGTCTCTTTATTTTATTTTATTTTTTTGCTGACTGATGACGCTAGATGACTCAGTGAGAGAGAAGGGAAAAATAGCTTTGACAAAAAGCCATGCCTTTAATAAACCCGTCTTGAAGTTTGTTGTGATGATAAATTAAGATACCAATCCTCTTTGGATTCCTTGAGCGATTCCTTAGATCAAACACAGATGCTTCAGCCAAAACCCCGAGCTTAAGAAACTTAATGGAAACATACAAATATATAAATATATATATATAAGCAGAGCTCAGAATGCTGTTTCTGAAGTAATGCAACCCTGGTATGAGTAACTTCAAAAAGCTCTGCCCTTGGCTGAACGAGCTCAAAGAAAAAAAGAAAAAAAGTTTACTGATAGTGGTCAGTTTGTATATGCTGAACAAAGATTTATGTCAATCATTTTGTTGTGTCTTGAGGATATTTGAGTGGTTTATTGTTTTTAAATGATGGCTGGCTGTTTGTCAGACAAGAAGTATTCATGTCCTTTTTTTTTTTGTAATTATCTTTATTCATAGCCACACAGAAAAACAGAGCATATTCAGTCTGTTTTGTTTATCACAGACTTTTCCATGGTGTAATTAACTCAAGAGATGGCACACACACACACACACACACACACACACACACACACACACACACACACACACACACACACACACACACACACACACACACACACACACACACACACACACAAAATCAAACTAAGGTCATATTTTAAGCACAGAGATTTCAACATGATGAAATGTTGTGTAATTTAAATATTAAATTAATATTTAAATGATACAAATAATACCTATTGTACTATATAAAATAATAACTGGATGTTACTGAGAATGAAGGTATGCAGTGTCACTTCTCTCCTATTGTCTGGCATTGTGTTGTCAGTTTCTTTTGTATCCCGTCTTTTACATTTGGCATTAACATTATGGGTTTTTGCGATTTAAAGCACATTTGGATTGCACTTATTTACTCATGAACACTTAAAAGATTATGAATGGATGATTAAAATCCAAATTTGAAGGTGGTCAGTGCGACACAATTTACATTGTTTATTAATTCAGCGCATAAAAAGTAAAATAAATAAATAAAATGAATATAAAATGAAATTCTTTATTCATTGAAAAGTCAAAAATATAAAACGCATGTATCCATGTATAACAGCTTGTTGTCTTTTAGTATTTTTAATTTGACATTGATATCACAAGAACATACTGTGATTACATTTATTATGTGCTTTGGGTTCTTGTCATATTTATTCTGCTCTTGCAATGTGAAAAGACTTCTGTTTAACAGTCTGGTCACCACTTTAATTCCATTTACTTGAAATCACAATTTCTCATTCACGTCTCTCTCCCGGACTCTTTTTCACAGGGCATGTTTGAGAACACGTTTAAAGTAAATAGACCAAAATACCTTACATTTAATCTGTCAAACATTTTAATGTTTTTTTTTTAAATGTCAAAACATTTAGTTTACCATTAATGCAGCTTAGTGTGATTAGATTTCTTTCCGATCACATTTGAGGCGACTTATAATTGCATTGTGTAAATTCTGTCCATAATGAATGTCCTGAATGCTAACTGGATATAAACCCACATGTTAATGTGAGATGCACTGGGAATCTCAAGACAGTCATTACAATCTATAACAGCCATAAGATGCAGATTTGAATTTACTTGTGCAATAAAAAATAGTGATGACATCATGAGAGCCGTGACAGTGACGCAACTAAAGCAGAAACTGGAGAGGCACCGTTTAAGGTACTTTTATAGTAAAAGGGAATAAATGTCTCTTCCTTTCTCTCTGAACACTTCACAGCAGACTCTGCATCTGTTATGACAGCCGTTCCTTCTTTGTTCTCACATTTCGTGAAAAAAGAAGTGGTTTTGCTATCAGCGAAGCAGACTAATTTCTCCACCACTCACTTTTACCTAAGGGTGCACAATTTCTCTGCAGGAAAAGTGGTGGGAATACATAATTTTCCTGTCTGTGAAAAGTTAACATTCATTGCTCCATCAGAATTGGAAGCATTCTGTCATAAGAAGCCTGGTATTACATTGGTTTAAAATTAGAGGCCTTAATGAATCACTCATGGAAAATAAACGAAGGCAATTCCCTGGGTTCACACCTGATCTGCCATCTGTGAGAGTAAGATACGTATGTGGCATTACGATGTAGGATGGTGTTGACATGTGACAGATACCTTGACACTGTTATTTCTCATGGTCCACCTACCAGTTCAAAGTGATGCAATGTTTACTGAATGTGATGTGAGTAAGTAGTCTTACTTTAAACTGTCTAACTCTCATGGTATTGCAAACTGTTGCTGTTGGGTTTTTGTGGACTCTGGAATTGATGCAGGTACTTTTTGCAGCCATGTAGGTATGTTGTTTTTTGTTATTTTGGTGAACAACATGGGAAGTTGTTGATAATTAGGACATTTGAACAGTGTTGGGGGTAACGCATTACAAGTAACGCGAGTTATGTAATCAGATTACTTTTTTTCCAAGTAACTAGTAAAGTAACGCATTACTTTTTAATTTACAAGAAAATATCTGAGTTACTTTTTCAAAAAAGTAACACCAGTTACTTTGTTTTCCCATTTATTGACTGACAGCTCTCCTGTCCTCATGTTGAGAGAGATCGGAAGTACAGAGGTGTTGTGTGCGCTGTGTGAACATGATGTTACTGTAGTTCTAGACTCAATGTGAATGTGCATTAATTCATCTCACTCGCAAAAAAATAAAAACTGATTTAGTATTCATCAAAATGAATTAAAACAGTGAAATGCAAACTCAGAATATGGCGCAAACCTGCAATAATTAAATGTTAAATAACACAAATGTAGTTCAACCATATTAATAAGCAAAAATGACTTTAGATAAACTAACAATTGTGCTTCATTGTTTTTTTTATTGCTGAAGAGTGTTGAACCTTCTTCTACTGTACAGATGTGAATTTACTTTTCCTTCAGCCTGAGGTTTAATCATTACACGTTTTGGTGTGAAAGAGCTTTTACATTTGCTATAAATAGAACTCCTTATATTAAAAAACAAACAATCAAGCCCTGCTCATATTTAAAAATTAACGCGAAAGTAACGCAAAAATAACGTAACGCATTACTTTACAGAAAAAGTAACTAAGTAACATAATTAGTTACTTTTTTAGGGAGTAACACAATATTGTAATGCATTACTTTTAAAAGTAACTTTCCCCAACACTGCATTTGAATATCAACTTAAATGTTTAAAGCGTAATTAATGTTTAATTTAATGTTTATTTTAAAAACTGAGATGGTGTAAGTGAGGCGATGAGTGAGAAAGTGTGAGAGAGAGAGCTGGCTGTGATTTCAACAGCTTTGTGTCGATAACAAACAAGAAGCGGGGTCCCCATAGGGGAAATACACAAAGCAATTACGGCGAGGGAAAGTTGCCTGGAGAACCTTATTAAAATTTAATAAGCCCAAGGTTCTTTTCTGGCCGTTGTTCTGTGATGGCAGAACATTATGTTTCCCAATTCTCAAATTAAATCACAGGGTGAGGTGAGAAAAAAGAAAACAAAAATAGAGTGAGTTTAGATTGCTTTTCCTCATATCTGTGCCATATTTAAAGCATGCAGCTTGAAAGGGGGGATTTTGACATTCTGTGAAGTATGTGTTCACACATTGTGTGTTTTTTTCTGTTTGCCAGGCTCTACTTTTTCTTCTGTGCTATAGTTCCGAGAACCCAGAGCTGCTTTGAGGCGTTTGCGTTTTGGCAGGGATGCGTGATATTTCAATTCTGGTGGATACTGATAAGCTGGTAATTGTTTGAATGTTTAGTGGTGGATAACTGATAAATGATAGCATAACTTAGAAATGACCAAACAGAGCCAAATCACGGCCACTGCTACTCGTGTGATATTGCTCCTATCTATCTATCTATCTATCTATCTATCTATCTATCTATCTATCTATCTATCTATCTATCTATCTATCTATCTATCTATCTATCTATCTATCTATCTATCTATCTATCTGTCTGTCTGTCTGTCTGTCTGTCTGTCTGTCTGTCTGTCTGTCTGTCTGTCTGTCTGTCTGTCTGTCTGTCTGTCTGTCTGTCTGTCTGTCTGTCTGTCTGTCTGTCTGTCTGTCTGTCTGTCTGTCTGTCTGTCTGTCTGTCTGTCTGTCTGTCTGTCTGTCTGTCCGTCGTTCTATCTATCGTTCTATCGCTCTATCTATCGTTCTCTCTATCATTCTATCTATCGTTCTGTAGTTTGTCTACCATTCTGTAGTTCTATCTAGCGATCTGTCTATCACTCTGTCTATCGATTGATTGTTCCTCCTGTTTATTGACCATTCTGTCTATCAATCATTCGTGCTATTGTTCTGTCTATCAAAAATTCTGTCTAATGCTTGTTTTAACTAGCGATTGTTCTATTTATTTAGCATTCGTAGAACATTGCACAGTCCTGACTTCCTCTTTTTGGATAAGGGATGTTCATGTACAAATGGCTTAATGAAGACAGTCTAGAAAAACTATATTAGAAAAGTAGTGGCACATTGTGAATTATCCTTCATATTTATGTTCTCCTTACATTTGTGTGTGTGTGTGTGTTTGGTCATGTGTGATTGTTTGCATGTGTGGGTGTATGTCGGTTGAAACCTGTTGCTCTGGCCTGCTGACTCTCAGAGATAACAAGCAACCGTAACAGGAAAAACATAAGCGCATACTCTCATTATTCCACCATCATTACCATACAGTGCGCACACACGGACACACATACAAACTCTTCTGCTGCTAATCTGCAGTAATACAATGTAAGTACATGGCGAGTCTTGCCATGAAGCTAGTGCAGAATGTAACTGAACTCAGAGGCTACTGCGAGAGAATTTGTGACCTGTAATATTAGAACTGAGAGCTTCAAACACAACAGTTATTCCGACAGTTAATCCACTGATGTGATTTGTTGGATTCGCCTAGAAAAAAAATGTTTGAACTGCTGCCCTGGAGCACCCTTAGGGTATTGAGCTGAAATTGCTTCTTATACTTGATGGCATCCGGAATGCTGGCCTCTGCTTTTGCACTTAGTTTCTGGTTCCTGTAATGGTTTAAAATATCTGATTTAAGTTTATAGTATTGCTGATCTTTTTTTTTTCTTTTTCTTTTTCTTTTTGCAACATTACCTGTAATAATAGCAAAATAAAATTCATTTTCCATTGATCGGGAAGATCCCTTGTGCAGAGATGCATTGCATTAATATTGACCGCATGAGTTTGATCTCTATTGATGCAGAATGTGCATTATGGAGAGAGGAAATGACTTTGCTCAGATGCAGTACATTCATTTTTATTCATGGAAAATGTAATGCCTGATAGGAGTGTTACAGCTTCTGCACTCTTCATCCATTGTGACATTTAAATTCTTGTATTTGTGACAGTATTTTGTGCAGTGATCTATTTATCTGTTAAGGACACATTTAACAAGCAATTGTGTTGTTAATTAGGCAATTAGTTTCCTGTCACCTGATATAAATTAGTTTAAGGTTATGTATCGGTGCTTTTGTTAGAATACATTCTGACATAATACCAGTAATTTTGTTTTGCTCTTTGAATATATACCAAATGGGCTGTTTTCTGAAACGTTGGTAGTTTTTGATTCCAACTTTCTTGAAACACAGGTTGAGTCATATTGAGCCTGTTACAGTTTTCTATTTTATTTTATTTTTAAGATTAATTACATGATGAAAATTTGACTTTTCTTTATTATTTACAGTATTTATTGATTATTGTATTTGCATGAAAAATGTTTTTTCTTTATTTTCTTTCTTTCTTTCTTTCTTTCTTCCTTTCTTTATTTTTTGAAGACCTCTTGTTAAAATCTAAAAGAAGAGCATCCACTACATTATGATTATGATCTCAGATAAATGCAGATAGCGATCTCAGATTAATGCAGATAAATTGGCCGGCTTCTCTTGGTTATTGTTGTCCATTCACATCAGCTGCAGGTATGCTGCAACAAATTTGTTTGTGTGTGGGCAGGTTTGTGTGGGTGGCTAAGGTTAGGCTGTCATGTATTCCTGCTTTTAACATAATAAGAGAAGTACCCTATAACTATCTTCTGAAGAAACTTTTATTTAGATCACACTTACATGCACTTTTGGCTTAAGCAATGACAGGTTGCACAGAAATATGCAATGCATCATCTTGTAATGAAATGTTTTATTTTATTTTGCTGAACAACAAATTATGTATCACATTGTAATAATATTTGAATAGTGTGATCTAACTGCAACAAAATTATTTTCCATAAGTGTGCAGATGAGCTGGTTGTAAATTTCACCTAAGCAGATGTTTAAGTTATAATACTTTTTAGAATAACATGCTGTATGCTGACTTAATGCATTTAATGGCGTAATGATTTAATATGATCATCACAAGTCATAATTGTTGGGCTAATTAAAATAATTTATTTTACATAGTGATTCATTAGAATGAAATAATGAAAAAATCAATTAACAATGACCATTTAGGAAAGTGTTTTATTATTACTACTTCTGTAAAGCTGTGTATGCAATACAACATGTTTTACAGTAACACTAAAAACAGAAATAACAAACAATAGCTTGTTACCTGAAAAGTTGTTTGTTTTGGCTACTCAAAATCTAGTTAAGCTAGCATCATTTTATACATAGATGTTGTCTCTAAAAAAGTATCAATAACTTTTTTCCCCATTTAAGCAGGTAGTGTGAGTTTGTACGCAAATATATTTAATCTAGGTTATGAGCTAGAGTGTGCATTAATGACTGTGTATTTAGAAATTGAAAGACTCACCAAGGTACTTTTGTATGAAACATTCCGTGTGAAAATAAGAGATGACTACAGGTCTGTCTGACTTCATACACTTGAAAGACTCTTAGCCTTGGTGGTTGCTTTCACCACATGCTTTGAGCCAAATGCGAGTATTCATTCACACAACTTCTTGAAATATATGCATCATATCTTTGAATGCCTGAATTTCAGATCACAATTCAGATCTTACTACCTGTCTGAGGTGATACAGTAGTGACTGCTCTAGATAACCCAATGGATCCAACAGAATAAAAGCTTTTGAATAGGCGTTTGAATCACTACAGTGATGTGATGTCCGCCACTCAACCCACTTTACACAGATCATCCAAACCCTCATGTTTAATAGCAGAGAGAGCAAACTTCCTACAAATGGATTTTAAAACTCCTAACTCACTCATTTATAATGATTTTGTAGAGAATTCACACTCACTGCAAGATCTATCTATCTATCTATCTATCTATCTATCTATCTATCTATCTATCTATCTATCTATCTATCTATCTATCTATCTATCTATCTATCTATCTATCTATCTATCTATCTATCTATCTATCTATCTATCTATCTATCTATCTATCTATCTATCTATCTATCTATCTATCTATCTATCTATCTATATATCTATCTATATATCTATCTGGCCTTCAGCAATTATATATTTTATGTAATGCTTAATTTAGGCTACAAACCATTTAAGACAGGTTGTCAAGTTATTAGCTAACTGGATGATTTTGAAAATATGTTTTAGGTTTTGCACTTTCCCAGTTGGATATGCAATGTATTATTCCAAGTCTTTTTACTACCCTTACTGTTGGTGTACAGTTAAAAAAAGAGAGAAAAATGAATTAAGTAGTACCTGTTAATGACTAAAACACTGTTCCAGGGGTCACACAACTGTGCTGGCTAGATACCCTCGAAAAGGCTCAAGGAACAGTGGGGAACAAAGTGCTTGGCTTAGGCCAAGGTTGATCAGCCATCAAGCAGAGCTGAATCCGGTTGGCTCTAGCTCAGTGATTACCCACCAGCCTAGAGAGATCAATTTCACTGAACTTCCCCTCAACTGAGCAGCTGTGAATGTCAATGGGTTCCTGTGAAAAGCCCTGGTGTAAATCTGAAGGAATTCCAATGGGTTTGTCTTTCTGGTCCAGGCAGAGGTGCAATATTTAATCGTCCTTTTCAAGACACCGTGATTTAACCGACTGGGCCGTGGTGAGACAAAAGCAGGCCAGGGTGATGAGGACGGTCAGTTCTGCAGGATCAGACCGCTCTTGTTAAGAGAGCCCTTGAGACCATCTCCAACCGAAGAGGTGAGTAGGTGGAGGTGAGTGGAGAATGTGTGGGATTACTGAGCTGGTTTGGAGACTTACCTTCAATTACATTTGACATTTTTGTAGTTCACTGATCTGTCCATAACTCTCAAAGGGCGAATACGTACAAGCTGGTGTTTCGATACATCAGACGGAAATATGGCTGGTTGGTCAAGGCCGGTAATCTCAGTAGACAGTGTAAGATCAGCTTTTACCCAAGGATTGATGTCTTTGTAAAGCTGTGCAGACTATGCAATTGTTGAGTAGATGTTTCTCGTTGCTGCTTGCCTGCTTCAGATCTTGGCTTTAAAAGGCTTTCCTAGTATCTTTACAGTATTAATATGTCAAACTCAGTGCACTGCATGGAAAATGGGCTTTTGGCCCACCCATGGAGCAGGAAGCTATGTTTGTGGTTTCTAAAGCGAATGTTAGATCAGCCCTTTAATGGTCTTGATCTGAGAATCCCAACATGAAAGGACTGGGTTAGACAGAGGCTTCAGTTCTTCAATGGCTTACTGAAGGAGCCCACAGCTGGAGAAGAGCAGAGATGAAGCGTGATTGGCTAGTGCTGTGAGATCAGATGCTGAATCAAACTGGTCACTTCACCTCTGATCAGGAGTACGGGCCACTGAAATGTCATCCCAGTCATTGCCTCCTAACACGGAGCTAAATCTTGTGTGACTGTTTACTTGACAGCCGATAAATATCCTCACATTCTAACAAGCTGGTTAATTGTGATTAAACCATCAGCCGTCAAAAGGAGAGAGGAAATTGAAACACTTAGAATCGATGATATCCACTGCAGGGTTTTAAGCCTGCTGATAGCTCAGTGGTAGTGTAATCCAAAGTTAAAGGCAGAGATCAGTGCAGACTCAGCTAGGTTCAAACACCATGTTGTCATTCCAGAATTGGTTGACTTTTATTTAGCATGCAAACAACTATTTTCTAAATCTTGAAGTCACACGAAAATGACTGAAAAATGCTGTTGAAATATTTTGAACATGTCACATTCAGCAACGTTCTGTTGCTGGAACCACATATTTGTTTGTTCTCATCAACCAAACAGTTTTTAGTTGGTATTCTTTAGCTTCTCTTTTCTATTCTTTTTTTTTTTTTTGTGGAAGGTAATGGTAGGGGTTAATGCCAGGGTTAGGTCTATTTTGTTTGAAATTAATGTTGTTCCAGTACCATAAAATTTTTGTCTGGCAAAATCTCAGTCACTGTACTTTACCTGTTCACTGAGAATAATTACGTTCTATTGTATTAAATCTATGCTACAGCCAATTGTAGTTTAAATGAATCTTTTTGTCTTCATAGACTTTCATTAAGGGTGGAATACACTGCACAACATCTGAACAGATTTTAGAACGCTAGGTATCATACACTTGCCGACTTTGTAAATAGATATATAGGAAAAACTGGGCATGACACACTGAGGATCACACACTTCCAGACTTTCAAGTCGTTCCGAATACAACAAACTTATGCACAAACATGCTTAGGAGATGTGACAAATGAAAACAATGTGTTCTAAAATCAGCTCAAACATTTTTGATATCCTCCGATCGAATGGAATCATAGTCTGAAGTTAAAAAGAAAAAGTTTGTGATTTTCTATGAAATCTGTCAAAACATCTGCAGACAGGCTCTGATTTAAGGCAACTGTCAAATTATCCAGACTGTAAATCAGGCCAGAAATATGGGCAAAAGTTGTAGTGTATTCCAGCCTTTAGTCACCCTGAAGGATTGAGATTGTTTATATCAGACACTTTTCATGAGACAGATTAAATTACACTTTCAGTTTTAGACAGTTTAGTTTACTTTAGACAATGTGTGTAGCACTAGCGTAGCCAGACATGTTTAAGTGGGCCTACATAAAACTGGGTGGGCCAGGTGTGTAGCATATGAAAACTGCATGTCAAATTGCCAACAAAAGATACAGCACCAAGGTTCATTACAAAGTACTTCTAAAGCATGCATTAACATTAGTAAATTGTTTTGTTAATGTTCATTTCAAAATTTAACATTGATAACATTTGCCTGAGCTGGTTAACAAAGATGAATAAACACGGTAACAAATGTATTGCTAATGTGAGTTAATGCATTAACTAACATTAACTAAAGGAAGTTTATTAAAAAGCATTACCTCAGTGTGAAACAACGGGCTTTGCTGATGATTTCATAATCAAACGCACGTCGAGGAATGCAGAAAGTGCGCAGCTACAAATTATACAGTTTGTTGTGGCGACCAGGATCTAGCACAATGTTTATGTGTTTCTTTCCACAAAGGACGCATTTGTTTAGCGGATCAAACTGTACCTATGCTAATATGATGTTTCAAACACACTTGGTTCAGAAGTTTCCGATCGATAAATCCAGCACCCTCAAGTGGTCTGTCCAGGTTCGTTTGTAGATGGTCCGGATTTATTGATAAGACTTTTACTTTTTAAAGAATTGCTCTGATTTATGTTTGCTTCACTAGGCTATTTTCAAATTGAACTTCACAAATGCGCGCATTTTACTATTTTATCCTTACGTTGTAAACATAACATTGTGGGTGGGACTAACAGAAACGGATGAATCATCATTTTGACAAGCGTATGATGGTATGCACATATAGGAAGAGGGAAAACTAAGAAACTACCTGTAATTGACCGTGAAAACAAGCGTTTAATAATGTTAATAAATAAAGTTACAGTGAAATAAGACGTTTATTAGTATCGTTTAATAAATTACATCCATTTGGAAAATTACAAACTTCTCATTGGGTGGGCCACAGATGAAAGTGGGTGGGCCCGGGCCCACCCGTAGCTACGCGACTGGTGTGTAGGTTTGGAAGCATTTACCCATTTATTTCCTTTGAATTTCTAAATAAAGACTTCTAAATTTGAAACAACATAACCAGCTATGAAATGTATTGATGAAACGTAAATAATGAACAAACTTGATTTGAAGAGAAATCTGAACTACAAAAAAAACTGAAAATGAGAAAAAAATCTAAAGGACTCTTTGTAAAGCCATAGAAAAACTGTTTTAGGTTCCCCAAAGAACCTTTCTGTAAACAGTTCTTAATAGAACCATTTTTTCTTTGTGTAATGAACATTTCAATAATCTAAATAAACCTTTTCCCCACTATGAATAACCTTTTGTGCAATGGAAAGATTCCATGGATGTTAAAAAGGTTCTTCATGGGGCCATAGATGCCAAAAAGAGAATCTTTATTTGTAAGAGCGTAAGAAGAAATCATATTAAATTTCTACAAGCATAAACCATTGCTCAAAAACCTCAAAGCTCATGGTAGGTCTTTCTGAAAAGGTCTATAAGTTATTGTTAAAAATCAATTACGCTGTGCAGAAAATTAATGAGATTTTTATACCGGAACTCTACTGTTGCGCTCTGTTGAGGTTTCTCGCTATCAGTTATTGACACAGCTTTAATAAGTAAATGAAATGTTGCTAGCAATTATCAGATCTGGGCTTTATTGTTATGTAATGTGCATATCAGTGATAAAATGCTCACCTGTGTATAAGCCATGTGTGTATTTGAATTCCGCCGTGGCTCACCGCACAACTCCCGCAAGCTAATCCTCGTAGCACGATGCAATTTGAGCTCAAAACACTCCTTTTAAGACGAGAGGGGCCTGCTATTGACAGCCAACATCAAAGCGGTCCATAGCTATACGCTCTCCAAAACACTCCTGTCCTCTACAGCAACAAACACACAATACCATCAAACACTCACCGCGCTGCCTTTGAAACGCCTGACACTGTTTGCTTTGCTACTGGCACACTATAAAGAGCTTCCCCTTCTCATTGAAAGCAATCTAAAATGGTGTAATGGAAAGGGAAATGAGCAGATACGAGGCGCTTTAGAGATTTACTGTGTCTTTGCTTGATTCGGTTTTCTGCGAAGAGTAATCCTTTGACTTTGCTGTTTGTTAAGCACAAATGGTTGTTTTCCTGACCGTCCTCAATTATGCCGGCAAGCAGGAATGCTTGACAATGCGTTTGTTTGCAAATATGTGTGTGTTGGTGGAGGCATTTGTGTTCAAAATGGCCCTGAAAGCTTTTGTGTTGAGGAAGATAAAAGAACTAACGGCCGAGTTGAAAAGGTTAAGTGCTCGAAGAGAAAACTTCAGTGGATTTGATTTGTATTGATTTTGGTAGACACTGCACTAACCAGTTATCCTGCTTGCACCTAACAAACAGAGCCGAGGAAGCAAAACAGCCGGAGATGGAGAGGTGATGGCTCATGTCATATGGGTTCTGTTTTTCCTCTCCCTTTCAAAAATAGAAAGAAACAAAGAAAAATTACCAAAATTTGTTTCTATTTCAGCACTTCAATTTCAGCTAAAAACAGTAATCGAATAGTGCGGTGACAAAACTACTCTCCTTCTTGTTCTGTGCAAAATGTTCCGTTCTCCTGGGAAGTTCTTACTTGCATATTTGGAAATCGCAATTACTTCATGATGTGTGCTCTAATGATTTCTGGTCAGTTTTGTAGTTCTTTCTAATGTTTTTACTTCCCGACAAAGCCTTTTTAGCTCTAATGCACGGTAATGAAGAGCAAAGGATGCACATTAGGTGTGTAATTGCTGTATTTGATCATTCTTGGGCTTCTGAAGTGAATGATGGTAAGTGTATTTTGTTGAACAAGTTGCTGTTTTGTACTCCAACATGTTTACATGTACATTTTTAGGAGTCTGTGCATCTTTATCTCATTGGGAAATATAGTTCCTTTATGCAGTTTACTGTATATCGGATGCCATTATTTCTCCCTCCAGATCTCTAGCATGTTTCCAGTTCTTCTAAAATTGTTATGCATCCAGTTTATGCGCTTATGTTAATAGAGTGATTTTAAGATTAACTTTTGAATATGTTGAATCAACTTTTGTTTATTACCCAGCAGGATCATATAAATGGAAAAAAAAAAAAATTACCACAAAAGAGGCAACACCGACCGGTAAAAGAGATTAAAATGGCAGAAGTTAAAATGATGAATAGTCTTAAATGTCATTTAATTTAAAGTATTATTTTATTTTATTTTATTTCTTGAAATAAAAATAAAGTTATATCAACTATGCATTTATTTATTTATTTATTTATTGTGGCTTTACAAAACTAATTCTGAAATATATGATGCTGTAGGTGACACAATGGCTGCAAATATATAGGGGGGAAAACAGCTCTATAATTCACTTGTCATGTGCAGTTTTAATAAAAGTGATATACTGTTTCATGGTCAGTTAAAAATATTTATGGCTGAGGCAACAAAAATGACAGTTGCCTATGATATACACTCATTTTAACCTGCTGCCAGCGAGTATCAGTTTATTTTCCCAGATCCCACTTTTAACTGTCTGACCTAAGATGGATGACTATTGTTACACCAGCAATCACAGAACACAATTTGACAAAGGCCTTGTGAGATGTTGAGAAACACAGGGGTGAGAAGAAGAGAGAAGAGAAGAGAAGAGAGAGGAGGACAAAAAGTGAGATTGAGATGAGAAAGGGGAACAACTGTTGAAAGGTGGAGATTTAGGAAATAAACCAACTACAAAAACACGCATGAACAAGTTGAAAGGCTAGGAAACAACAAAGCCGAGAGTATAATTAGAGCACACATGTTCCTCTGAGCTCTACAATTGTGCTGTTGGTGATAACCGCAACAGTGATAGGTCGGTAGTTTGACAGACAGACTGAACTCATTACAGCTGAGGTGCAGGAGCAGATCTCAGCGCACAACAGCGGCACACACTGCCCTGCACCGCTGCCGTCCCTGGAGCCCGGAGAGAGACATGAACACGGGAGCTCATTAAGACCCTCAGTCTAACTCTCCCCGTGTCTTAACCCGAGCCCACATCACATTCAGAGTGTGAGAGATTGACTCTGACTGTAGTGCTCACAGCAGCTGAGGAGAGCTACTGCTGTTGATGATTATCGGTAACTGTAAGGGAAAGAGAGAAAGAAAAGAATCCGGAATGATCTTTCTGTTTCCCCTGGTGATTCTGTGTCTTTCAGTCACATACAGGACCTGTAGAAGAGGGCTGTGTGTTTGTATATGACTACACCACATGGTCCTCAATATGTCTCAAGGCTCTTTGATATGACTCTTCAGTGCATCTTAAGCAAACTCCTGGTCGAATCAGGGGCCAGTTGCATAAACCTGGCAGCTATGGGGTCTTAAAAAAAAATAGTCTGACCAATTAGAAGTTAACCAAGGGATAATGAGTCTTATTTTTCAGATTAAAATTAGACCAATCTATCTAATTTAGAAGACTAGTCTAAGTCTTTAATGCAACTGGCCAGAGGAATTTTCAGACTGGGCTTTTCTTTCTTTCTTTCTTTCTTTCTTTCTTTCTTTCTTTCTTTCTTTCTTTCTTTCTTTCTTTCTTTCTTTCTTTCTTTCTTTCTTTCTTTCTTTCTTTCTTTCTTTCTTTCTTTCTTTCTTTCTTTCTTTCTTTCTTTCTTTCTTTCTTTCTTTCTTTCTTTCTTTCTTTCTTTCTTTCTTTCTTTCTTTCTTTCTTTCTTTCTTTCTTTCTTTCTCTTAGCATGATCATTGAGGACTGTATGGCACTGTTCTCTCTCTCAAGATGCTTTTGAACAATATTTATTGTGAAAAACACTACATAAATAAATAAAATTTGAAATATTATCAATTGAAAAAGTTTTCCTCCAGGTTTATATATCTAATAGAATTATATATAATATAAACATATTGCCATCCTACTACTTTATTAACATCCTACTACTTTAACATAATGACTACTTAATATGATGCAAATATTTGCACATAATATTCAATCATTTCTTTAGACTTTAGTGAAGTGACAATTTAAAGCCAATTATTTAATTTTGCATTTATTTAATTTAACATGTTGTATTAATAAAACCACCCTCACTATTTTCCGCAAACAATACTGCATTATTTATTTATTTATTTTGCACTCAATAATTTTCATTTCCCTAAAGAAATAAATTATTCATTTCAAAGCATTTCAACAGGAGCATTGGTATCTTGGTTTGTATTTTTCTTTTAAAGGACTTTCATTTGTTTGTCACTAAAGATAACGTAACGAAAACACCCCCCCCCCATTTTATCGTGGCACTATAATGTACTGTAGATTTAGCATTGTAGATTTAATACTAGAGTATATGATGTGATGATTATTCTTTAAATGTCCTGAATTACTTTAAATGTGCTAATTGCCTGTATTCCTCTCCCACCACAGATATATTTTTGAGTATTTACTTTGGAAAATGCATAATGCATAATTTCCTGCCATGCCTCCTGCTTCCTGGAAAGTGCCTCCCCCACATAAGCCTACACATGGTTTGCTGTCTGTTTTTGGTCTGCAGTTGAAGTGCCCACTTGAAACTTGAAGTAACGTCCTTATTCTTACCTCTGTGGGTGTCCAGATCGCTTACAGCGTAAAAAAAAATCATGCACAAAAAGTTAGCTTGAAAGGCATCAGAATACCCTTCTCTGCACCGTTGAATGATCCCTTTCGATGGAAACAGGTGCTTCCGTAGGCAATAAAATGACTGTTGATTGGATTACCTGCAGTTTCATCACCTGTGTTCGTGGAGGTTATCGATAGGGCGTCACATTACTGATTCTGCCTCAATTCAATTAGCTGAACAGATATGTGAGACGCTCTGTGGTCATACCGTGCTAACGCTGTTAGCATCACTGCAGTCCTCGCTTCAGGATGCTTTGTATGGTATGGTGGTGAATGTTTAAGTGTGAGAACAAGACAATATCTTCATCTTGCACCTACACCTGCTTGCCTGAGTAAAACATAATGTATTTTTTATCCGAACAACCAGCGTGGCTCACAAAGGAAGCAGTTTTGAGGAGAAAAAAGCAGTTGTGAATATAGCTCATGCACAGGTGTGAGGTGTGTGAAGGTTTTTTCCAGTTTTGGCATCCTGCAGTGCGCAACGTATATATCAAATCTGCTAAGCAATTAAGGTAATTGGTCACAGAGGCATTCGTTATTGACATGTCATGCTAAACACCTCTGGTTTTGGAGCCGGTGTTGCCACATTAGTTGTTTTGAACGGAAATGCGATTCCTGAGCGAATGCAAAATAATGTTACTGGCACTGTTCCAGTTCACTTACTCAAATGAAATCTTCATTGAATGCATTTAAATGGCATATTTAAATGTGGCTATAGCCGGTTACAGTTCTCACTTAAGCTTTTATGGATGTAATAGAATTTAAAAAAAAACATTGAAGGTTCAAAGGCTGAATCTCTGATGGGTTTTAATGCGTGTGCCTTTGCATGTATACATGTGTAGCCTTTGGAAGGCTGTAGAAATGTGTCACCCTGTACAGATCCTGCTATGCTTTTTATACCGCAGTGTATGTACTGTAAAATGGATACATAATTGGAATGATTTCTTGCTTATGAGTCCAGTTTAGAGACAGTGTGACAATAGGAGCATTTTTATGTATACCAATATAATAATATAGTTACTGCTGTTCATATCAGCTATTTTAAAGTCTTGTTTTTGGATTGTTACATATGGGGAAGCTGCTGCTCACTAAAGTTTAAAAGTTTGGGATCAGGCAGGTTTTTTTTTTAAATTTTTTTATTTCAAACAAATGTTCTTTTGAACTTTCTATTTATCAGTATTATCCTGAAAATTACAGTTTTCCACAAAAATATTCAGTTAGAACATAATGCATATTGGCATATATTTGCAGGAATAATAACTATATACCATAATTAAACAACTTGAAGATTTTTTATTCTCATCTATTCCCCCCAGGTCACCTTGTGTTACAAGAACATAACTTAGAGTGTCAAAGAGGATGGTAAACAGGCAGGAAAAGAAGAGTTATGGATGAGAGAAAGAGGGATGGGGAAGGGAAATGAGAGGAGGGATATGTCACAGAGGACGCAAAGAGTGAAAGCGAGGTATGGGGCATCGAGATAAGATGGAGACAGACACGATCAGAGGGGATAAGCTGGCCCGGTGTGGCCGTATCTTCCTCAGTCAGACCTGATGGGTGAAGATGAAAGTAGGGTCGATATTATTGAGGGTTAAAGTTCTCTATTTCATGTTAATAACCTTTGATGAATGGGCCATATTTTATTTTTTACTTGCTTTTTGCTCATGGATGAATGAGCGCTGGGATTGCTCCGTCAGGCGTAGTCACCTATTCAGGGACATTTTTTGCAACTGCAAGTCCATTTTTCATCAACCGTAAGATATATATATATATATATATATATATATATATATATATCACCTCAAAAGAGCCCTTTCTTGACAGTTTTTACATTGGAAGCTTTATTAGGTGACTTGTGAATGAATGTGGTCATCCTAACAATGCTAACTATAGCTAATCCTATCGGTTAACATTTATTTTCATCTATACTGTATAATAAGTGATATGCATTGACTTGGTTTCAAATGTCAGACTTTATTTCTCCGAAGCTTATATGTCAATCTTTTCTTTTCTCTTGCATTCTCTGCAGTGGTTTTTGATGACTGCGCTGGAAATGAGGGTGTTGAGTTTGACGTATCGAACCCTGACTTTCTAATAGACGAGAACCTGAATCTGGTTCCCAGAAGAGATGTGATTGACAGCGGAGATGTCATGTTTGTCCATGGTGTCAACGTTCGTGTTGATGACATGGCACAGGTGACCATTATGGGAGCACCATCCAGATCTCCTCAGACACTCAGGGTAAGCATTTCTCTGTGAGTTGATGTTGTGTGTGTGTGTGTGTGTGTGTGTGTGAATTTGTTAAATGGCCTGAAGTCTTCAATCTTGTCATTTTAAATGGTCTTCTATGCTGGAGACATCATATGTCTGGACACCCATGATTCTGTTCTTTCAGAACTGGACGTATGTGTCAGTCAGTGTGTCTTTACTGCCATCATATTGACAGACTCCAGCTCAGACTAGAAATTACCCATCATGTGCTGTCATGGTATCATTGAGGACAGGCACATATTTCGTTTAGAGGAGAAATTAACTTTTTTTCTTATTAAGGGGGGAAAATTGCCCCCCTGGGGCTTTTTTATGTTCATAAAGGGCATTTTTTTTTCTAACCACATAAAAACACAGCATGTTGTCTAATTATGTTACATGCTTCATTTTAATCAATTCATTAGAATGAATTGTCAGTCTCACCAATTATGGCTATAACTGATGAAATTAAATGAACATTAACTTAGTAGATGTACACTGTGCACAAGATATTATAACATGTAAATTTAAAATAATAGCTTGAATTCTAAGAATTTCACCTTTTGAAGGGTTTTCTTGGTTAATAGTGATTTATAATTGAATTTCAATATACAGTAGGCTATACACTACCGTTCAGAATTTTGGGGTCAGTCAGATTTTCTTTATAAGAAATTAATACTTTTATTCAGCAAGGTTGCATTAAATTTATCAAAAGCAATAAATAAAGACATTCACATTGTGACAAAAGATTTATTTCAAATAATTGCCCCTTTGAACTTTCAATTCTCTATTCATCAAACAATCCTGCAAAGAGTATCACTGTTTCCATACAAATATTAAGCAGCACAACCGTCTTCATCTTTGATTAAAAAAAAAAAAAAAAATAAGAGAAATTTCTTGAGCTAATCTGCATATTAGAATAATTTAGCAATAAATTACATTTAAAAATATTAAAATAGAAAACATTTATTTACATTTTTAAAATATTTTTAACAATATTACTATTTTTTACTATATTTTTCATCAAATAAATGCAGCTTTAGTGAGCATAAGAGACTGCTTTCAACAGCAAATCGTCAGGACTATAAGCTTTTGAAAGAAAGAAAGAAAGAAAGAAAGAAAGAACTTTTTATTTTATAAACAAAATTAAGTCTCACATACTCTCTCACTCACTCACTCACTCACTCACTCACTCACTCACTCACTCACTCACTCACTCACTCACTCACTCACTCACTCACTCACTCACTCACTCACTCACTCACTCACTCACTCATTCCTGCAAGAATACATGCAATACAATATGCACATGCAGTCCAGAATTCTCATAGGAACACTTAGATCATACTGTAGCTGTATTATATTGCATATAGTGCCATAGTGAATGAAAAGCAACTAGCTCCCACCTCTTCGAGATGATAAACTGATGAATTATACTCTCAGATGAGATATATAGCATGAGTGAAGTGATTGCTGTGTGAGAGAGCTCGGGGAGAACAGCGGTGTGTGAAGAGGCTGAGGCGAGAGCCTGGAAGCAGGGTCATTATGGATCATATATCCTGTAATCACAGTCAGACTAAGCCTTCAAAAATAAAGCTCGCCCCAACCCACTGGTTTGTTCCCGGCAGAAAACCTTGCATCAGCTAGTGAATGCCAAAGGGAAGCGCTTCTTATTGATGCCATATTTGACTTAATGCCCATTTTATTGGATTTTGATTATTGATAAGTGCGAGTGGAAATGGAAAAGTCTTCCGTCTTCCCCAGAGGCTGATGTGATGTAATTCTAGCCACCGTACAAGCACAGCAAGCCAGAAGAAAAGGCCTTATGAGAAAAGTGAGAATTCAGGGTATAATTCAGTATTTTACAGAGGATCAATATACGAATTAATTTCACAATTTGTTTTCCTCTCTAACGTTTCTATGTGTGAATGAGACTGTCTTTCCTTGTGGAACCACCAAATGGAGTGGGAAAAAAAAATTCAGTGAATCTGTAAGACCTTGACATTTCATACTTTTCAATCTGTTGAAAAACAAGGATAAATATACTGGGTTCTTTCTTTCACAGTCCTTTTTCATTTATTCTAAAGAAGAGGATGACCTGGTCACGAGGTTACAGGTTGGAAATCTGTCTAGTTTATTGCCTTTACTTGTTTATTGGCCTTTCTGGTGTTTTTAGCCTTGGCTGGTGGTAGTAATGTAATGCCGTTGTTTCATAGAAAGTGGTTAAGTTGCTTACCCTGCTGAAAAATAAAACATCTGAAACCATTGTAAGGTCTTAGCTTGTCTGGTTTGATCGTTTTATAGGCGTTTTATTTAGGTACTTATCATCTAGCAGTTCCTATGAAAGTTTGGGGTTACACTGGTTTTTTGGGATAAATCACTACAGGCAGAGAATCTGCAATGCAAACCCAGAGGTTTCTGTCTAGCACTCCGTCTGGATAAATGAGAAGTCAGAAATGAGTAATGATATGTCCCAATAGGGTAGTCAGCAGCAGAATGGCAGAATTGACAAGGACGCGGTGCCTCTGACAACCCCGAGTCCTAATTATTGATGAGTTTTGATGACTATGGAAAAGCAAATCGAGGGTTTTGATCACATTTTAGCTTTTTATGCACTGTTAATAAGACTGAAAGTTTTAGGTGCTATAGAACAGTACTTAACTTTGTAGACTGGAGGAACATTGGTACTTCAAAGACAACAGTGGTTCCCTAGTTAAGAACACACATGTGAGAAAGAAAAAACTGCTATATTTGCAAATTTATGTGCTTTTTTATATTTATTTATGTGCTTTTATTTATATGTACAGTATATGTATATGTATATATATATATATATATATATATATATATATATATATATATATATATATATATATATATACATATACACATACACATACACATACACATACACACACACACACACACACACACACACACACACACACACACACACACACACACATATATATATATATATATATATATATATATATATATATATGAAATGTATTTTTCCCTCTCTGTCGCCTTAGACTTCACGGCTTAAGATAGTTGTTAGTATAAGCTTTTGATTGTGTTCTTGTAGTGCAATCACACAAATCAGTATTCTTAGTATGTCAGGTCATAATTTTCCTGTGGCTCCAAAGTTATTATTCACATTGTCATTAGGTGATTGCCTTAAAAAATGTGTGCCCAGAACTGTATGCCATCTACATTTTAGGGAACCCACAGCAGCCAAACAAGTGCCTTTGAGATGATTGGGAATGCTAACAGATGGGGTTTTTCAGGTATTATTTAAACCAGCTTTTGTCTTGGGAACTCTCACATCTCAGCCATTAAGATTCAAGTGCCCTTTTTTCAAAACCATGCCATTATCAGCAGCATTAATGTTACTAAAATATTATTACAATGATTCACTTTGAAACTGAAAACAATCAACGGTGTGGTTGAGAAACACTCTTCATGTCTTCTGTCACCTCTCTCTTTAATGAGACACCATAGCTTGTTTGTCTTTCACAGGTTTTGACAGTTCTGGGGGCAATCATGGAAACCTTTGAGATGGATAAAAAAAATACTGTTGCAAAAATCTTGCCTGTCTTCTTACGTGCAATTATATTTTGCTACTTGTGTCACAAGTGCCATTCACACATATTACCATTATTACATTATTTTCAATGTATATTAATATTATTTATTATCTCTCTCACTTATGGTGTATATTTAAATCTTTAATTAATAATTTTTGTTTTATAGCTTTAACAATGTAGGTCTGCTAGTACATTTTATTTTTTATTTCATTTTATTTTATTTTACACACGTGGTCAGAATTGTTTGTACCCTTGGGAAATATGATCAAAAAGAGCTGTGGAACTAAATCTGCATTGTTAATCCTTTTGATCTATTATTTTAAAAAATCACAAAAAATCGAACCTTTCATTGGAGAATAAGAATATAAAATGGGGGGAAATGTCATTATGAAATAAATGTTTTTCTCTAAAACAAATTGGACACAATTAACGGTACCCTTTTATTCAATACTTTTTGAAACTTCCATTTGCCAAAATAGTATAGGAGTTTTCTCCTATAATGCCTGATGAGGTTAGAGAACACCTGACAGGAGATCAGAGACCATTCCTTCATCCAGAATCACTCCAGACCCTTTAGATTCACAGCTCCATGACGGTGCTTCTCCTCTTCAGTTCACCTCACTCATTTTCTATAGGGTTCAGGTCAGAGGACTGAAATGGCCAGCAGAAGCTTGGTTTTGTGCCCAGTGACCCATTTTTGTGGTGTTATTAAGGTTTGTTTTTGGATTATTGTCCAGTTGGAAGATCCAAACATGGCCCATTATAAGATTTCTAACAGAGTTAGTCACTTTTTGATTTTTTATCTGTTGGTATTTGATTGAATCCATGATGCCATGTGTCTAAACAAGATGTCCAGGACCTCCATCAGAAATATAGGCCCACAACATCAAAAATACAGCAGTATATTTCATTGTACACATGGGGTACTTTTTATCCCTGTGTTCACCAAACCCATCTTGAGTGCTAAATTTTTAGTTACATCTGACCATAGAAGCCAGTCACCATTTGAAGTTCCAGTCGTGTCTGATAACTGAATATGCTGGAAATTGTTTTTTGGTGAAAGCATTTTTTTTCTTTTTCTTGAAGCCCTCCGAAACAACATATGGTGATGTAGGTGCTGTTTGATAATTTTTTTAAAGGTTTTCTGACCCCGAAACTCAACCTTTTTCTGCAATTCTCCAGCTGTGGCCCTTGGAGAGTCTTTAGCCACTCAAACTCTCCTTCTCACCGTGCATTAGGACGATATAGACACATGCCCTCTTCCAGGCAGATTCATAATATTTTCTGTTGATTGGAAATTCTTAATTATTGCCCTGATGGTGGAAATGGGAATTTTCACTGCTCTAACTCTTTTCTTGAAGCCACTTTCTAATTTGTGAAGCTCAATTATCTTTTGCTGCACATCAGAAATATATTCTTTGGATTTTCTCAATGTGATGGATGATTAATTTGGAATTTGGCCTTTGTTTTGTTTTCCCTCCTATTTATATTTCTGTGAAACAGGAAGCCATGGCTGGATAATTTCATGTTCATAATCACGCTGGTGTGCTCAAAATTGTGAATATGAATGGGACTATATTTCAGATATTTTTTACTCATAAGAATTTCTAGGGGTACCAGTAATTGTGTCCAACATATATTTGAGAAAAAACATTTATTTCATAATGATATTTCCCCCCATTTTAAATTCTTATTCTCCAATGAAAGCTTAGATCAAAAGGATTAACAATGCACATTTATTTTCACAGCCTTCTTTGATCATATTTGCCAAGGGTACCAACAATTCTGACCACGTGTGTATTTTATTTTATTTTTTTATTTTATTTTTATTTTATTGTATTTTATTTTATTTTATTTTATTTTTAAATTTTTATTTTTTTGACAGTCAAGCGCAGACAGGGAAGTACGAGTGAGAGAGGGGATATTAAATTAGGACATGACCCAGGTCAGGCTTGAACTTTGGTCCCCGTAAACCAGCAGTAAATTTTGTGATGTTAAAGTTGCTTGCATTGCAGTTTTGACCATAATTTTCAAAAGGCAGTTGAGGTGGCGTAATGTTTGAAGCTCAGAGCTGTTAACCGAAAATTTGCTGGTTCAGTTCCATACAAGGAGCTAACCATGAGCCGTCAGATGATTCCAGGGATTGAAAATAAGCTAAAACATATTAAAACTGCTTAACGCACATAATTTATTTGCTAAATGGTGGGAAGAATTTCAAAAACCGTAATCCTCAATGCAGCTCAGTGGTGCAATGTACTCTACGGCTGGGATTCATATGCCACTAATCTTTAAGCCGCCCTGTTTCAGTTATTAATGAGAGCTCAAACTAGCTCACAGAGCGGAGAAAGCCGAAGCAGGGATGATTGTACCTCTGTAATTTATGAACAGGAAACATTAAAGATTCATGACTATCTTCTTTTCAGCATGTCAGCACACTCTAGCCAACAGTGTTCATCACTGGCAGAGAGAAGGCGTAGCAAACGCATACAACAGACCTTGCGCTCTGTTCTCATAGCGGCACGACGCGTTCTTCTGTCCTTGAGAATGCAGCGGGGAAGAGTTACAAAGGAGTTCATCAATAACCTCAATGCAGACCTTCATTTTTCCAACAGAGAAGGTTCTTATAGTTCCATCAGTCTCTCTCGTTCTCTCCATTGCTCACTACGGCGAGTTGATGAGTTGACAGAGATGTTTCATCTTCACCGTAATACCCGTCACTCTGTCACTTATGCCCCTTATGTAGCGGATGAGAATAACATAAACTCCCCTTATGATGGGAGGACATATTGGTTACTTTCTCATGGAAATGTGCTCTCAGCCAAGGTGAAGGGACTGATATGATGCTGTTCTGACATGTTATAAGTTTTAATACAGCAGTTGAAGGACACATAGTGACTTTAAAGCAAAGGTAATTCAAGTATGATTATGAGTTTGAATCATTACACAAATGATAATGCTGCATTTCCATTGAAGTGCAGTTTTAATACCATAATAAGCACCCTTTAAAAAGACCCCAACAATTAAATCCTCATGTCAATTTGAAAACTGTACGATCTTTTTCAGAACATTTAATATATTTTGAAGAATGGTGGGGTCCAAATCTTTTTTTATTTTCAAAAAGAAAATCATACAGGTTTGGGACAACAGTGGCGCCTGCAGGTGTACGGCTGTACACTTTGAAACGCACACACTCATGAGATCGGGTTAGACTACAACAATTAATTTGTACCTATTTTACAAATGGGAATACAACGAATTCATGACAATGTTTTACATTCAAGCTACCTGTAAAATTTATAGTGAAACGTTCTTTAAAATCATCTGGAATGCAATAAAGTAATTTTTAAAGCTATTTTTAAAGCATTTGCTGCATGGATTAAAAAATAGGCTAATAAATAATTCAAATAACAGCTAAAATTGTGTTGCAAAAAATCCTTTAAATTTTAAGGAATTCAGAGCAGAGCAACATAAAAATCAGAAAAAATATAATCGGGCCTGTTTTAGGCTTTTCCTTGTTTTTATATTTTAGACGGTGATGAAAAATGACTTGCCATCTCCTCATTGGACGTGCCTTTAGAGAGAAATGCATCTTTACGGATTACATAATGAAAGATTTTTTTGTTTTCGATTTGAATTATTTTGTTTTAAAGTAGTAATTTAAAGCTTTCTATAGATATATTTATCATATTTGTGACTCAGTTCGTTGAGTTTCGATTAATCATTGTGAAGCACTCCTATTCAAGACGAGATGGCAATCACATCCTCTGTTTTCCTATTTATTTTATAAAAGCACAACATTTTGTTGATATTGTGAATGCACACAAATAAAAGTAGACCCTTTACAGTTCCGAATGATGTATTACTCTTACCTTTTATGAGCAAAAATTGCGGCATATTTTAAGTTGTTTCCACTATCAAGAAAAAAATGCAAGTGACTGCTCTGGTGCCTCCATGTCCTGCAAAGTGCGCTTCAGCTTCCACTCTTCACACAAACGATTAGATATGCACCTAGGGCACATTTATATAGTTCAAACATTTAAACTAACATTGTGATATGCTTGAACTGTTTATATCTATAGATTTTATTTTAGGCAAGTCGTGATGATTTGAGAAGGCTAAATTGATCAAACATAGGCTATGATCAGCTCACTGTCTGCCGCTGGCTGCTTGGTCGTTACTTAAAAAACAAACCAAAAAAAAACGTACATTTAACGAACAAAAAGTGCTCCAAACATTTTTATAAATTAACTTTATAAAAACCGAAACTAAATATAATCACTTTACCATTATATACGAATTACACCAAAAAAAAAAAAAAAAAAAAAAACTCTCTGTGCGTACCCTTGGAAGAAATCAATATGATGGTGAGTAAATAATGACAGATTTCCCATTTTTTGGTGAACTCTCCCTTTAGGGCCATGACATTTGAAATATTAAATATTATAACTGAATGAATCATTTAAGTGAATGATTCAATTACTTGCTTGTTTCATTTCTGAGTGAATCAATATTTCTGAATGAATCGAGTGAAATATTCAGTGACTCACTAATAAACAGTAATTTGCTGAATGGCAGTTAGATACTTTACAAATAGAAGGTAATTCTACTCACGCGATAAATATTTTAATTGATAAATGAACAGATGTAAAACAAAAGACAAGTTTATTTTAAAAAGTACCTCACTTGCATCAAAAACTAATAATATAAAACCACAAATTGCTCTGATTCTGAAATACTGAACCACCTTCAAAGGTGTGCGATATATACGTGCATAGATTAGTTTGCACCATCTTTGAGTGTGAGTATCAAATACAGCCAGGTTATGATGATGTGTCGCATAATGTGGCCATGAATGATGTCAGAGCGATTCAAACAAATTACTTTATTCTGTCCGTTCTATTCCACCTTTGTACACTCCGTCATCCTGACAGCCTTTGGGCTCCAGCAGCTCTGAATCCGGCCTCTCACATTCCCCCATCACTCCACCGCAGCTATGCCTGACCAAAGACATCCAGCAAGGACATAACGCGCTGTGCTTCCGATGCAAATGGAAAGTTTGTGACCGCACTCCAACGGTTTCCCGCCCAACAAAAAAATGACATACGAGTAGGACACAATAAATAGCTTGTCAAGGGTATCTCTCTGTCTGTGGAGTGCATGCTTAGCGGGTTGGAATTTGGAGAACAGGAGCAAAAGAGATCAACAATCAGAAATAGAAATAGATGGAAATAGAAGCATAAAAACGACTGGACTGACAAAAAACCTTCTTAGTGGTGCTTTTCCAGCCTTGACAAACTATGTAGTCACTGTAGCTGCTGTTTTCCAGTTTGT
This sequence comes from Acrossocheilus fasciatus, assembly GCA_036784905.1. Lineage (NCBI taxonomy): Eukaryota > Metazoa > Chordata > Actinopteri > Cypriniformes > Cyprinidae > Acrossocheilus > Acrossocheilus fasciatus. Next base: position 8,332,895 of record CM071955.1, read on the forward strand.
ACGTGGTGACATTCTTTTTTTGCCCTCCCTCTTTCTCCCTCTTCCTCCTCGTTCTCTCTTGTAATGCAGCTCAGATAGGTTCACTGTTGTAATGAGTTCAGGTGCATGCTGGGATCTGTGTGGCGGCATGCTGTCGCTGTGTCCTCAGCTTCATGTCAGCTGAAAGGCTGCTTATGTGAAGTATAAAAAAAGGTTTCTAAAGCCTTGCTGAACAAACAGAGATATCAGAATCTTTTTTCTCTTCTGTTTACTATAAAGCATTTTAGGACTATTAATACCACAGTTGCTCTGATAATAGAATTCATCTTTGTGTTTAATGGCGTTCTTTTGCTCATGACAGCAGGACGGTGAAAGTAATTCCCTCAATAAAGGGAGATTTTGGAGAGAAACAGTGGTGTGTATCTGCTAATGACATCAAAACAACAGGAGCCTGTAATAATTCATTTCAAGAACAGATTTTTTTGAAATATGAAATACTATTAAGACTGATCCGTGGGGATTTATGATAAAATTTTCAGTTTTGCTGGGAAATATCCTGAAAAACGTCACCCATCAATCTTGATATCAGGCTGAAAAGTACTCGAGACATTCTTCCTCACATTAATATCTCAGGCTGTCCCCAGAGATGGTGTGATGTATCCATTTCACAAGTGGAATCTTCTGTCCGGGCAGATCAAGATGGGCTATTTAGGTTATAATGTGATTTGCTAATGTACTTTAATTTTTATCTGCATTTGGCCATTTATATTTCACTGCTGTACTGCAATCAGCTGAAATTGCATTTTATTTTTGAAATACCAAAACTTGCAAATGGCTGGTTTGTTGAGAACAATGTGGTCTGTAATGACTTGGGAAAGATATCTGTCAGCATTCACATTCATCTCCATCTCCATGGCAGTTGCTTGATTAGCACAGAACTTCCTGAAACTTTTGCTACACTACAAAAAAGTTAAATGTCAAAACGTTATTGAAATAAGATACATTTACTTAAAAAGAAACATTGCATAAAATATTAAAACTTGTTTTCAGAAAATGTATCATGAATACTAACACATTTTCCCCATTTGTTATAAACAAGTCAACATTAAATTTATTGACAAAATGCACTTATTCAAGATTCAACCCATGAAAACAATTATTTGTCTTATGTGGCGTTGCTTGTTTTGATTATTAGATATTTTTCCAGAAAAACAAATCAATTCATTGTAACAAATTGTTTAGGAGGTTTTTCTCTCTTTCTCTCTTGAGCTGTGATGTCAATCTATCAAAATAATATTTTACAAAGTCTTAAGTATTATTTTATGTGTAAGGTGCTATACCATTCAAAAAGCTGGGGTTGGTGTATTGTTTTCTTTTCTTCCTCCTTAGTATTACAAAGGTTTTCTGTTTTAAATAAAGACTCGTGAACCTTCCTGAAAATCCTGAAAGAAAATATTTATCAGAGAATTCTAAAAAAAATGCAGTTCCAGATGATGTTGTTTCAGGATCCGCCAGAAGGGCCTAGCTTGAGCATGCCAATTAGCTAAGCCGTGACCTATTGGTTTGCGGAAAGCATTTTGAGCCAGGTCATCAAAAACATTATAGGTCCATTTACTCGTGCCACATGGCCGTCTAGGGCCAGTGGGATCTTGCACAGGTCGCTGCCATCATGCTAATATATTCCGTTTCACCCTGCTTTCAATGCTGAGTGACAAATATAATTTGTGCTGCCATCTAATTGCCCTTAGGGGCTCTAATTGCAATAGTGTTGACAAAGAAAAGAGAAAAGTACAAAATGCAGAGGAAGAAAGAATGGATCAGAGAGGGTAAAATGAAAGACGCTGATTAGCTTGGTTATTGAATTGAGATGCTAATAAACTTCAGTAGTCACACGGAAGCACATTTGGTGCATTTATACACCTTAGATGGGATGAGATTTGAGGCTCAGATTGCATGTCTGTTCATTTTTATATCCATTTTATCTGGAATACTTTATTCTGATTGGTCAGTTGTGACATTCTGTGGTCAAATATTATTCCATAATGACTACTTAACTATATAATTGACCATTACCCATGGCAACCAATGTAGTAGACAGTGTTAATGCATCTTTGTGCTCTTTTTTTTTCTTCGTTTGATCAAATTAATATTTCATTTGTGTGTATTCACTTATTTGGTGTGTGGCAGCATAATAAGCCAGATAATGTACAGTCAGGTGGTCATTATTGCAAAATAAACCCCATCAGAGTGACATAAAAGAGTGATATTTTGCAATGATGACTGGCTGACAGTACACTACCCATATAAGTATAATGTCTCTTTGTTACTTTTTCCTCTTTAAGGCACCATTCAACTCCATTCAAGAGCCGCAGGATGAAAGCTTGCAACAATATTTGCTTAGTTTAAGTTTCTGAAATAGGACATGTCTTTCAATTAAGCTTCTGTCTAAATAAGGGAAGCAATGGCAAACCACAGAACTGCTGTAATGACCAATTTTAATGACTTTGGTAAGAGCACAGCATGACTTGTTTGTATCGATGTGCTTGCCAGAGTTTTATATTAGCACTATCAGGTTTCTGTATAGTTCAGTAAACCTCATGTATCTAATAGGATGTATTGTGGCTGTTTTTGTATCCATTCAAATAACATTATATGGATGTGTCCAGTGTAAGAGTTGGTAGTGTCCTTCATGAAGGGATTTACATTGATCTTATGAAGTATTCATAACATTATGGGACTAATGTGGTGTATAATAACATAGTGGTTAAAGATCTAGAATGGCAACTGAAAGGTTGTAGGTTAAAACCCTCCTAGGGGTGATTTATGATCCATCACCATTGTTCCCTCGAGCAAAACACTTAGCCCAATGGATGTTCTTGGAATTAGTGCACTGGAAGTCCCTTTGGATAAAACGGTCAGCTAAATGTCAAATTACCTCTGAATATGTTATATTTGGTGTTAAAGCAGAGTGACACATACCTCAACACTTGTATTTCTTACATTTGTACTATATTTTCACATTTTTGTCCTGGTTTAGGAGATCCTGGGTCTATCAGACATGATGCCATACCGATCCAAAAGATCCCTGCTGGTGCCCCCCATGTTCGTCCCAGAGAACCAGCGAGCCCCCTTCCCCAGGTTAATTGGAAAGGTAAGACCTTCCATTTGTAATGCTCTTTGTCCTAATAATGTGCATTGCCACCATGGTCTTGGTGAACCATATTTTGTGGTTGGACATAAGTGTGACAGTGCTACCTGATGGTTTAAAAAAGACATTCTTAAGTTCTTTGGTTATCAAGCTTACTTAGCTCTGAATTATGCTTATAAAAATTATGCATGGAATGCATTTTCGTAGGACAACCCAGAAAGTAGCATCACCTTGGTTTCCCCGAGAAAAAAATTCTAAAGGATTTTTCCATTAGCTTTTGGATCATTGCAGAACATAAGCTCTGTGACAAACAAAAGTTTATGATTCTTACACATTTTGTTCATCAAGGTAATATTCACAAATTATCACTTTTATGAATTAAAAAATTAAGTAAAAAGCAAAAGTTGTCGGCGCTGATAGCCATGTGGGCAGTACGCCAACATATAGCGCCATTGCGCTACAGGTGTACCGAGTTCGATTTCCAGCTCGAGGACCTTTCCTGATCCCGCACCCCTCTCTCCCACTTCTCTTCCTACCACCAACCACCTTTTTGAGACACATAAGAAGCTTAAAAACAAAATGAGTGATTTTATAATATGTTGTAGAATAAAATGTGACAATATCTTGAGCTTGTGTTAACCACACAACTTATTTCAGGCATTTAATGAAAAAAAACAAACAAACAAAAATAAAACATGTTGGAAGGAATGAACCAAAAGTGCAAAAACACCCGTTTCTGGGTTTTAGGACTCATTCTGGCAGGACTTTATTAGTGCAGAAATAAGTCAAAATTTTAAATTTACTGCTAAGAATACAGATCCTTGCTGCCCTAGCCAGTAATTTGAAATGTTTTTTTTTTTTTTTTTTTTTTTTTTACTTGGTCTGATTTGCATTTAATTGCTGTACCAGTTTGCACCAGTTCCTTCATTTGTAATCGTTGAGGTGGATGAAGAAACTAGATAAAGATGTGTTGAAAGCAGGGGTATAAAGTAAAGTAACAGTAATTAAGTAGTTTTTATCAGTAATTGTACTTTTTTGAGTAGTTTAAAAATTGTGTACTTTTACTTTTCCTTGAGTAAATTTTAAGTGATGTATCGGTAATTTTAATCCGCTATTTTCCTCAGTTTGTGGTCGTTACATGCTTATTGTAATTTTATTTTTATCCATCAACGTAATTGGGTAGAGAGATAGTAATCGGTCTCGTGACTTTCGTCAAATCAAATTGTGCATAGAAAACTTTAACCACCAACTGCTGTTCATCATGGCTGCTGGAAGTGCATTCTTCAAGCATCAATTCAGTCGCATCTTTCTCTAATATGTTAAGGTAAATTTCGGATTTCTGCTTACTAAATGATTTATGCTTGGCTATCTACTGTACACGGCCTGCAATTTGGTGTAAGGTTGCGAGTATTGCGTACAGTGTTAACTCCCGCAAGCATAGACTGTAAAAAAAGATGGACGACGCGTCTCCGCTTCCTTCCACTATAGAAAAGTGAAGCCAAATGATCTCAATGTGGCAGTTTTCTTGTGGCCATCTTGAGAAAATGACGTCATTTGGAGCCTGAGTCTGCGCAGTAGAGATTCGTTTGGAGCCAGAAGCCGTTTCTCAATATGCGTTGTTCATCAACCGTCGAAGTTCAGTTCCAATTCTCAAGAACGCAAGTACAGAGGACGCATGAAAGTTTCTGGATGTGTTCTTGATATCGTTTCTTGATAAGTTTCCTTCTAGAACAATGTGCATTTATATTAAAATTGTAACATAAATTGTCAAGTGTAGTTATTCTTATTTTTTTTTATTGCAAAACGCTAAAACTGGCACCGTTTTGGAGAGAAATGGGCTCTCATTTTAACCCATATATTGGTGTGTGAGATGCTGAACTATGAGTTTCTAATGGTGTTTGTATTTGCACTTTTCTAAACATTAATATTCGTATATATAATATAAGTGCAACAATACCATGCTGTCTCAGTGGCACATAATTTTAAATCAATTTTTTCAAACTTTCTGATTTAAATGGGGATGATTTTACTGAGAATAACTTTCATCTTTTCTTCAGCTGAATACTGGTTTCATGCTGTTTTGATGTATTTTAAAGAGTTGGCAGTCAAAATATTCTTCATTCTTTATGACAAACAAGATAATGTGAATTATAGAATGCACAGCGGGTTTTTTTGTTGTTTTTTTAAATGTATAAAATGCAGTGTACAGCGTTTATTGTGAGGGGGTAGAATTCACAGCTCAGTACTCACTACTCAATACTCTTGAGTACTTTTAAATAGGCTACTCTTTTACTCTTACTCAAGTACTTTTACTCTACTCACACTACATTTTTTGGAAGGTAATGGTACTTTTACTTGAATATATTTTTTCAGTACTCTTTCCACCACTGGTTGAAAGTAATTCTACTGAACTTGATTATTCATCTCAAGAACATGTTAAATATTTTATGAAAACATGAATGAAAATGCATGGAATTTGTTGAATTGTTTGTGTCATCGTTTCGGTTGAGATTCATGTATTCCACTTTCTTTGCTTGGCAGCTTCTCTTGTCTTTGTTTTCTCAGGTCTCTAGTTTTTCAAGGACCTCTGAGACCAACGATGGGGCAGAAAAGAAAGCAAGCATGCAGGAAAATTGTAGGAAAAAGACAACACAAACCAGGCTTGGCACATCATACTTGATTTGCAAGCTTGAGATATGGGAGTTTTGCCCTAGTTGTGCCCCTGCCCATTTTTTTATCACCATCCAAGGCTGTATATATGGATGTCCCGGGGGAGATACTGTAGATTTTTGCAGAATATCTCTGTTTGGGCTTTGAGGTGGTGCCATCGGTTCAGCTAATACAATAGTTGAGTGCCGTTTTACCATTCAGAGAGAAAGATAAAAAAAAATGGAAAAGAATGTCGGAGAAAAAATATTTGTTTTGGAGATGTGTGTTTACACCAGGAAACTAAGAAGTGGAATCAAATGTTTTCAGTACTTCCTGTTCGCTTGCTTTCTGTGGCTGTGTCTCAGCGTGGGCTGGGGTTATTCCTTGGTGAAATAAAAGTGCTAGATTACTGTGGCACAGTGAATAAACCACAGTTCGTGCCATTTCTATGGTCTTTATTCTAGTGTTGAATGCAAGGGCTGAATTATATTGCAATTTCTCCCACTGACAGAATAACCCCTCTATACTGCACATAGATTACTATGCTTCAGCAAGTGGCAGAAAACACAGCAAAGTCCATTGAGAGTCTGATGAGGCTGACCTTCCTTCAGTCTCTTTCTATATACATCTACATACTGTATGTCTGCGCTTTCTCAATCTATATTACCTCTTTTGCAGTTTTTTTCGCCATGGTGAAACCACACAAGGGGACTGGCTACTGTGACCTATTCATTTGATAGCACTGCTGTATATTGGAAACCGGGCAAAATGGATTTTCCGCATGGATAAATCTTGTTTCCTTGCGCTGTTTACCTACCATACAGCGCACATTCATTTTTCATAATTTCCACTGCACGGGAAGGCTGAAGGAAATTGGGAATTGCCCACTAGGATGATGGAAGCTTGAAGAGAAACAGAGGGGTTTCCCAGATGTTTTCTCTCCGGGAAAGGGTAAACATGTTGGGTGTCTGGGAAAGCCTTCTGTTTCTTTTTCAATTTCCATCATTCTAGTGGGGCATTGCTTATTTTTATTATTGTCATACGAAGACGAATCGCGCTGCCGCTGATTATTTGCTCGCAATTTTGGAAAAGCCACTAACTGAATAAGAGACACTGTGATAGATTTGCCATCACAGTCCTTCAAGGCACATTAGATTATAAATATTAGTGTACGGTCTCTTTGGTTTTACACTGACACCTACTGGTGTGGATGTATGAAGGTATCATTTTAAACATATTTCCCAAAAGTACTGTCCATATATTTCTCTATAAATTGTTTAATGATAAAAAATCCTCCTCCTACCTTTTTGTTATATTTTATAGTGCCAGAGATACATTGATTCCTGTAGGAAGAAATTGTAATATGATTTTTTAAAGCGGTTTTGAAATGAATCCTTTGTGAACCACTCTGTCCAACCCTGTTCTGTGTTTCCACATGTTAAATCATACAATGGGGCAAGTGGTTTTACACTGGCCCTTTCTGTAAAGATGAGTTCTATTGGATGGTGTTGACTTGAGATCCACTCTCGGTTAAGGGGGCTTGAAGTATTGGAAAAGTAATAAAGAACAGATTTGCCCTGATTCCTGTTCTGGCTTTGACATCAGTCTTCTGTGGGATTATGGGGGATTTATTATGGTGGAGTGTTCACCTGTAGCACTGCAATCTCACAAATGGGAAAAAGTCCAGAGGTTCCCTCTCGGACCTGCTAGTAATTGTCTCTGGGCCAGTTTTTATGGGCAGTGCTGGTGTCTCTCTGTTCTATTATGTCCAGGACAAACCCTCCCCACAGCAACTGAATTGCTCAGTTTCTGTGTATTTTTTGGCACCTGGAGCTGAAACACTGGCCATATTTTGTTGCTTCACAGTTGCATTCATTCTCACTCTCCGCAATACTTTTCACAAATCAGAAGGAATAATTGTGTCTCACACTGAAGTGTTGATAGATGGCGAGGGATATGTCTGCTTGTTTGTCTGTGCATCATTAATACTGCTGGGTGCTGATTGTCTTTCGTTCTGTTTTGACCTTGTACTAACAAACATGAGTTTCATGTAGAAAGAAAGAGAGATAAAGTGTTCCAGTTAGTTAAGTGCTCTTTGTAGATATCTTTGTGCTACTTGTTTGCACTCTAGAGAGTGTGACCCCATCTGTCTCTATCTTGCTACAGTTTCCCTCTGTATTTATTTTTTTCCTCACTGAAAGCCACTTGTCAGCTGCAGAGGTAAGAGCTGGTATTTTTGTTTTGAAAGAAATTAATACTTTTATTCAGCAAGGTTGCACAAACCTTGTGTTGTGTTTAGTGCTGTCAAACGATTAATTGCATCCAAAATAAAAGTTTTTGTTTACATAATATATGTGTGTGTACTGTGTATATTTATTATGTGTGTATATATATATATATATATATATATATATATATATATATATATATATATATATATATATATATAAAGACACACACATACAGCATATATTTTGAAAATAATTACATGTATTTGCATGTATGTATTTATATTAATATAAATTATATCATATATAAATATATTTAATATATAAATGTAACATATTTTTCTTAAATATATATACACATGCATGTGTATTTATATATATACATAAAAAATATACACAGTACACACGCATAAAAAAAACAACTTTTAATCGTTTGAGAGCACTACTGTTTTTACAGTATTATTTATCAAGTAAGTGCGGTCTTGGGGAGCATAAGGGGCTTTCAAAAACATTAGAAAGTCTGAACACAAAATGTTAATTTTAGTTTTGTTTTGGACACAATATTACTGCTTTTACTGTATTTACTGTGTTTTTGACCAAATAAATGTCTTGGTGAGAAAAAAGGGGCTTCTTTCACAAACATAAAAAAAAAAAACAGACCAATTTAGACAATATTACATTTTTTTCTGCATTTTTGACCAAATTAATGCAGTGAACATATGAGGCTTCTTTCAAAAACAATAAAAAATATGACCAACCTTAAATTTAGAATTATTTTATCTTACTATTATTTTTTATTCCTGTTTTTTGATCAAATAAATACAGTCTACTGTAGATTAGATTGTAAAAAATCTTACCGACCCTAAACTTTGAACGGTAGTTTGTATTTATTATATTTTATATTTTTATAATAGCACACATTTTTTCATCAAGTTGCATGGTTTTAAGTATCATTCATATCCAAAGCACAAAGGAGTTTGCTCAAATCCGTAACCCAAAATTTGAGCAATAGTAATAGTGATGCTTTCCTTAGCAAGCACCACTTAGTTTCTGGTTTTTGGATTGTTTTCAAAGGGAAAGTTAAGTACTCTGTGTCTAATAAACAGCCTCTTTGACATCAGTTTCCATTCAAAGTCAAGCATCCGTAAATCAAGGGAGATTATACACCACTGCGGTGCTCATACAGCCGAAAGCTATCACGGTAGAAAGAAAGAGTGAAAGAATATGAAAGTGAGGACATATCCTCTCCTCCCCTTCAGTGCTGTATTGTCAGAGAAGTTCGAGTCGGGTCCCTCCTTCCTGTCATATACAGGCAGTGGCAAGAAACGGCTGCTCTTTCATGTCCTCCCTGCTCCTAATGAGAGCTGATAGAAATAGGTGAGCGTCTCCCTCAGGGCTGACATCTAATGACTGAGAAGAAAGCCAGGGGAGGCTGTGTAGGCTTGTTTGTGTTTGTGTACATGTGTTTGTTTGTACGTTCAAATAAACCACCACCTGTGAGCTCGCCATAAACAGCGAGGCAGCGCCCGTGATCCGTTTCCACGGCCTCTATCGCTCCACCTCACCAGTAGCCTTGATCATTCAAAACTTGTCTCGTCACTTTTCCGACAGTTCCTTGTATTCCACTGAAAGTTTGACTGCTATAATCACTCCACACGGGAATTATTTTTGAAAGTGAGCATGAGAATGACCTGCTCACTTTGAAGGGCACTTGAACAAGATTTATTTTTTATTTTATTTTTTTAATCTAGTAACTTTAGTATAGGGACCAATTCTCACTGTTAACTAGTTGCTTATTAGCATGCCTATTATTAACATATTGGCTATTTATTAGTGCTCATAAAACACATATTCTGCATGACCATATTCTACATCCCTAATCCTACCCAATACCTAAACTTAAAAACTACCTTACTAACTATTAACAAGCAGCAAATTAAAAATGGCTTGGTAATGAAGACCTTAAAATAAAGTGTGAACAAAAATCTCTTAAGTTCACTTAGACAGCATTTATCTGATCTATTTACTGTATTTTTTGTTGTTGTTTATTTTGATTACATTTTATATTTTTAGCTATTGCTCCTTCTAATTGCTGATTTGCTGCTTAGGAAACATTTCTTATTATTTTCATTGGTAAAAACAATTGTGCTGCTTAATATTTTTGTGAAAACTTATTTATTTATTCATTTTTTCAATAATCCTTGATAAACAAAGTTCATAAAAACATGATTTATTTGAAATATTCTTTTTATGTAACAATGTAAAAGTCTTTACTCTTACTTTTGATCAATTTAATGCATCCTTGCTGAATAAAAGTATCCATTTCTTTCAAAAATAGAATTAAAAAAATATTTGAATGGTAAAGTCTATGTTTAGATAATGCATCATATAATGTTACATTGATAACATACTGTAAGTAACATACTTTGATAAAATTGTGTTTGTAATTGTTGAGATTGCTGAGGCAAATTAATATTTTGGAAAAACAAGCTATTTTATGGGCACAAATTGGTGTCATATTGGTTACTGGCTATTATTAGAGATTACAGTTCGATATTCAATTTTGTTGAAAATGTAATTGTTCATGATCATTTCCTTTAATAATTTACATTTAGCTTAGCTTTGCTGTTTAACTACTGTCTAATACTGTCTAATGCGTATTTAAAGTGACTTTTTAAAAATGCTAATAAATTAATAAATTAAATCTTTAGCCAATCATAAAATGAATATCCTTTTCATGCTGTACATTATAATGTTATGATGCCTAAATTCACACACCAGTTTTAGTTTTTAGTATTTTATTTTGAATATATTTAGATAAAATGTCTGTCCTTTTTTTTTTTTTTTTTTTTTTTTACACTTTTTGACATTTGTATGAACATAATTACCAGCTTATGGATATTAACCAGAACGTTAATGTCAGTGCATCACTATTTTCCTCTAAAAGTCCTTGAGGGCATAAGAGCAATTGAGCACCATAAAATCTCAAGTATAATGCCACAATTTATGGCCACTATTTTTCTGTCTTTTCCCCTGTCCAATTTCCACCTTCTTCCATCCATTTCGTCTCATGCGTCATCACTCCTCTGGAGCTATCACTCCTTTCACTTTTGTTCCTTTCTAATTCTCTCTCGCGCTGAAGGAGACCATTGCACCTTTAATAAAGCACCTCTGAAGTACAGAGAAAAAAGTTGTGTTTTATCGTTCTATTGGATCAATATCACAGCTGTGTGCAGCATACAGCAGAACAAAAACAAGCTCCATAGCAACCACTCACAAAACATATCCAGAGCCGTTAAGGAGTTCTTCACAAGGCCGAAAGCGGCGTGGGAGGAAAACAGATATGACAAGAGAAGGACAAACTGAGCTTGACGGACTCTTGTGGCGTGGGACTCCTGTAAACAGGCGACGCTGCAGTTTGTCCGGGTGTCTTTTGGCTCTCTCGCGATGGACAGAAGAGTTCATTTACAGGTGACCTGTGGTGGGATTCAATCACGATTGTGTCACAAGTGTACCTGCTCTATTGGAAAGTACTTTGCTGGGCTTTCTGCCTTGAGTTTTTTGGAAGAAACTGCAACCCTGCTGAAAAGAAAATAGCTTAAGCCAGCTGTTTTTGCGAGTCTTAGCCAAAAAAACGAAGTGAATATTCGCATAGTGTTATCATTCTAGATTACTTGTGCAATTTTTTTTTGTCTCTGGGCCAAAATCATTGCGTAATGTTATTGTGGCGAAACGCTAAGGAATTAGAATATAGCACGACTACGCCACCCTGGGTCTAGCCAGGGAACTATAATAAATAAAATTGAGTTTTAGGCAACACAGGACAGCTCACGATAACTGGCAAGAGGCGTGGATAAAATAATTTTTATTACAATTTAAGAAAGAGTTTGTTACAAGACAGGGAAGAAGTAGTCGCTGGGCACAACAGTTCACACATAACAGACTGAATTCAACACTACACAATTACAACTATAGATGACCTGATTCGTCAAGGACCTCCAATGACCAAGGTACAGGAGCCGAGGTTTGGCAGCAGGGCATAAGGGCACAATCGGCCTACACAGCAAAACACCCTCCACTATACCTGTGACACACACACACACACACACACACACACACACACACTCCAGCCAACACTCGTGAAAGAAACACCAACACCAGGACTCCACCCCTGCCTTAGGCACTCAGCCCCTGTAACAAGCAAACATCAGGTTATACACTTAAACAAACGAACAAATCACATTAATCACGAATAGCTTACAATAAGAAAAAGTTGCCCATCCACACAGCAAACCCACAGGTAGAGGATTATAAAGACGTAAACCAGAATAGCTAATCCAATCAAATAATAATAATTTTGTTAAACACCAAACGCAGCCAAAAGCACAAACATCAGGAAACTCACAACATTAACATGGCCATACAGCCATGAAGAGCACTTACAAAAGAAACTAAAGTAAAAGAACAAAAGATAATGGAGCGAAATAAGACCAAAGTCAAATTAAACGCTCACAACAAGCAAACACGGTTCATAAAGCGTCCAATCAGTTGCGTACAAATCAGGAAAAAAAAGGAAAGAAGAGAAAGAATGTATAAATTAAGAAAACACATACACACTCTCTCTGAGGCTTCAATAACCACAAAAGAAATACAAAACGACTTTATCAAAACAAAGCAACAGCGTCTCCAGATGATCGTTCCCACGTAGCGCCCACAACAGGAGAGCTAGGTCACCCGTAGCGACGCCACTAATCTGTCGTGCGTGTTAATTCTGAAGTCCAATCAGTCAAGCAGACAACCAATACGCTGGGAAGCTGAAAGCTCATTCAGTCTATCTGGGAGACAATGGGTTTGACGGAGGGACAAAACGAGTCCGTAATGTTATGTGAACGCCAGTACCCGTCGCTGAAACGGTCTTGCTCAGACTCTGCAGCGGGACAACCTCAGCCAGACATCAGTCACGAATTCTCTTCCAGCATACCACTCTATAAGAGAGCCCACCAATAAGAGCGTTAGTGTACCACTAACACCACAGCCAACATACCTGAATGGCGACTAGATATGACGCAGAAAGCAAGGGGCGTGACTCATAACCCCATACTACCCCACCCACGAATTTATAGATCCGCTCACTGTCCGATGATAGGGCAATGAATGAGCAACCAGCCAATCAAATTTAAACAGGAAGAGCTTCACTAATCCTGCCACATTATGAAAATTTTCCACTTGAGTTTAAATATTTCATCTTGCGCGAAAAATGCGAAGTGTAGCCTATATATTGCACATTCGCTGCAATCACGTCACCCAATTCACATCTATTTGCATCTTTGCATTGACTTCGTAAGTAATCTACTCATGTGAATAATTTGATTCTCTTTTGGTGTGCACACACCATAATGGTGTGTTCACACCAAAAGTCAAGTAAATATTTGCATGGTGTTACTCGCTCTATATTACTCGTGGGATGTTTTTCTGTGTCACTCGCGCAAATAAAAACAATAAAAATTATTTTCTGATACAACCAGACGGGTCAATAAGCTCTTCGCTGATTGGCTTGTACAACAATGCTTCATGTGAATTTTCTGACTGTCTTGCGTGGAAGACGCGATTGAGGTTAATATTTGCAGCAAACACATCACCCAATTTGTCTCATGTGCATTGCTTGGCGCGAATTTGCATCTTTTCACATCTTTGCATTGACATTGTATGTAATGTCCTCGTGCTAATTTTGCTTTTGGCGTGCACACACCATAAGACTTTTTTTTTTTGTGTCAGCTCTTTTTCTGACTTTAAGTATTTATTGACACATAGCTTATGTTACTTTATTTATATGCAATTACACATGCTAATTTGTTCGATAATAGGAGCATTTAAGGAGATTGCAGTACTGGTGCTGTTTACGTACGTGTTTAGCCTGTGTGAGCGGCTTAGCTAATACAGGTTTGTAATTTGTTTTGGGAATGTTTTCTAATGGAAATTAGATCACAAAGGTTTCTTTTTATAATTAGATGCTAAAACATGTTCTGTGCTAGAATTACGCTATGCTAAGTAGTGCTATGCTACAGTTTGTTAGCTGCAAGCATCTTAGCTTAGCATATTTTAGAAAGGGAAATGTTTGGCTTTATCTACGTTAAAAAAACAAACAAACCAAAAAAAAAGTAGCAAAAGTAAATCCAAAAATTGGAAAAGTTTTTATCAATAGGTGCTATTTAGCTTTATTTGAAACAATAGAGACAGTGTGAGTGTTTACAGTACTGTATGTGTGAGCTTGTGTTTCTGTCAGCGTGACTACGTGATTTATTGTTTTCACGATCCGCTTTAGTCCGCTTTACAGTTGCTTACATTAACAACCCGTCCACTAAACAAAACAACTCTCATTGTGCAATAAAATTCTGCAATTTCACAGTTGTTTGCCGGCCACAGTAAATACCAAGATTTGAAGGCCTCCTCCGGTGAAGCCTGCATTTGTGTTCGCCAGAGTCTTAGCAAAACCACTAGGTGCATTTCTCAGAATAATAATGTTCCCTGGGTTAACAGAGCCTGTAATTATAAAGGAGAAAAACAGTATTAGTGTATGATCTGGCAGAAAGGATCTGTGTGGGGAAGATAAATAAAGCTAACAGGGGCTTTTCGTGTGGACAATTACTTTGCTTGGATTCATTTTCTAAATGGGATATTTCATCTTAAGCTTAATTACAAGATATGGGAGGGTTCAAGGTAGGCAGCCTCTGTGATTCGATACATGCACTGGGGTTTATTGCTCTTGATGAAAACAACTTTTAGAAAGGGTCTTTTAAACAAAAAGGGGTTCATAAAAGAGGCTATTGTTCATTTGTATTTAAAGTCATTAGTTAATGACTGAGCTTTCATTAGCGAGGGAAGTTGCAGCAATCTAATTTGCACAAAAATATGCTTTACACAAAAGCCAAATGAACTGCAGGTGGTAGCACTGGTCACACCATAGCTAATAAAAGATGTTGTAATACACAAATGGATCTCATTTGCAAAACACTGAGTTAACATAATCATCTGTAGAGTGCAGGTATAGCATGATTTAAGACTCACTGTGTGTTTATCATTGCCATCGCGGATCATTTGGTAAATAATTCTGAATTTAAATTTAAAATGTGAGATCAAGCAAATGAGTGTATATTTAGCATGTGTGCATGTTTTATTCACACATAACTGTGTTTGCCTGTGAGTGTGTGTAATTAACTTTTCTTGTTTTCTTTGCTTTTAACTTGCAACACTCTGGACTTTGCTGCATTTATCCAGTCGCATGTGAGTACTGCTGACAAACTTAAAAGAATGAAAAATGTACACACCAGCTGACTTTATATGGCTTGATTGGTCAATATAGATAGACAAATATTGATTATTTTAATGTTTAAGTGTCCAATATCACTTATGTGCAATGACACATGTGACCCTGGACCACAAAACAAGTCATAAAGGTTATTTATTTATTTATTTTTTAATTGAGAAATGTTTATTTGAAAATAGTTTTCCTAAAAGAAAAAAATATATAATTTTTGTCTATTGCTACAAATATGTAGTTATAACTGTTTTTGTGGTCCAGGGTCACATATTGATTTTCATTATTGTTTTTTTTTCTTCAGTTTTGGAACATTAATCAAAATTGACTAATAATAATAGTAAAAATAATAATAAACGTCAAAAATTATTAATAATAGTATGTTATGTTGTTGTTGGTATCATTATTGTTTATTTTATTATTTATATGCTATTGTAATATTTATTAATATTTTTAATTAGCTTTTGTTTTTTTACCTTTTTGTTTTCATTTTTTATTGTAATTAACTTTTAGCTTATGTTATTTCAGTTTTAGTTTTAGTAATGTTAGTACTTATTTTTCTTAGTTTCTAAGCTTTCAAAGTTTTATGTAATATTTTATTTCAGATTTATTAATAAAACACATTTTTAATAGTTTTATTTTTAGTAACAGTAACAACACTTTTGCAATTATTTGAGGATTTATTGGTTGATACAATCTTAAGGAATGATACATGGATATTAATGTTTAGGTAATTAAGAAATGATTCGGGTACATTAAAACTATTTGCATTTGTATAGCTTTATGCTTAGCTTTAGTGTTATGTAACTGCACCATTTCAATAATGTTAACATTAATATGATTTTGGGTACCATCCTGTGATATAGGTGATCTCATCTGACATGAAGGAAGACCACATCTTCCGTCTGACAGGAAGGGGAGCAGATCAAGACCCTAAGGGTGTGTTCAGCATCAACCGACTGACGGGAGAGGTGGCAGTTAGCCGAGCCCTGGATCGAGAGGCCATTGCGTACTACCACGTGAGTGAGATATTAACTCTGTTATCTACTGTATTCTTTTCCCCCCTTGCATACTGTCAGTGTGTGTGTAGATATTCAGTTAAAGAGCTCCACATGAAAACTGCAGGTTTATTTAAGTCATATTAGACTGTCATGTGAATAACCGAACGTCCTTAATCGAAAAGAAAATGTTTTTGCTTCACTCCATGCATCAAGGCGATTAATGGCTGTAATGATTCGTGTTTCTTCGGCAGCCAGCGAGCGGCTCAGTGAAGGAAAGCCGACTGCCGTACAGGATGTGGAGCTCCTGTTAGAGGAGGCAGTTACTCTACAAAACATGTGTGTGATCAATGATGCAGCTGTCAGCTGGCCTGTCAGACACTCGGCTAATGTGTGTTGCGAGTTTGTGCATGTGAACATGGTGGCTCCTTACCGTTTTTACATTAGTGGTCTGATGGGGACTTTATCAGGTTGACTGATAGCTTTATAGAGGAAAAAAGTGTCTTTAAAGACCTCTTTAAAAAAACTTTTATTCAGCAAAGATGGATTAAATTGATATAAGTGACCTTAAAGACATATATAGTGTTGCAAAATATTTCTATTTCAAATAAATGTTCTTTTGAACTTTCTATTCATTGAAGAATTCTGATGAAAAGTATCGCAATTTCCACAAAAAAATAGATCATGTGACGTTAAAGTGCCCCTATTATGGATTTTTGAAAATTACCTTTCATGCAGTGTGTAACACAGCTCTAAGTGAATGAAAACATCCTGCAAAATTTTAAATCTTAAAGTGCACCGTGTATAAAATGATTGTCTCTCAAAAGAAAGAGTCGACTGAATCATTGAAACGAGTCGTTTTTAAAACAAATCCCAAGCCGTTTCATGTTGACGTCAACATGAAACATTAGCATATTGCCCACCCACTTGTTACGCGTGCAGACCTGGGAAAACTTGATTTTCGCATTGGTCTGAATGAAAATGCAAATTCATTCTTTGCCACTAGGTGTCGCTTTTGGAGCGTTAAAAGCTCACAAATACTGCTTTAATTGAAATCAGCCAATCACCACAGATTAGCGTCACGCAAAGGAGGGAAAAATGAATCGTTGAGCGAATCGTTTGGTAGTTGTTGACCAAATAAGGTAAAAATAAATGCATATTAAAAGACAATGAAAGAGTTTTTTGACCTTGCATGCATGTCAACCAATAATAGGGGCACTTTAATGGCTGCTGAGAATTCGGTATTGCCAACACAGGAGATAATTACATTTTAAAATGTATTAAAATAGAAAACAGTTATTTTAAATCATAATATTATTTCACAATATTACTGCTTTAACTATATTAAAAAAATGTTAACACCAATATTTTGCACAGTAGTGTTGAGACTATTGTGTCCTAGTTTACTTGTAAAAGCTTTGATGACACTAATGTTGCACTACACAGAATTTTGTCTAATCAAATGCTCTCTAGAATGATATGTCCCTCCTCCTGTCTGTACTGTTGATCTTCAACCATAAAATAAGCTCTGGTGCAGATCTAAAGCTTATTGGCTAGACCTTCAATAAATCCCACCCCCTTCCTGTTTTAATAGGCAGTGTATCAAAACATGAAAGAATTTCTTAGAATCTGTAACCAGAAAAGAAGAGACCTTTCAATATGTAGAGCTTTTCCAGAAGAAAGGACCACCCTGTGGTAACTCCAGATAACAAGATAGACAAATACGATTCCTTTGAATTGTTTGCTCGGTTGAGCAAGCTGATACTTTGATTCGAGAATTTCAGAGCTCTTGTTCTCTTTCTCTTTGTGTCCTCTGTCGTTTGACAGATAAAGGAGGGTTTACCTGGTTTCTATCCCCCTGTAGAGGAGAACTAAAGCGGCTCTGCTTAGTTTGATATCCACCTGTCTGGCTAGGAACAGATTTAATGAAAAAAAAAAGAGTCTTCTTCCGCCCTCGTTTTGTTCCGCCCCACTGGTATGTTCCGATAAAGTGTTCTTAGCAAGGTTTTTGAAAAATCTCTGTCAGCCTGATGCCTTTGGTTTGTCTTTTCAATAAAAAGTCTTCTTTCCTTAATAAGAGATCATTCTTTATATTATTGCTGCTTTTTTGGAGCCATATCGTACAGGCTGTTCTTGCTTGGGGAACTTCAAACTTTAAGTCAAAAAAGTGAATGTGTTTTTGGGCCCAGAAAGTTCTGTGAGGACAGATGGCAGATTCCAAATCACATACTTCTCTGGATTCTCCGCCGGCTGAGGAGCTGCCTTTGAGGTAGAAGGGAATGCTAACAGAGTGCTGGACAGTTTTGGGAAGTAAAAGTAGCTACACTTACGTAGGTTTTTCTGTAGTGGCTTTAAAAGAAGAGTAGCTCTTGTGATAGCCGTTTATTATTTCTTATCCAGTAGCTGTGTAGCCTCAACAAACAGTACGTAACTGTTCTTAAAGGAACACTCCACTTTTTTTGGAAATAGGCTCATTCTCCAACTCCCCCAGAGTTAATAAGTTGAGTTTTACCGTTTTTGAATCCATTCAGCCAATCTCCGGATCTGGCGAGAGCACTTTTAGCATAGCTTAGCATAGATCATTGAATCCAATTAGACCAGTAGCATCGCGTTCAAAAACGATCAAAGAGTTTCGATAGTTTTCCTATTTAAAACTTGACTCTTCTGTAGTTATATCGTGTACTAAGATCGGCGGAAAATGAAAAGTTGCGATTTTCTAGGCTGATATGATTAGGAACTACTCTCATTCCGGCGTAATAATCAAGGAATTTTGCTGCCGTAACATGGCCGCGGCAGGCGCAGTGATATTACACAGCGCCTAAAAGTAGTCCCCAGCTACCGGGCACTTTTTTATTCTATGCTAAGCTATGCTAAAAGTGCTCTCGCCAGATCCGGAGATCGGCTGAATGGATTCAAAAACGGTAAAACTCAACTTATTAACTCTGGGGGAGTTGGAGAATGAGCCTATTTCCAAAAAAAGTGGAGTGTTCCTTTAAGATCAGAAGGAATAATCAAACAAACAAACCTGAGCATTTCTATCTAATACACTACTGTTCAAAAAATGTTGTGTCTGAGTTTTTAATGTTTTTAAAAGTCAGAAGCACTTTTACACTATTTTTTTCTGTAAATTTTACAAGTAAACTTGGGCACAAATGGTGTCAAAACTACACTATTGTTCAGAAGTTGATATTTTTGAGGTTACTGTTTTTGAAAAAAAAAAAAAGTGTACAGAAACATTGTAAAATATTAAGATATATATATATATATATATATATATATATATATATATATATATATATATTTCTGTTCCCCAAGCAACAGAAACTACATAAATTATACATAACTACATAAAAAAAAATATATATATATCTATATATATATATATATATATATATATATAGATATATATATATATTTTTTTTTATGTAGTTATGTATAATTTATGTAGTTTCTGTTGTATTTAGTACAAATATAGCATTTCAAGTTTGGCACCGTCATCCTCAGAGAGTCATTCATTCAGAACCCCTCATAGTTTTTGTGTCAGCAAAAATGCAGCTTGATTAAATCTTAAATTGTGTCATGTTATAATTTTTGTTTGTAGCGTGTAGTGTAGCTAACTTCTTTTTCAAAATGCAGTGAAACTCGTTTAACAGCTTCAAATGACGATTATCTTGAATCTACAGTTCCATAGCTGCCCCAACATTGGGCTTTCTCACAATTTTATAACCTCCATGGTTTAGGTCTGGTGGTCACGGCAGAGCGGGTGTGTGCTCTGAAGAGGAGGGTAATCTCAGGTACGCAGACCCCAGTCGGGATCAAAGCCCTCACTCTGCAGAGCACTTGACATTTACATCTCCTTATCTCCCTTTCTCTCACATCCACACCACCCGCAATCTCAAAAGCGTGCGTCGTGTGCGCGCACATCAAAGCTTGACATTTTACAGCTCTAATGCTCACACACTTCTATCTTGATGAAGGAATGATGCTAACCACAGCTGTTTTTGCATCTGTTGGCTGTGTCTTTCTGAGAATGATTACTCTTACTTTTAGTGATGTTTTTCCATACTGAAACAACAAAACTGACATTAAAGCTTTCATGTAGCTGAAAACCAAAACTGAAAATAATGTTTCAGTAATTCAATTTGGGTAATTGAACTCATTATGTTGTTCAGAGTGTCATGTTCTCAAGTGATAAATTAAACAGTCCTTCATAGGGTTATTAGAGTTAACTAATAAAACTGGGTTGTCCCTATTCTCTTAATGAGTAATGGGTGTTTTTTTTGGGCATAACGTGCAATAAACCAATCAGAGTCTCATCTCCCATTCCCTTCAAGAGCGGGTTGCGCTCGCGTCTTGGCGGATTAGCTATTTAAACGGCGGAATTTTAAAGCGCACAGACTGAACGTGTCTGCTCATCTGCTCGTGCGCAAGCAAATACAGATACACTCACAGATACACTGACTATCCATTATGATATGTATGACATTTTTATATTTATGTAGCCTACACAATAATATTCTTTTACACTGTAATCCATGTTTGTGTGCTGCTGCGCGTCACTGTGTGTAATAAGCAAAGTGAGTTGTGTACCTGCCCAGAAGCGCATTTTCTACTAACGCGCTCTTTAAATAACAAAAAAAATATTGACTTTAGACTTTAGACCAGGTTTGAGTTGGTCTATGGCGCAGTCTATTTTCAGTTCCTCAAAATAGCAATGCGCTAACAATGCGCCTGAACACACCTCTTATTTTAGACCAGCACGCCCATGGGTGCACAAAATGCATTTGCTATTTAAACAACGCGGCGCAGGATGGGAAAATGAGAACTGCGTCCAGCTGAAACTAGAAAAAACACTTGCGCCGGGTGTATGATAGGGCCCATAGTGTTGTAATGATATTTAAATAACACTGGTTCTTCAGCAATATCTTTATTTCAGCTTAACAAATTTTACATACACACTTTAGTATAATTTTTGGTCATGTTAATGTGCATTCACACTGCTGTTGTAACTTGTCTATGCTATGTGCACAAAATAGACACTGACACAGTCAAAATGCATCATATATATATATATATATATATATATATATATATATATATATATATATATATATATATATATATATATATATATATATATATATATATATAATTTATTTTTTTTTTTTCACTTTTTATTTTTCTTGTTTTTTTTTTGCTAGCTTATTCCTCCATCATTGTTTTCCCTTTATCTCCTGGCATTCCGAGTGGCTTTGGGAATGAGTCTGACAAGCGGGCATGTCAGTATTGTAATAATCCACTGGCTCACCTGCTATGGCTGAGAGCCTTGGAGCCCCTGACCTCTAATGGCGTGTTGTTCTCCATCTAATCACACAGATGGGCCAGTTCCCTCTCTCCTCGACCACCTTACGCACACACATGTAGTCCAACACCTCCGCGCCGCCACACTTCACCTAATTCCCGAGCCACACTGGTGGGAATAACCGCATTTTCCGGCTGATCCCTCTGCAGCACATCAGGAGTAATTACACCACGGCTAATTCCAGCCAATCTCACACTAGGAGTAATCACAGGCGTGTGGCAGCACATGTGGGGAGTGGGGAGGTGGGGGATCCAGGCCAGGGAATGTTTTCGCAGGTGGTGCTGCATCGCTGCTGTGTATCTTAGTCACCAGCTCCACAGGAATCGCAGCAGTTTCTGGATGCAAGTTTTCACTTTCCACTATTTATTCCTCCCATTTTCCATGTGTAAATGCATTAGTTGCCTTATGAGCCCCCTGAACAAACAGCTATTTTACTGTTTGAAATGCAGGATTTTCAATTTCCATAAGCAAATATGAGCCAAAACTGCACAGGTGTGGTATGTGGTTGTCAAGGTTTTGTAGTAGGGCTGTGCAATTAATCAAAATACAGTTTCGATTTCGATTTTGGCCTCTTAACAATTATGAAAATACAATAATTGGGATACAATGATTATTGCACCCCATTCCGCCTCCTTTCCAGTGGTGCACTGTCCTTCTTCCATAAAAGCCCAATTTCACGTGCAAATCAGTAAAATCATGTAACTTCACTTTTGCACAATGGGACGTGCTTGATTTATTAAAGTTGATTAGATTTTAAAAGCACAAAAGAGAACTTGTGTTGTTCCTCAGGAGGATTTCTGTGCATGCGCTTTGAGATGGAACAGAACATGGACATGTAAAGTCAACTTTTACAAGTGTATGCCTAAATTTGTCAAAATGTAGGGCTTAGTGATTATTCACGTAAACCCTTGTCGGCTATGTAATAAATGAACATAAAGAGTTGAGAATGAAAATACATGTGTAACAGTAAACTGGATTTGTGTGGCTCTTAAAGCTGTATGTATATATAGATATATATAGGTCATATGGCCCACTCATAATTGTGTTAAATAATCGCGATTATAGTATTGACCAAAATAATCGTGATTATGATTTTTGCCATAATTGAGCAGCCCTAGCCAAGGATTTGTAGTGCAGTTGCTAAGGTGCTCTTAAATGTTTTGAGTGTTTTAGCATGTTGCTGCATGGTTGATAGGGTGTTGCTTTGGGGCTGTTAAGGTTTTTAGCATGTTACTAAGTGGTTGCTAGGGTATTTGGGTGGCTGTCAAGGTGTTGTAGGGTGGTTACAGTGTTTGGCCTGTCGTTGCGTGGGTCCTAGGGTGTTGATAGGTGCTAAGATATTTTGTGTGGCTGCCAAGTTGTTACAGTGTGGTTTCTAACGTGTTTTGACATTTTTCTTCATGCATCTTAGGGTGGTTTTAGTGGTTGCTAGAGTTTTGCCGTGGGGTTTTTAAGATTTTTAGCATGTTGCTAAGTGCTTGCTAAAGTATTTTGGGTGGTTGCCAAGGTGTTGCAGCGTGGATTCTAAAGTGTTTGGAGTGTTTTAGCATGTTGTTGTTCAGTTGTTATAGTTTTGTTTGTGGTTGCTAGGTTGTTGCAGTGTTTTTTTTTTGTTTGTTTTTTACAATTATTTTTAAGTTAAGTTGTTGCTAGGTGTGTTGGTTGGCTTCCAGGGTATTAAGATTTTTAGATGTAAAGGCTTTTAGCATGTTGCTAAGCAGCTGATAGGGTGTTTTAGGTGGTTTCCAAAGTGTTTTTTGTTCTAAAGTGTTTTGAGTGTGCAGCATGTTGCTATGTGGTTACTAGGGTGTTGTTGGTGACTGCTACGGTGTTGCAGTGAGGTTGTTAAGGTTTTCAGTGTGTGGCTAAGCATTTGCTAGGGTGTTTAGGTGGTTGCCAAAGTGTAGTAGTGTGGTTTGTAAAGTGTTTTACCATGTTTCTATGGGGTTGCTAGGGTGTTTTAGTAGATGCTAGGTGTGGCAGTGGGGGTTGTTTGGTGGTTGCTGAAAGAAATGGCAATTGATAAGGACTTGAGAGAGGACAGACAAATCATAGTAGGCTGACAAAAAGAGACCAGTTGCAATGTTGCCTCCAATGAATGGATATTTATCATCACATTACAGCAATCGACTGAAGCTGTTTAATTCCCAGTGTTTAAATTTACATCCCACAGATCCAACCTGTAGGGAATGAGAACACATGGGCACTTGGAGGCAGGCAGATACACACTCACACACCGCATGAATATACAGAGAGTTGCACTGACTCTCATTCACACATACATGCAAACACAGAGGTGCCCACACACATTACCACATGTGTAGACACACACACACACACAGGCACACACAAATCCCCTGAGCGATTCTTTCATATTTAGGAAGCGTAGCATTTCCCCAGACCGACTAACTAACCATGCAATTGACATCTTAGAAGCTCTTTCTTTCAAAGTGACTCCTTAATTACGTTCTTCTCTGTGGCGTTCATGGCCAGACTGCTGCAAAAAACAAGGCCATGATAAAGGCTTTATTATTGGACTGGAATCAGGAATCAGGCTTCTGTGTCATGCCTTGTTAATATCCTCAGAGTCTTCTTACCGCAGGGAAATCGCACTGTAAAATGTTGAGCACGAAGGACCTGTGATGAAGGACTCGTGTTGTGATCGCTGTACGAGTGGCTGATTCCAAAACAGCTTCTAAAATAGGAGATTAAAAGAGCATGATTCTGTTGTACAGCAAGACAGCAGATCAGATAAGTGTGAGTAATACAAAAAATTATAAAACGATTGTGGTTGGAGCTGTGGTCTAGTGGTTAGAAAACACAAATACTCCAGATACTGTATCAGCCTTCCAAGTTAAGCAGTGTATTGAAAAGTTCTGTGATTGTTTTGGATGCATTCCACTGAATGATTTTTTTTTTTTTTTTTTTGCAGACATATTTCTGTTTATTTGGATATGTAAATATGTTTGTAAATTCTGGTAAATTCAACAATTGTTTAAGGTTTTTAGTAGTCTGTCATCAACAAAAGAATAGCTATAATGTCTCCCTAAGGTTTTCCACAAACACTCTTTGGTTTAATATTTGAAAGAACATATTTACATAACCAAATAAATACTACTTCAAGAAAACTGAGGAAAGTAAATTAATTGTATTTTTTATGAAGAAATACTTCATATTTGAATCCATATATAGATTTGATTTTTACAATTTAATGAAATTATTATTATTATTATTATCATCATCCTTAAATCCACAAACCAGCTTTAAACATTGAATTTACAAATATATTTGCATATCCAAATAGTAAAATATTTGCAAGAAAACTGAGGCAAGTGCATGAACTTTATTTACAAAAATCGAAATATTATGCATATATTGAGTATAGGACTGTTTTATGGTTAGCTTATATTATATGGAAAACATTGTGTTCATCCATGAACAGCTTGGACTTTCTGTAATGGAACTTCTTTTCTATTCCACAGAAAACAATTGCGTTTTTGAGTGACATAACGGTGATTAGATTCCCATTCAATGAAAGAACATGTTGCTCATCTCTGTACATAACTCTACTCTCAAAAATCATTCCTCAGCCACATGAATAAAACACCAGACAGACACCTAGTCCGAGAGGAAAATAGAAAGCAAAAAGATGAAGAAGCCACCCATGCATTAATACAGAACATATGGATGATGTTTTTTCCTGTGTAGCTGCAGCCAAATGACAGTGCCGCTCCACTGCCTGCAGAAGAGTCACATGATGATGTGTCGAGGGGTGTTTTGGTGCCTTGTCTCAGGTAGACAGACTCTGCGCTCGCCCACAGTGGGGTTGGCGCTGTGATATCACGATGGGCTGATGCTCGTCTCTCACAAATAACTGCTCTGGTCCACCATAGGGCTGAAGCGAGACCTGTGTCCGACAGCTGTTTGTTTGCCATGGACCTGACACACACCCTAATCCTCGGGGCGCTGGCATGCTGCGTTTGATGGCGGGGGAACGGTGGCATCTGTGCGTGTGTGTTTTTTTGCACGTTTATTTGTGTGTGGGTGCATGCCATCTGTCCTCCGAGTAATTGCTGGTATTTATATGATCTTAATTGTATACAGAGCACTGTGTGCTCTCAAAGCTAGTTTAAATTGAACTGTTTTAAGAGATATTACACGCTAAACATGAGAGATCTGTGCGTGCAACCAATCAGGTAACCATCTGTGTCGGTTTCTGTTTAGTTTTTTTATTGCACTGCAGTTTGTGCATTTAACCCTTAGATGCATACCTTGAGTCTTTAGTACAGTGGCCCAGTAGTGCATAGCACAACAAAATCTCCACAACACAGCTAAATTACAAAACGCATAGGACTAATTTCAAATATATTTTTGTGTTTTGTTAATTTCGCTGTGTTGCGCTAATTTCACTGTGTTGTGGCTTCTTTCCATTGTGTTGTGCTAATTTCTTTGTGTTGCAGCATGTTTCGTTGTCTGGTGCTAATTTTGTTGTGTTGTGGCTTGTTTCCGTTCCATTGCAGCTTGCTTCTGTTGTATTGCGGCTTGTTTCTGTTGTGTTGCAACTCGCTTCCATTGTTTTGCGACTTGTTTCTGCTTTGTTGTGCTAATTTTGTTGTGTTGTAGCTTGTTTCCATTGTGTTGTGGCTTGTTTTCGTTGTGTTGTGGCTTGTTTCCATTGTGTTGTAGAGATTTCGTTGTGTTGTGGCTTGTTTCCATTGTGTTGTAGAGATTTCGTTGTGTTGTGGCTTGTTTCCATTGTGTTGTAGAGATTTCGTTGTGTTGTGGCTTGTTTCCATTGTGTTGTGGCTTGTTTTCGTTGTGTTGTGGCTTGTTTCCATTCTGTTGTAGAGATTTCGTTGTGTTGTGGCTTGTTTCCATTCTGTTGTAGAGATTTCGTTGTGTTGTGGCTTGTTTCCATTCTGTTGTGGCTTGTTTTCGTTGTGTTGTGGCTTGTTTTCGTTGTGTTGTGGGTTGTTTCCATTGTGTTGTGGCTTGTTTCCATTGTGTTGTAGAGATTTCGTTGTGTTGTGGCTTGTTTCCATTGTGTTGTAGAGATTTTGTTGTGTTGTGGCTTGTTTCCATTGTGTTGTGGCTTGTTTTCGTTGTGTTGTGGCTTGTTTCCATTGTGTTAAGAAATAAAAATAAAGGCGATAAGATTGTCAAACTTGAACAAATATAAACACCAATCAACCAACACTACCACAGTTGGCTAATCAGCTCAAGACAAAGTAATCTTATGTTCATAATCATGGTTTTTCAAAGATCATTACTTCATTACAATGAAACCAAATTGTTCAGAAAACTTCATTTTGCAAATAAAAGAATGTTAATTTTGTACTTTTTTTTTTTTTTTTTTCTGCCAATGCGTCAAAAACATGACTGGCACAGAGAAATAACGTTAATTAAATACAAATCTTACCTGAATTCAGCCACAGTGCAGTCAGTCGCAAAAAAAAAAAAAACTTCACCAAAGTAATCCATATGAATTGCGTGGTGTCCTCCAAATGCTTTAAAGATACACGATCGCTCTATATAATGTTTCCATTGTGTCGTGGCTTGTTTCCATTGTGTTGTAGAGATTTTGTTGTGTTGTGGCTTGTTTCCATTGTGTTGTGGCTTGTTTTCGTTGTGTTGTGGCTTGTTTCCATTGTGTTGTAGAGATTTAGTTGTGTTGTACACCACTGAGCCACCTTACTTTAGTGACCCAGGGTGCCATTCATAACCCTCTTCCTCATTCATTTTTTTAAAGTTAGATCTCCACCTTCTTAGTATTCCTTAATTTATTCATTATCAACAATATTAGAAGAAAAGAATGGAAAATTGTAAAAACAAACAAAAAAAAAAGTCTGTTTTCCTTTTTTTTTTTCTTTTTCTTTTTTGTCCCCCAGATTCAACAATAATGAATATTTGACATTACAGTAACTATAAATACCCTAATTTGTCCAGGTTCCATCTCATAAATGTTATCACAGGAAACAAAAGAAAACAAAAGTATAATCAGCAAATTTTGGCATGGCTCAGCAATGGCTTCATTATCAAATATTAGCATCATGGATCTGATGAAGAAACTGCCCAGGTGAAAAAGAAATATATTTAAATTGTGCTTTTTCAGACACACTTAATATATTTATACTATACTAAGTTCATATTAAATGTATTATTTTGAAACAAGTTCAAGTATATTAAGTTTATTTCAAGATATGTTTAAGTTCGATTTTAATCTATTTGCAATATATTTAATATATTGAAATTGTGTTAAAATGGAACAACTTTAAGTATATTTAGTGCAATTTAAGTGTGTTTTTTAAAAATACATTTAAAATGTACTTTTAATACTTCATGAACTACAGTTAGAGTATATTTGAAGCATAATTTTAATGTGCTTCAAGTACATTTCAATTGTATTTCAGCTCATTAGAAATGTATAAGCATTACACTACTAGTATATTATAAAGCTGCTTTTTTCAGTAAATACACGTAGAGACTTTGATATCTAGAAAACTTTAATGTATTATATATTGTTGTATACATTACAAATATTCATAAAGCACATTTTAAAAAGTACAGAAGCATATATACCTTGGTGAAAAACAAAAAACATACTATTAAATGTATTGAAAATGCACTTGAAATAGAAGTATGTTTATAGTATATTTATATTACTACAAACATCCTCAAGTACATTTTAATACATTACACAAAAAACATTATAACATTATAAAAACAGAGCTATCTTATCAATTTGTAGAACATTTCATTTATACCTGTATTACTGAAAAGTACAGAATTTTACATCAATGAATAAATAAAAATTGCAATGCAATTTTCTGAAGAATAAATAAATAAATAAAAATTTACTGAAAAAAAGTGCAGAAGTGCATAGCTGAGTGTGTGCAAAGACTGACGATGATAAAGTTCAAGCAACAGAATAGGGAGGAATGGAGGGGGACGATGAGATGGCGTAGGGATGGTGAGTGGCAAAATTGCGGGGATGATGGCAGGATGTGGTGAAGGGTTGGTGATGGGAGGATGACGATGATGCCCTGGTGGCTTAGATGGTGTTTGGCACATGGCACAGACCCAGAGCATCCCAGTGCTGACAACACATGGCGGAGTTGAGGAGCGAGGAGCCAAGATGTAGATGGTGTGGCTGCTGACATCTGGGTACCGACTGATGGAGACAGAGCTGGTGGATCCGAAGGCACAGACGGAGGCCGATGGAGCTAACCATCGTTGGTGGAGCCAGAGTACCCGAGGACTGGATGCGATGCCGGTGTACCCGACAGGAAAAACCCACTACAGCCAAAGAGGTGGAGGGTTGGGGCGCGGCAGACGGCCTGAAAGTCTGTGGCAGAAGTAGAGTGATGACTGGCCAAGGGGGAGCCGATGGGACGAGGTCACTTCTTTGAGTGCAACTTGCATTTTCTGCAACTAAGGGCTTGCAGTTCAGACACTGTAGTATTTGAAGACTGCTTTATCACAGGATCTGTGAAAGGGAAAAAGAATTGATATAAAATTAGCCAATAACAGTTTTGCATCCATTATTGAATATAAGTATTATAATTTGCATTGATATTCATTAGAATTTTGTTGACATCTCAGTTTACCTTTTGACAATATCCTCATCAAGCTTGACATATGAGTGTCCATTCTTATGAGTGTCCATTCTTATCCTCTTGTCTGTAGTCACTGTACAGCACTCTATGAGTTAAATTGAACATATGATTAGAAGAAACCCAACAACAGTGAGCAGAGTTCAAGCACAAACTCACTGATATTATTTGATAACAAATTATTTCAATAAAGCAACCTGTGAGTATTACAGGGTATGTTGATAATTGTGGTTTATTGTAACCTAGGGTATTTCACATGAATATGTCTGTTGTGGTAATGCTAACATACACTCTCTTCACCTCTGTTGCAACGATTAAAAAAAAAAAATTATAAGTTGTCCTAGTCGTCCAAAAAAACAACAACAACAACAAAATGAAATAACAGATTTTTACATGAATGACTAAAAGGAAGCACAAATTAGCCACCTGGAATGGACACATTGCTAACGTTTTTCCTCCAAGATTGACCGAATCACCCTCCATTAGGCCTGATTCAAAAATCTCTATAATAGAGGTGATACGATATTAAAATATACTTATTATTCCTTTGCTTGTCTCTGCACTCAGATTTCAGTTTGTCTTAGCAGCTGATCAGAAAAACAACAAATGTTAATATTCCACACACACACACACACACACACACACACACACACACACACACACACACACACAAAAGGCAAATGATGATTGATGATTTGTTTTCTTTTTAAGAATGACAGTACGCTGAGAACAATGTACCTGGTCGGTAATATAGTCAGAAACCTTCCCAGCCTCAGCAGTTTCAGATGTACTGTATGTTCTCATATAAGCAACCCTTCTTACAATTTGATCTTTGTTCTTATCTTTAATGAGAAATATATATTAGAAAATAAAGGCGATAAGATTGTCAAACTTGAACAAATATAAACACCAATCAACCAACACTACCACAGTTGGCTAATCAGCTCAAGACAAAGTAATCTTATGTTCATAATCATGGTTTTTCAAAGATCATTAACTTGCTTCATTACAATGAAACCAAATTGTTCAGAAAACTTCATTTTGCAAATAAAAGAATGTTAATTTTGTACTTTTTTTTTTTTTTTTCTGCCAATGCGTCAAAAACATGACTGGCACAGAGAAATAACGTTAATTAAATACAAATCTTACCTGAATTCAGCCACAGTGCAGTCAGTCGCAAAAAAAAAAAAAACTTCACCAAAGTAATCCATATGAATTGCGTGGTGTCCTCCAAATGCTCTAAAGATACACGATCGCTCTATATAATATAACTGTTTAAATTTAGACTTATATTCACATTCAAGCAGTAGCACTGGGACATTTGCACGCACATCATATTTGATAAACTAAGCTCTCTGGTGCGAGCTCATTATCATACGAACCAATCAGAGCCGTCCGACGACTCTGGAACCAATCGGGTTTAGTTAGTGTGTTGTTTGAACTTAAAACGCAAGTTTTTTTTTTTTTTTTTTTTTTAAAGCATTTCAGATATGATGTTGAAATTCTTGTGGGAATTTCAGTAGTAGCTTATTACAATTAATGTATCATGTAATGGACAACAGCCGAATCAACCAAAGTATAATGTTTTAAGTAAAACTGAACAGCATATTAAACAACATATTTTAAGTATTGCATTGCTTAATAACAGCTGACAAACGTTTGTACATTGTAAATGATAATTTGTTTTTTTTAAATCATATTTTTCCAAATATTACAATTATAAATACATAAATATTTTAAATATATTGCAGTAAGCCTACACATGTTTATAAGGTACATTAAAAACCCACTAAAAGTGTAATCATTTTGTTATGTTCTTACACAAAGTACACATAAAATATACTTTAAGTAAGAGTAACATAAGTGTGTTTTCTGTAAATACACTAAAAGTATGCTTAAGTTGATTATATTCCTTAAAAGTGAAATTAAGAATATATTTATTAACATAGTATATCTAGTATACTTTTTAGAAATACATTAAAAGTATGCTTGTGTTTAACATATTTCTTAGAAGTATAACTAAGCATATATTTAATACAAAAGTACTTCTAATATACTTTTTAGAAATATATTAAAAAGTATATTTTTAATGTACTTCAAATAAGCATGTTGGGAATACAAACGTATTATAAACATACTACTTGAATTTCTAGTATATTTTTAATACATTTAATACTATGTCTTTTCCACCTGGGTGTTGCTGAACAAAATATTGATTTTAAAGATGATGAAAACATTTTAAGATTAACATATCAATAGGTTCAGATCAAGTTGTGATGGTGGTGAAGCAGTTGCTCAAAACGCTCTTCCAAGTTCCAACAGATAACAAAATGCTTTAAAAAATACTTTGCAATTGTTATTAAAATATCAGGACTGTTTTATAGTATTGGGGCGGTTTAGAGATTCATCCAAGGTAGATATATGCAGCGTCCCAATGTGCATACTATCCATCCTAAATTCTAAGTGATATTAGTAATTTTCAGTACTATTTAGGGCAGATAGGGTGGATAGTATGCACATTGGGACGCAGGGCTACATTCCGGGTCGCTATAATATGTAATATGTAAAAATATTTGACAAAACATTCATTCATTCATTCAAGGGTTAAACTTATTGCTTCCCACAGTCATCACTATAAGGAGCGTTTGTCCTCTGTTACATCTCAAAAACTGTCCTTTTGAGTGCAAAACCTTGACTATTAGGTCAGCTGGAAGTGGCCTAAGGTAATATCCCATTGTAACATCAATTAGAGTTCTCATTATGTGTGGCCTAACACTAATTACTGCAGTTATTTCCTGCTAACAGTTATGATCCCTATAGTGGCGTATGCTGAGATGGCCTCTCATTTTTTAAGAGTATGTGAAAATGGCATTTTTGGTCCACCGTGGCTTATTCCCCCTGCTGAGGTTCGTCCATCGGGATGCCCGTGTGCTTCCCTGCGCATTACAGTAATAACCTTCACGGTTTGCACAACTGGGAGACCGGCGGCATCTCTGTTTTCAGATTGTACTCTGATACCTAAAACCAGGCCAATAGTCGCGTTTAATGGCACCCGCTGGTATTGCTGTCTAATCAGCCCCCTCCGTACTGCACCAGACACGGCTGTGGAAATGAAACATTAAACATTTAATGGGAGATTAAAACCTCCATTAGTCTGAAGAGTGCTAAAATGCCGAGGGAAAGTGGCCAGGTTTCCAAATTTTACCCTGTCCTAGTTTATCACATGAAGGTCAGAGCCAATCAACATGTGTGTCAGCAAATAATGATAAGAAGTGAAGGCAGGGTTGAATAGATTTGGTGATAACTGAAGGCTGAATTGATGTTGTAATTACAGTGCTTGCAGGCCATAATGTACTAATATTCCTGAAATGTTCAGAATTTTACAACCCCAATAAGCCTAAGTATTAATTTATTTGTTTGTAGATCATTTTAATAGTTTTGTTCTGAATGGTCATCATTTTCATTTTATTTATTGGATGGGATGCAATAAAGTCTTAATCTGTCATGAAGGTGCACCTGGCAGATTGAGGATGTATAAAAAAAATTCTAATATAATTATTTTAATTTAACCGACAATAGCTGCGTTTCCATTACCCTTCAAATTGTGCAAATTGAAATTGTGAATTGAAAATAAGTCCAATGGAAACATGTCCGTAGATGCGTTTCCATTACGCTTCAAATTGCGCAAATTGAAATTGTGAATTAAAAATATGCCTATGGAAACACGTTAATTTTGCAAAAACTCCCATATATTGTAAAAACTTTTTTACACTCGCAGAGAGATCATGTGACCCTTTGACAGCATTTGAGAGTCCTTTTCTGATTGTCCTTCAATGGTCAAGGACAATCAGAAAAGAGTGATTGAGCAATCGCCAATAAAGAAAAAATGTAAATATTCCACCATCACCAAAGAGGATCTCGATGGTGCCATTGCTAATGATATCAAGCTTGCACTTAAAGAGCAGAAAAGTACTTTGGATTCGGTTGTGGCTCGACAGTAAGAGATGCGATAGACTCTGCACTGACCCCGGCATTGTGTAACCTACATATGGACATACAAGCGACCAACAATTCTGTAAAAGAGCTAAAAGCAGAAGTTGAAAAGCTAGCCATCGTGGCGAAACAGACACATGACCGGGTAGATTCCGTTCAAGCAGCTGCACGTGAGGATAGGAGGACAGTCACGAACCTGAGAAAGCAGCTAGAACAACTTACCGACAAAGTGCCGAACATGGAAGATAGGAGCAGGAGAAACTTTGTTTTATCCTCGTTATTACAAATTGATTATATGGTTAAGCCAAGTTTATGTCTCATCAGTATACAGCGGCACGAATTGATGGGACCGAGCCGGGCGCTGTTGATGTTTGGCAGTGTTCTTTTTCTAAAGTACTGGATTATATAGAGGATGTCTGTTGTTGTTGTTTTTGTGTTTTGTCATGAATGGATGTTGTATTGATTATATGTCTATTTTTTTTTTCTTTTCTTGTTGTTTTGAATGGATGTTGTGATGTGTGCAAAAAAAAAAGTTGATATAAAAAAAAAAACTTTTTTACACTCGCAAAAGGTGGTTTTTCAGGCAATTTGAAAAAAAGAATATATCGCAAAACTGCAGTGGAAACATAAAAATCACATATTGTACATTAAAGTAAAAAGATTCTTTAATATACTGTAATCTGGTGGTGTGAAAGCATTAATGGCAAGGAAAGCCGTTTATACTTGAGTGGCCACTCTCAAGTATAAATGGCTTACCTTGCCATTAATGCTTGGATAACCCCTTATTTACACTGAACACATCTGTGGTGCATAGGTCACTCTATTCATTGCTTGTGTTTATAACAGCTGCGTTGTGGCATGTTTCAGAAGTGTCCCAGAAGTGACTCTCCACACTGCTTCATGAACGTTACATGCATACGCCTCCTGTAATTAAGAATAATTGCTAGTGTGGTGGCTGCAATATACGTAAACCTTCCAACACCCGTTGCCATGACTTCTCACGAGAGAAAAAAATTATGTTTTAGTAGCATAACAATGCTTAATGGAAATGCAATCAATTCGCAATAGGTTTTTATCGACATTAATAAAATATTGCAAAAGTTTTGCGCAAATCTGTCATGGAAACCCTGTTAATTTTCGCAAAAACTCCCATATATGGCAAAAAAGCTTTAACACTCACATGAGGTGGTTTTTCAGGCAATTCGAAAAAGGAATACCACGCAGAACTGCAATGGAAACAGTTTGTTGAAATTTACAGGTCACCTGGTGCACATAAACTCACATGAGCATTCTTTAATGTACTATAACCTCCAAGAAACACCTCATACGTGGCTGCTCTAAATAACCCCTTATTTACATTGCACACATCTGCGGTGCATTATGGGTCTAACAGGGCCCCCGTAGCTGATTGTGGCCACTCTAGTCAATGCTTGTGTTTATACCAGCAGTGCTCTGGCACATTTTTAGAAGCAGCTTTCCGTGTTGCTTCGCTAAAGATACACGCCTTAGTCTCCCTCAATTAAATATAATGGTTAGTGTGGTGGCTGCGATATACGTAAACCTACCAACATCTGTCGCCATGACTTATTGCAAGAGGATTGAAGAGTTTTAGTCACATAACATCAGTTAATGGAAACGCTGTCATTTTGATGCTTGGCAGTTTTTTTTATTTTTTAATCAACATTTATAAAAAATCATGCAAATAAAAAGTTTTGTGCAAATTATTATTTGTGGCATTATTATAACATATGTATATTAAATATTTCAATCTGAATTTTTGTTTCCTTTACTTTCATTTGCTTTCCAGATTGTCTTCCTTGCACAAATTCATAGATTCCTTTACACAGTGTCTACGTTTTGATACTTGTGAACTGGCTTAAAACAAGACACGGCTGAGTGTCATGACAACAGCAAAGCAGCTCTGATTCAGCATTTCATTTAAGCAGAACTGATGCATAAAACCCAAGCTTAGCCAAATCTTTAACACTATTCATTTGCTGCATTGCAAGCGCTGATACTTCTTTCAGAAAATGCTAATCTAGTCGAATATCCCTGAAAATAATTTGTTGTGCTTTGGATGGTGGTGTGCTGGTGTCCCAGAAGGCTTTATCAGACTTTATCTTTATCAGACTTTTTTGACCCTGCTGATCAATCAGTCCTACCAGATTAGATCCATTTGCCTAGACCAGCATTAGCCAGCTTTTTAAGCAGGAATAAGTCATTCCTTCTTGAATTTGCCTTCAAAAAAAAAAAAAGACACTTATCAAACATGTTTTCCAAACCAGTTACATAGACGTGATCCCAAACAACCAGCCAATCAAAACCAGTAATCTTTGAATGTTACAATATACATTTGTGATATAATGGAGGTTTTTTTCAGAGTGAGGCTTCATGAAGTGAGTGTGGTGTAAGTTCTTAGTTTGCATTAGCACTAGAGGCCTTCTCAGGTCTGGCCTGTGGTTGAAGGCTTTATCTCAGTGGCTTAATGATGATGGATTCCTGCAAGGTCACTCTGTAAACTGGCATATTAACCACAGTGCTTGTGAGGATAAAATCGATACTGTCCGAAACGCTGCACGCGCGCAGAAGGTGTTTACACAACTCTGTCTGAGCAGAGAAACCTTGTGTGTAATGTCTGATGAATTTAACTGAAGCTGAGGGACAAAAATGTGGTCCGTCGCAGAGCAATCTTTTAATAATAATATATTTGGACATTTCACAATGCTTTTTAAAGTTTAAAATCTCATGAAATCATAATTTACCTTTGTAAATAATGGCACTTGAAATTCTATTAAGTTTGGAAAAGGTTTCCATTAATATACATAAGTGCTACTGCATTTCCGTGGAGCATGGAAACCAACATTAGCCATTTTTTGAGCTCAGTTTTGGCCTGTTGTGACCTTGAGTAAAGCACTTAACCCAGGTTGTTTCAGATGGAATTTGCTTACAAGCAGTATCATTTAAGTTGCTTTAGAGATAAAGTGATGTTTGAAGGACATGAACAAAAATGTAAATTTTTAGAATGCATTTGTGTGTGTGCAAGCCACTTTTTGATGACACATTTACATTAGGAACATTTAAGTAGAAGTTAGCCACCTTACTACAGCTGTGCAGAAGCACTTTGCACAAGAAAAAAAGTTTAAATGTAAAATACATTTGAGAAATTAAAGCTGGAAGATCAAAAATAGATGAAGATAATAAACTGAAATTTAACTTTTAAAACAAAAATAGATGAAGATAATAAACTGAAATTTAAAATTTAACTGCTTAACTTTTTTGTTTGTAATTTTCTTGTAAATTTTCATATGTGTGATTTCTTTCTTTCTTTCTTTCTATATATATATAGATATTTTTATTACATTAAATAAAGAACAGCATTTCTTTTAAAAAGATTTTGTAAATATATTTTGATCTAAATAGCATCATATACAGCATATATATACACACACACACACACACACACACACACACACACACACACACACACACACACACACACACATATATATATATATATATATATATATATATAGGTTTTTTTTGTTTTTTTTTTGAGAATTGTAGTCTGTTTTGATGTTGTTTCCAGCTTGTGCCAGTGTGTGCTATGTTTTGTTGTAATCTGGGGTGTCAATAGATTCTACAACCACTAATTACCTGTACAATGCAATTAGAACACGGTGGATTCTAGTTGTAAATGCTCAGCTCTGTTTGGAAAGAAAGAAAAGCTGAAATGCTGAAAGAGACCTGCTATCTTTGGTATGAGTTGTAAGATCCATTATTTTTGAACTGAAATACATCATCATTTTGTCAAATGATGATGGAACCTCACTTGAAATTAGTGGATCGTCATGTCACTTACAAGGTTCTTAGGGAAGTGATGATTTGACGGGTAAGAAAAAAGAGGGGATAGGAGCGATAAGTGTCTCTAGACAGCTCTTCTGAAGATGCTAGATCTTAAGATGTCTCTCCACTGGTAGAGCCACATGTCTCTCTGGAGACACACACACACACACACACACACACACACACACACACACACACACACACACACACACACACACACACACACACTTACACCTGGTGAAGAGGGTCTCATGGGAGATTCATTTGGTCTGACAACAGAACATCACACATGGTAACTTTTTATAAAATTATATTCATAAATGTCTAATAATGCTGCTTCCACAAATTTTAGATTAGGTGACTAATAGCAGTGGATAGAAATAGAGGTGTGATTTTTATACAGCGCCAAGATGTTCCTACAGAGCAAATGAGTGCAGCTCACCTCTTTTTCTGTATTTTTTTTTTTGCATATGTTATTTATTTTTAAATTAATTATGTATCTTATTTTCAGAATTACACTGGCTGTGGCTGGGCTGTCATCTCGCATTAACGGATCGGTGGGCGTTTTCAGGCCAGCAGCTTGCTTGGTTTGAGGATAAAGGGGTGGTACTTTTGGGGGGATTTCCGATTAATCCGAGAGGCAGGTGGAGGGCTCAGCGGGAAGAAAAAAAAGTTTGATTACGGTGCGAAGGCGGCCTTGAATTCCTCCGATGGAGTGCGCCCGTGCGAGAAGAATAACCAGACAGTTGTCCACTTCATTTACGACTGGCTTTGGAGATATGTCCAGAGACAGGTGATGTTCACCTCCGAATCTCTCTCCTCTTTTCTGCTTGGCTGGCCAGTAATTTACTGGGCATTGGTGAGCAAGGTATGCTGCCCTGCACACAGGGAAACTGTCAGTTTTATTTTTCACCTTCTCTTTTTTGTGCTTTTTTTCTGCGTTTTTCTCTCTGAAGATAACACCTTTTCCTCAGCCTTTCAAGTAAAACTCAATATGTACCAACAGACACGTATAAATATTATATGATGAAAAGCAGCTCTCTTGTTTTAGAAATACACTTTTGTCTTGAATGCTTCTTTCAAGATTCCACTTATTTGAGGCTTTGAGAACCAAAATGTTTTTGTGTAGGCTTTCTGAGCAACACATTCCATGAAGTGTACTTTTTCTTTTTTTTTTTTTATCAGTATAAACTTGTGTGAACATATTTCCCATTTTATATTTTCTTAAAGTCTTTAGACGCTTTAGTGCCACAAAGCAAGGCTTGTCAGAAGTTTCTGTTTGTACAGAGTCAAGGTGATTTTGTACAGGTGATTTTTCTTTAAAGAACTACTAGTATCTACTGTTTTTCTAAATCTGTATAGAAGTTGTGGCTGTACAGTATTTAAGAAAGTTATTTAAGTCTACCTGTGTCCATAGTCTCTGAAGACATGATTTACTTGAGTGTTATGTGCAATGTATTTTTATTTTATTGTTTTTAGTTAAAGGGTTAGTTCACCCAAAAATGAAAATTAACCCATGTTTTACTTACCCTCAAAGCATCCAAGGTATATATGACTTTCTTTTTTTCAGACAAATCCAATCGGAGTTATATTAAAATTGTTCCTTGCTCTTCCAAGCGTTTGAATGGGAGTAAGCTTTTTTTTTTTTTAAACAGTCCAAAAGTAATCAAATAAAGTGCGTGCATCCATAATAAAACATGCCTCACATGGCTTTGGGGGATGAATAAAGGTCTCCTGTAGCAAATTTATGCGTTTTTGTAAGAAAAATATCCATATTTAAAATGTTATAAATACTTTTTTCTCACTTCTGCTGACTTTCACGTGGAAGCTGTTCCAGCAGATGACATGGGACGTAGGCGTCGCATAGTTCCAGTTGGACTGTAATATCAACACTCTTATCAGCCAATCAAATGCAATGTAAAACTGAACAGTGAAATTAATGAAATGAAATTAAATAAGTTAATTTCACTCAAATAATAATGAATAAGTTCATTGGACTTAATTGAAATGAGTTCTGTAAACTCAAAATGTCATTGTACTAATTATTGCATTTTGTAGTTCCCAGCATGCTTTGCATCAGACAACAAGGAAAATAAATATAGAAATTACTTTGTAGTAATGAAATGTAGTAATTATGTTATTTTGTGTGTTTTTGCATAAGTGTCACGGATCCACCCACAACGTCATCCACACAAACCACCTACACCCGCTCACAATCACCAGAATACTAATTCACACCTGTCACCAATCACCTATCACTATATCAGGCACCCAGATCAATCCCTCGTTGGTTGGGCTCAAGGTCGCAAGCTATCCTCCTCTACTTACCTCTCAGTCTTCCACAATCTTCAGTGCCGTAAGCAATCTGTTCCTTGAGTGGCGAAGAGGATTAAGCCGGGGTGATTGGACGTCTTCCTCCACCGTAGTTATGTCTCTGCATTGAGTTTATGTTTGGTTTGAGATCCTTCGGGATATTTTTGAGTTTAAAGAAAGGAAATAAAAGAAGTCTGTTTCCTCAAACATTGTGTCTGCCTCTCCGTCCACGCCTGACAGAAGCCCAACCCAGCACAGTAAGTCCGGTTAAGAGAGGGATTCGGGATGGAAGACCAACCTCTCCCCACGTCAAATCCATTCACCGAGCTAGTGCACGCTCTCCGCGAGGCCCTTCAACCGTCGCCGAACGTGCCACCCTCGGCCGGATGCCCCATAGCAAAGCCTACCCTATACTCCGGCGATGCTGCCACCTGTGGAGGCTTCTTGCTTCAGTGTTCACTCTATTTCGAGTTTCAACCTCACCAGTTCCCAAGCGATCGAGCCAAAATCGCCTTTCTGCTGTCCCTGCTGTCCGGAAGAGCCCTACAGTGGGCTGAAGCACTGTGGAACTCTCACAGCCCCTTAGTACGATCCTTGGACGCTTTCACGGATCACTTTCGAGAAGTTTTCAGCCACACTGCATCTTCTATCTCGGTCCATGAGGAACTTTTCCAGTTGCGCCAAAATAACATGTCCATTCACGATTACACGGTGAAATTCCGCACCCTAGCCGCCAGCAGCGGGTGGAATGAGACGGCGCTTCTAGCCGCATATCGACGAGGTCTCAACTCTTCCATTAAGCAGCAGATGTCGGTGATAGAGGACTCGGTAGGCTTGGAGGGCTTCCTGCAGAAATCTTTACACATATCCCAACAACTAACTGCTTGTCACCTGGAGGCTACCTCAACGCCCACTGTGTTACGGTCAGATCTGCCCGTCGCCGAACCCATGCAGGTGGATCGGTTTCACCTGTCCCCCGAAGAACGGACCCGCCGGAGAAATAAGGATCTCTGCATGTACTGCGGCTCCGGAGATCACACCCTCATCTCCTGCCCTGTTCGTCCCACGAATCCATCGGTGAGTGTTGTCCATCTTCATCCTGATGTTTCCCGCATTCCTCACAATCATGCTCTAATCCTATGCCAAAACCGATCCTTTCCAGTGAAAGTCCTCATTGATTCCGGAGCCGCTGGAAACTTCATTTCATCGACCAGTCTTGAATCACTTCAACTACCCCGTCTCAGGAGTACCACCACTTACCGTATTTCTAACATCCAGGGCCGACCACTTCGTAAAGGATTAGTACGCCATCACACTCCCGAAGTTACGCTCCGTGTTGGGCACTTTCATGAGGAGCAAATCTCCTTTCTCGTCTTGGAAGAGGCCGTCGTGGATGTGGTGCTGGGACGCCCCTGGCTGGCTAAACATCACCCCGACCTACACTGGAGTTCAGGAGAAATCCTTCGTTGGAGTGCGTCCTGTTTCGAAAAGTGCCTTACCGGCCTCCCGATCCCTCGTCCTACAGTGCCCTCTCTTCCACTCAGTTCCACCACTGTCGAGAGCCCCTCCATACTTACTTCGGCCGAGGTTCCTCGGGTCTACCTGACCTTCCAGGACGTGTTCAGTAAGACGGCAGCCACTCGTCTTCCTCCACACCGGCCCTGGGATTGTACCATCGACCTGGTCCCCGGAGCTAAACTGCCCAAAGGTCACGTTTACCCCCTGTCATTTCCCGAACGCACTGCCATGGAAGCCTATGTAAAAGAAGCGTTGCAGCAAGGGTTCATTCGTCCCTCCACATCTCCCGCAGCCTCAAGTTTCTTTTTTGTAGCCAAAAAGGATGGAGGTCTCCGCCCGTGTATCGATTACAGAGCACTCAATGCTCAAACTGTGAAGTTTGCATATCCCCTACCTCTGGTGCCGGCAGCCTTGGAAGAGCTCCGAGGAGCCCGAGTCTTCACCAAACTCGACCTCCGAAGTGCCTATAACCTAATCCGTATACGGAAAGGAGACGAGTGGAAGACGGCCTTTATTACCCCTACAGGGCACTACGAATACCGGGTTATGCCGTATGGCCTTTCTAACTCACCTTCAATCTTTCAAAACTTCATGAATGAAATCTTCCGGGACATGCTGCACCAATTCACTCTCATCTACATTGACGACATTCTGATTTATTCCGCCACTCTCAAGGAACACCAAGAGCACGTCAGACGGGTTCTCCAGCGCCTCCGTCAGTACCAGTTGTACCTCAAACTTGAGAAATGTGAATTCCATCGCTCCAAGATCCAGTTCCTGGGGTACATCATTGACGCGAACGGCGTCCAAATGGATCCCGCCAAGGTGGAGGCCGTAAGGAATTGGCCTCAACCCTCCTCTGTCAAGGAGCTCCAACGTTTCCTCGGTTTCGCCAATTTCTACCGGCGTTTCATAGCCAATTACAGCCATCAATCCGCTCCGTTAACCTCACTCCTCCAAGGAAAACCGAAATCTCTCACCTGGACACCTCTCGCTGAACAAGCCTTCAAAGACCTAAAATCCTCTTTCTGCTCCGCACCAACGCTTACTCATCCAGACCCTAACCTGAGCTTTGTGGTCGAAGTAGATGCCTCGACGGTCGGTGTAGGGGCCGTCCTATCACAACGCAAAGGAGAGCCTCCAGTACTCCATCCTTGTGCCTATTTCTCGAAAAAGATGTCAACCGCCGAGCAAAATTACGACATCGGGAACCGTGAATTGTTGGCCATCAAACTGGCTCTCGAGGAATGGCGTCACTGGCTCGAGGGAGCCCAACACCCCTTCGAGGTTATAACCGACCACAAGAACCTCCAGTATCTCCGTGAAGCCAAACGCCTGAACCCTCGACAAGCTCGCTGGGCCTTGTTCTTCACTCGATTTCGGTTTACCATCACCTACCGTCCAGGCCATAAGAACCTCAAGGCTGATGCTCTATCCCGTCAGTACCAGGCCGATCCTGCACCTGATAACCCTGAGCCCATTCTTCCACCGAACCTATTCGCCTGCCCTATTCTCTGGAGGATTGATGACCAAATTCAAACCGCCAGCCAATCCGAACCGGCCCCACCAGGAGTTCCAACGGGGAGACTCTATGTCCCTACCTCTTGCCGTCTTCCCCTTCTAGACTCCCTTCACACGTCTCCAGGATCGGGACATCCGGGCCGCAAACGCACACTCACGCTTCTCCAGGCCAAGTACTGGTGGCCGAAGATGTCCCTGGACGTGGTACGTTATGTCAAGGGCTGTACCGTCTGTGCCATCGTGTCCACTCCACGTCAGTTACCCGAAGGGAAGCTTGTGCCCCTGCCTATCCCTCGCCGACCCTGGACTCACATCGGGATTGACTTTGCCACTGACTTACCACCCTCCAATGGGTCTACCACCATCCTTGTGGTTGTCGACCGATTCTCCAAAGCCTGTAA
Source organism: Acrossocheilus fasciatus (assembly GCA_036784905.1). Taxonomy (NCBI): domain Eukaryota; kingdom Metazoa; phylum Chordata; class Actinopteri; order Cypriniformes; family Cyprinidae; genus Acrossocheilus; species Acrossocheilus fasciatus. The sequence goes on from CM071955.1 coordinate 8,375,776, forward strand.
ATTAATCCCCTTGCGAGGCTTACCTACTGCCCTGGAAACAGCGGAAGCACTCTTCCAGCACGTCTTCCGGAACTTCGGTTTACCCGAGGATATAGTTTCGGATAGAGGGCCGCAGTTTATCTCCCGAGTATGGCACAGTTTCTTCCGCCTGCTAGGGGTCTCCATCAGCTTATCCTCCGGGTATCACCCACAAACTAACGGCCAAACTGAGAGGAAAATACAAGAAATCAGTCGCTACCTACGTACCTATTGCCACCGTCATCAGGATCTCTGGAGCAGGTACTTACCCTGGGCCGAATACGCCCAAAACTCCTTGCGGCAGGAAACCACCGGACTCACCCCGTTCCAGTGTGTGCTCGGATTTCAACCGCCACTCTTCCCGTGGAACGGGGAGCCCTCCGAGATTCCAGCTGTCGATTCCTGGTTTCGGGAAAGTGAAAGAGTCTGGGATACGGCACATGTCCATCTCCAACGGGCCGTTCGGAGCCACAAAGAGCAGGCCGACACCCGTCGCGCCGTCACACCCCTCTACCAGCCCGGCGACCAGGTCTGGCTCTCCACATGGGATATCCGTCTCCGTCTTCCCTGCAAAAAGCTCAGCCCTCGTTATGTTGGTCCGTTCCCTATCATTCGACAAATCAATGAAGTCACTTATGAGCTTCAGCTCCCTGCCACTTACCGCATTTCGCCCTCCTTTCATGTGTCTCTGCTGAAGCCTTACACTAATCCCATTCTACCTCCTTCCACAGAGCACGAAGCCCCCCCTCCACCCGAGACCGACCCCAATGGAACCACGTATCGGGTCGAGGAAATCCTAGACTCCCGGCGGCGGGGCGGCCGGTTGCAATACCTCGTGGACTGGGAAGGATTTGGCCCCGAAGAAAGATCCTGGGTCAACCGAAATGATGTACTGGACCCCTCGCTACTTTCGGACTTCCACCAGACACACCCGGACCGTCCGGCTCCAAGAGGACGTGGTCGCCCTCGCCGTCGGTCCCGGACGTCAGGAGACGCCCGTGGGGGGGGGGGGGGTACTGTCACGGATCCACCCACAACGTCATCCACACAAACCACCTACACCCGCTCACAATCACCAGAATACTAATTCACACCTGTCACCAATCACCTATCACTATATCAGGCACCCAGATCAATCCCTCGTTGGTTGGGCTCAAGGTCGCAAGCTATCCTCCTCTACTTACCTCTCAGTCTTCCACAATCTTCAGTGCCGTAAGCAATCTGTTCCTTGAGTGGCGAAGAGGATTAAGCCGGGGTGATTGGACGTCTTCCTCCACCGTAGTTATGTCTCTGCATTGAGTTTATGTTTGGTTTGAGATCCTTCGGGATATTTTTGAGTTTAAAGAAAGGAAATAAAAGAAGAAGTCTGTTTCCTCAAACATTGTGTCTGCCTCTCCGTCCACGCCTGACAATAAGATTACCATAGAGAGACATAAGTAAGTACTTAAATGTTGTGTTCTGTTAGGATTTACTTAGGTTTCTGTTGTGTTGGTTTTGTAGCGTTACCGTTGTGGTGAAGAGTAGAGCCTGTGGTTAGGTTGAGGATGGACAGCAAAACTTCAAGACTATATATAGTGCATGTTTTTTTTGACTATTTACATGAAAGTGTTGTTGTGAGTCTTTTAGATAACTACATTAGCATGTGCCAGTGTGCTGTTGCTAACTAGCACTAAAGATTTGAATGAATGTGCTGTTGATGGAAGCAAGTTGTATACAATTATCGTTATAATAAAATAATTGATAAGTGCATTGCTCTCATCCCCGCCCCACTTGTCATAAAAATTTTAAGCTCTACTAACTTAAAAAATTTTTGTTTGTTTACTCAAATGTTTTGAGTATTCTTAACTTAACAGGTTTTACAGTGTTGTTTTGTTCTATTGCAGCCAGAATCCTGGTAGTTGCGTAAAGCATGTCACCATTTTTGTGTGTAATATATATCAGACGTTTAGTATAGGCAGTCTGTGGGTGTGCTGTCTGAGACTGAGACTATGTAGTTCCTGCAGTGTTTGCCCTTATTAGTTTATTTATGGACGATTCTGATTTAAGAGCTCTCTCGAAATGTATTTCTGTTTCTGCTGTGTTTGCGTCTTTGCCAGTATGTGTGTCTTTACTTGAGGGAGTGATTCCCTAAATGAAGATGTATTCATGCACACTTCCAGAGTGGATTGTTTTGTCATGCCCCTCTTTAAAAAGTGGAAAAAATGGCACTCTTCCATCTCGCTTGCCCCACAGGTCTCTAAATGAGTTGTGTTATTGGAAAAGGGAAGTGCTGCTCTCACGTCAAGGGACTTGCAGGGCAAGATCTGAGCCGGTCTTTGAGGCTTTCTCAGGCGACAGCAACCACCACACAAATGTGAATGAATAATGCCTTTAGAGAGGCAAGAGCCATTGCTCTAGTATGAAACACCTCCCAAAGCCCTGGTGACTTTTTTTTTTCTACGCATTTCAGCAAGCAATTATTTTTATCTGGCTGCTGCTATAGAGGATCTTCCTCTACTCTTATTTTCACTCTTTCATCATTTATTCCATCACCTCATCTCACTCCTTTTTTCTTTTAAAGTCACTCTACACTGTGTGCAGAATTATTAGGCAAGTTGATATTCTGGTCATATATATATTTTTCTTTTTCCAAGAACATTTTACCAATTCCAGACCACATCAATCTTAATAACTACTATTGATTTTGTATTTACTCATTTCTAAGTGATATATAATTGTCCATGAAGGCTGAAACTCCTTATTTCAGGTGTGCAGAATTGTTAGGCAGCTTTTCTTTTACAGATACAATGAGAGATTGAACTCAGACTAAAAGTAAAAAAAAAAAAAAAATATATATATATATATATATATATATATATATATATATATATATATATATATATATATTAAATGCCCATTAGAAGGATGCAATAATACAATTAACAAAGTTAAGGCCATGTCCATTGGGCAGCGAAATGCTTATTGGGTCAGCACGGTCAGAAAAAACAGGTGGAGAAGAAAAGACATGTTAACTGCAAAAGAATTAAGGATTAAGGTGAAGAATTAGGTGAGAAACCATCAGGAACCAATTAGTCTCCAGCACCATCATTTTCCAGAACGGCAACCTTCCTGGAATCTCCACAAGTGCAATGTGTCATGTTCTCAGAGACCTTGCTTGGGTAAAAAATTCTTTAAAATGACCCTCACTTAATAAGAATAACATGCTGAAGTGTTGTGAAATACATGAAGACTGATTTTGTATAGGCTTTATGGATAGATAAGTTGTGAATGACTCTTGAAGGACCAGCATCACATCCTCTTGTGCCACTGTTTGGAGAATTTATCTTCCAGAATCTGCCAGTAAGTTTTGGGAGCTCATTTTAGTTCATCTCCTATCCTGAAAAGTCTGTCTGGCAGGATTGATTAAAAATGAACTTACTGCCAGATTCTGAAAGATAAATTCTTCCAGTGGCACAAGAGGATGTGATGCTGGTCCTTCAAGAGTCACAACTTATCTGTTATTGCATTAGTATTGCATCCTTCTTATGGGCATTTAATAATTTTTTTACTTTTATTCTTGAGTTCAGTCTCTCTTTTTTTTGTTGTTGTTGTTGGCTCATTTTATCTGTAAAAGAAAACCTGCCTAATAATTCTGTACACCTGAAATAAGGAGTTTTTGACTTTCAGCCTTCAAGGACAATTATATATCACTTAGAAATGATTAAATACAAAATCAATAGTAGTTATTAATATCAATGTGGTTTGGAATTGGTAAAATGTTCTTGGAAAAAAAAAGTATGACCAGAATATCAACTTGCCTAATAATTCTGCACACAGTGTATTTATACCTATGCGGATCTGTATTTTATATAAAAAGGAGAGATTCAGATATACTCCTCCTTTTTTTAAATTGTATTTCTCAGAACCTTCAAAAATAACCTTTAAATGAATAGTTCACCCAAAAATGTAAAATTTACTCACCCACAGGCCACCCAAGATGTATATTGTAGAGATATAGAGTTTGTTTTTTCATCATTATGGAGAAGTGAAGTATTCCATCATTTGTTTACCAATGAATCTTCTGCAGTGAATGGGTGCCATAAGAATGAGAGTCCAAACAGCTGAAACATCACAATAATCCACATGACTCAGTTCATCAATTAACGTATTGTGAAGCAAAATGCATTCATGTTTGTAATACACGTTCATCCTTAAAACGTTTTAATGGTGGTTCATTACAAACATGCAGCTTTTCACTTAACTAGATGTTAATTGATGGAATGGAGTCATGTGGATTGCTTGTGAATTATTGTGACGGTTTTTGTCAGCTCTTTGAAGTGATTTTGACGGCACCCATTCACTTCCATTGGTGAACACATGATGCAGTGCTAAATTTCTCCAGATCTGTTTTGAAGAAGAAACAAACTCATCTACATCTTAGATGGCCTGAGGGTGAGCACATTCTCATTTTTGGGTGAATTACTCCTTTAATTGGATTGTTTATGGTCATGGAGAAAACAAATGTTTTTGCTTTATTTTTACGCTCACTAATTATGTGCACTTCGTACATATTCATGAAGATTAAGGAGCCTTTTAAAATACAGGTTGTAATCTAATCAATAAGTGTTCAATCATGCTTTCGGCATGCTAAATATCCCCACAGTACTTAAAGGAAAAGTGAGGTTATGTTAAAAAACTACTCAGTCTTGTCTGACGGATGGATGGATTGCAAATCAGTTAGTGTGACTGGGCAAATATTACATCAGCTAATTAATATTCACGAGCCAAGCTGTTAAGATTTATAATTAGTTGCTCCCCAATTTTCACAATCTTTCTATATGCTTTTTTTTTTTTTTTCTTCTGGAATCAGTGTTTAGAGTTCATATTAAGAATGAAATTATCTGATGATAGATTCTGGATAATCAGTAAAATTTTTAGATGTTGGCAAAACTATCTGCGTTGGTTGTTGGGGTTATCTTGTGTAGGGTTGTCCTCTTGTTGGGAACTTGCAATACCAACACACTTTAGCCACGCTGTAAGTTGTAAAATAAGAGCAAACATGACAGTAGAATACATTAACACAGAAGTTACAATAAATTGTGTATGGTGGAAAAAATCCAAAACTTGTTCCTAAATGGCACTGGCTTGTGTTCACACATGTCCGGGCTGTTCCCTCAGGTCTGTTTTTTCATGCTTCCATATGCCGCTTTGATAATGGATGCAGTTCCTACAGTCTCTAATGTACAAAGTAAAGAGGCCTACAGTTTGCAGCATTTGCACCTGGACTATATTTGCAGCAAAACAAGATGCATGGTTTCTTCATAACCCAGCAAATACTCTGTGCACAGTAATATTGTGTAACAGCTGCAATAAAGTTCCTCAGAGTGTTTTGCTGTTTCAATATACCTTTGCTTTCACTTTTTATCATCTCATTAGCCTCTCTCTTCTTCACTCAGCAATGAGCGGCAGAAACAGACAGGAAATGAGTCTAGCACTCAGGCTAGCTCAGCTGCTCTCTGATGGCTCTTTGAAATATTTAAAGTCCATGCAGACACACAGCAGATGTGAACAGGAATTGTGGATTAGAGATTGTCTCACAGGAGTTCCCTGGCAAGATGTCCCAAGTCCACTTACTTTGCTCGGTGTACATACTCTTGCAGAAAAAAACTGACATACAAGATCAATTCATTTAGCTTTCAGAATAACTTTTGTTCGCTGTAGGAGGCATGAAGCCTGACTTCATTATTTTTACTGTATCTGTTCTCCCAAGAGCAGCTCACTGAATTTTGAGATTCAGCATAAGCAATACAGTTGCGTTCCCAGTGGATGGAAGGATACATGGATGGATTCATGGCTAGCTGGTTAAGACAGCATCTCCTTTTGTTTTGCTACAAGTAGCAAGTGCTGCAAACTAGGTCTTCTTTATTTTGTACATTAGAGATTGTAGGAATTACTATCATTAAACAGAAACATGAAGAACCAGGCCTGAGAAACAAGCCCTCATGTGTACTAATAATACAAGCCATTGCCATTTGGAAGCACAATTTGGATTTTCTCACCATACAACTTTCATTTAAATGTGTACTACTATCATGTTTGCTATTATTTTAGTCATCCATCCTTCTCTTTGTTTCAACATTTCTCAAAAGTTATCCAGCCTCCATCTGTATTCAGACATCGTACGTGGGGGGTTTCTGTTTCCAGTTGGACAGTCTTCATAGGAAGTCTGTCCACTATATTCTTACCAGCCGGTTCTTTGTATTTGAGGGTCAACTATGAGTGCCCTTCCCATATGGCTTTTTTTATTCATGAAAGCTTAGCATTCTGGACAGATCTGAACAGCATAATGTTTTGAGTATTCATTGTTAGATTCAATCAGAGTTTTTGATTTAAAGTTGTATTTTTTGAGACACTCGTTTTGCGTGTGTGTTGATGTCTTGTTTTCCAATTGTGCATCTTTGAGGTTTAGAACTCTAACTTGCTGTTTTACCTGAAAGGAAGGGTGTTTATTTCTACAGCCACTATATTGAGCATTAAAGTTTCCCATTCATTTTTCTATAATCATCTCCTATGCAGTCTTTTATTTGTACAGTTTTTTTTTTTTTTTTTTCCTGACTATAATAGCTCAAAACTGTTGCTGGGAGTCACTCGTGTGAGGAAATGTCACCTTCAGATCCATTTCTTGAGGATTTCTACTGGGAGAACCTCTCAAAATCGTCCAGCCCCAGTGGACTGGAGTCTCAGATGAGATGAATAAATCTCCAGAGAACGCATATTGAGAATATGCATCGCTTCCTTTACTTTATTCACTACCACTTTAATAGAATGTTAAAACACCAAGTTCAGCAGTTTTCTAAACTAAGAGAGCCCGGATTTAATAGATACACCTCAGAGGGACATTCAGGTCTCCTGGATGTTAATTAATCCACTTTCTCTGGTGTTTGTACAGCTGAGATGTGATGCTTTAAGAATGCGGTAGAAATTCTTTGGAACTGTTTTTTAGGCCAAATTAAGGAGTTTCATTTGTTATAATTGTAAGAGATTGATGAATATGACATGGTTGTAATCCATATTACGTGGGTAGAGCCATTCTGGCAAAATATGAAAGAGGAAACAGTTTGAAAAAGTCTTCACTAATTAATATTTTACTGCACCCAGCATACAGTAACTATGATCAGCTCCATTCTGCCTACTCTGTGTATATAATTCATAGAAAACATTAGACTGTCATATTCTTTGCAGAGAAAAATAGGAAGGGAGGACTATATCCTTATCAATTCTGTTTTACGAAGACATAATGAGCTAATGAACATGGCGTAATAGTGTCTAGAAGCTAATTTTGGCTAGACAAGCCATTGGTGTGAACATCTATAATTTTCTCTGTTATGAAGACCCCCATTTTCTCATTCTCACTCTTCCTTCACATTTAATAAGTCATTTTCATTCAAATTAAATCACTGTCTGCTCATACACTCCAATTTTCGCTTGGGAAAATTTCTAGGGATGCTAGCAGAAACTACTACCTCGCTTGTATAATGAAACAACAGTGAGCTGAAATGAGGAGGAATATTTCTACAGGCGTACTGGGATGTGGTGGCTGCCTCTAGCTGTGACCCTGTCGGGAGAATTTAACCTTACCGGGGGGCTTTAACATAAACATGGATCTTTATAATCTTTTGAACCATGTCAGTGGCAAAATGTCACAGAGATGCAGCTCATCATGCCACAAAGCTGTCTGAAAAAATTCTAATTCTGGGAAGATAAGAATCATTCACAGACATAGCAATAGTGTAACGCTTCAGTGTTTTTTGTGCTGAATGAGATTTCTAATAATTGAAACTGAAGTTTACATTCCGAATGGTGCAGAAGAGATTTAATATAAATCTGGGATCCCACAGGAATAAGCTTAAGAACAAATAAACACTTTCATGTTGGATTCTCAGGCTGATATTGCAGTGTTGTTCAGTGGAAACAGCACTTGGGTATAATGTTCTTTGATAGTTTACACACAGATTCATCTTTTAACTAACTGCAATAATCTAAACCTTCACCTATGTGTACAGTGCAAAAGTGTTTTTTTTTTTTTTTAATAGAACTTTCAGTTTTTAATGTCTTTTCTTTTCTATTCTTTTCTTTTCTTTTAAGACTCTTATGCCTACCAAGGCTACATTTAATCAAAAAATACAGTAAAGAAACGTAATATTGTGAAATAGTATTACATTTTAAAACAACTTTTATTTTTTAAAATGTAGTTTTATTACCTGAATTTTCAGCAGTCATTACTCCAGACTTCACTGTCACATGACCCTTCAGGAATATGTAATTTTCTTTTTTTTTTTTCTTTTTTTTTTTGTTGAAACCATGATACATTTAAAGGATTCTTTGATGAGCAAAGTAAAAAAAAAAAAAAAAAAAGCCAATAATTAACATTTTATTTAATATATATATATATTTGTAATTTTCACAATGTATCTATTAAATTGTAATTTAATGCATCCTGTAATTTCAAGCAACCTTGCTAAATAAGTGTTCATTTTGAATGAAAATGTATGTTAAAAATAATCTAGATTTCCAAACATACAGTTTGAAAGATAAATGTTGAAACATTAAGCAGAAACTAACACGTTACTGGGTCCCGTCGGTCACTGTTTAGTTAAACGTTCTCTAGTAGTTTATTTTGTTGTCATGAAAAAGTTTGCTAATAACCTAATGGAAATGTTGGCAAAGCTGCCATTTTACATTTTATCATCTATAGTATTTAGTTTTTTATTTGTCATTTGCAAATAAATGCATTTCCTGGTGGTTTGCCACAAATTGAAGGGTAAACTTCTAATAGAGGGTTTTATTCAGAGTGTCTCTGCATGTCTTAAATATAAAAATGTTTTTTTTTTTTTTTTTTTAAATGTGTAATTATTAACATTAAGGTAATTGAAAATTGCTGTTTACATGCATGGCAACTTGTTATTCATATAATTGTCTTTAGTTAGAGCCAATAGTTAGATTATTGTTGGTATTTTTGTAAACACAGCTAATGAGGTGTACTGAGACAAATGCTGTATTTTCAAGTGTTTGTTTGAAACAGTATGCATGAACAGATTTATTAATTGTATGGTTGTGTCATGACAAAGTCACTGTCATGTATAATGGTGTAATGGTTTCTGTGGTGTGCGCTAGACAGCTGACAATCATTTCCATCCATCAGAGCAGATAACAACCTTCATAGTATGACAAGTCTGGCCACACGTGCTGCACACAAACCCTCTCACTGATCTCTTGTTTCTTTGTGATGTTTTAGTATAGTGAATTATTAATAAGGGGACTGAGTTGCATAGTTAAAGGCCAAAGTGCCCTGTGATGTTAGACTTAGAATATTTTATTTTAATTTTATATTCATATTTTTTTCTTTTGGAAGGTCATATGAAGAAGTCTGATATGTTAAGAGTATTGGATAAGGCATGAATGTGACATGTGAAAAAGGTTTCTTGAATAATGAATCGTTTTAAATAATAAAATCACACCCCTTGGCTGTGGAGATGACAGTGCTAAAGTGAAACCTACGTTTGTCCTTTACGTCTGCTCTCTTTCACACTCTAACACTGATTCTTCTGTTATCCGGGACTCCGAATGATGTAAAAACTAAACTGAAACAAAAAGATACAGTGAAACTCCCACCTCAAATGAGAGACTGTTGACATTGCTGTTAATTTAATTAAAAAAATAATTAATTAATAATAAAACAAAAATGTGACTTTTTTTCTCTCTCAATTGTGAGTTCATATCTCACAATTCAGATAATTTTCTTGTAATTCTGAAGGGGAAAAGTCAGAAATTTGGTGACAAACTCATAACTGTGATATATAAACTCACAATTCTGGATGTTTTTCTTAGAATTGCAAGAAAAAAATTTAATTGAGAGATATAACAATTTTTGAATTTACATCTCACTATTCTAAGTTTATATCTTGCTTTTGTTTTCTCCGAATTCTGAGGTTACTTCTTGCAATTGTTTTTTCTTTTTTTAATACTCTGCATACTCTGGATTTACATCTTTCAACATTTTTCTTTTAAGGTAAAAAAAAAAAAACAATGACAAAGCTAAATGAATTGTGAGATAAAAGGTCACAATTACTGTTCCTTTATTCATTTTTATCCCGTGGTGGAAACACGCTTACATAGGTTGCAGATATCACCCATAAATAACATTTTGTCATCTTGTCCACACGTCTCATGTTGCTCACTGAAAATCGTACCTTACAAATCTTGCACAGCTGGTATTTTCAACATTCACTTTAATTGTATGGAAAAGACCAGCTTGGAGAATTAATACTTAGCAAATGTGTGTTCCATTTAAAAAACAAAAACAAAAAAAGAATGTAGTCAAACACGTTTGGAAAGACATGAGGGTAATTTTCATTTTTCAGAATGTTAATTTTCAGCTGAAATATCCCTTTAAATATACTGATGATGCTGTTGTAAGAAACCCTCTCTTCATATTGATGCGAGAGCGATGAATATATAGTAGAAAGGTCCAGTGGCAAAGAGTATGGGTGAATATTATTTACATAGTACTGGCCAATAATGTGACAACTGTGGTCCTTTTTTGGCAGTAATCAGGAACCGAGTGCAGACTTAAAAAGAGTAGGAATCGAGATTGGGAGCAATGTAAAGTCACAAGTAAGGCTATAAATTCACACAGAATAAATGTGGACAGATATGGTCTAAGCAAAACAGACAGACTGACACTGGCTGCATGGTAGTATAACAGCCAGAATGCATGTCAATGGCCGGATGCCTGCTCCGAATGTAAAGTGATGCATCACACCAGCACAGGCTAGCTACAGCATTAAAAGAATTAGGTTTGTAAATTGATTATTTTTTTTTTTTTTTATATATATATATATATATAGCATTTGCATTCTGATCATTTCAGTTGTTAATGCATTTAGTTCCGTGTTATGGAAAGAAAACTCATTTGTATAACCATTAGGTTCAGCAATTTGTGTGGATACCAGGGTTGTGCATTCCGAACTGAATTAAGAATTAAATTAATTTAATTCATATTCAGTGCAAGATACGGAATTGCAATTTTGAAATGAAATGTAGGGAAGTAAAATTAAAATGGGTGCAAAAACATAAAACTATCTACTGCTGTCCAAGGAAAAACCATATACTGTCCCTTCCAGTACTTCCACTACTGTCCTCAGAATCAGAGTGATTTCGGTATGTTTGTGCCGTTTGTTTTGCAGCGGATCACCTGAGGACGTGTTGACTGCGGTGAGGGGAGAGAAAGCACTTGTCCGTCTCCTGTGTCTCAGGGTTCACAGGGTCTGCGTGAACACCAGTGGGGTATAAGTGCACTTGACAGGGATGTAAACACCCTTCAGATGAGAGTCAAAAAGAGCAGGCGGTAGAAAGGGAGGGCAATAGGATGAAAACAACAGCAGCAACACTGCCAGTTAAGGTTGGCATCTCTGTGGGGAGAGAGTCTGGGATATCAAAGGTGCTTTAAAAGGAATCAGACTTCTGGATATGCGAAAGGTGCTACTTTTTGAAGTCGCCTTACGTAAGTTTTGTCCTTTTCCCATACAGATGATTGCATAGTTGATACAATGGATGCCTGTGAGCATATGTCTCCTGAAAATGAGGCCTGGAACTGTGTGTGCTGAGAAGTGAGCTCCTGTAGTGCGCTGACACGTCTGTTTTACTGAAAATGAGCCACGCCGGGGGGTCTGACGGGGTGTAATGATGTTTGATGTCTGCTGTAATGTGTGCACCATGCTTGCTGTAGCTTAATCTGCTATGAATGTTATTTAGCTTCCGATTTAAAAGGCATACATTTATAAAAGATTTAAAAGGCATACTTTTTTTTTGACAGTTCATGCGGATAAGATTAATGTTAGAATCTGAGGGAGTCGAGGGAGGCACTGATCAATTTTCTTAAAAAATGCAAATTCATTAAATGGTTCATAAGTTTTCTTAAATCTTTGGAAATTAAATGGATAGTTTACCCCCAAAATTAAAAATGGTCATTATTTACTCATAATCATGTTGTTACAAAACTATGACTATGACTCTTTTGTTTTTATTCATTTTTTATTCCATGAAAAATCTATTTAAATAGTTCTCTTTAAATACTGTACATTTCACAACCCCATTTATTGAAACTAATTTCAAACAGCTCATTTCAGACTTTTACAATATATAACATTTGCTAGCATTAAGAAAGAGTGGATGAAGTATGTATTATATTTAAGATCCCTGAACAGTTAATCATTTAAGGTCATAGAAGACTGTGGCATACTCTTAAAGGGACAGGCAACACATCAGCTAGTGTTAAAACTAATCAACTAGTCGGCGTGAACCCTAGTAAATGTTCTATCTCTGTCTGTGAATGCTGGAGAGCACAGCAGCAGGCTGTGATGATGTATCGAACCATTACTGCCCTAAACTCTGATGTGGGGAGTCTGTATCATTAAGAGCATTAGATCTGTTGAGCGGAATCATGACTGCACCGGCCGGGGCCAGACAAAGAGACTGACCCATGCCTCTGCGAAATACAGAGAAAGCAGATGAGAGTGATGTCATGCATTACTGGCAGCGATCGCCGTGCTCTGGTAATGTGCTGGCAGAGCGAGGAACTCCCCCGTTTTGGCCATTCTGCGTAATGGATCATTCCTGATGGGCTCTTAGGGTAATGCAAAATGGCAAGTGCTATCATTGGTCATTTCCACTGGGGTGAGAAGGGAGGGGAGACTCATCATCCGTTAACGCAGCTAGGAGTTATGAGCCGCCAATTTGAGCTCTTAATGTTCCCATTCTGAGCCAGGGAAGTTGTGAGTCACAGTATAAGACAGGTGCCTTTTAAAGGAGCTTTTAAAAGTAGATTTTTGTATACTATGAAATTTACAATGCCAAATGGCTTATTTATTGTAAGTAGTTTTCTTAAAAGCACCTGCCTAAATGCACCTGTAAATTTTTGCAAGATTTCTTCTTTTATGCAGCCCCACAATTGCTTAGATATTTATTTTTGGTTTAAGTCTCTTTTGCTCACCAAAGCTGCATTTATTTGATAAAAATACAGTAAATGAAAATAATAATTTATTTACTTATTTATTTATTTATTTATTTTTAGCAGCCGTTCTTTAGCATGATCCTTCAGAAATCGTTTGAATATGCTGATTCAGTTTGAATATGCTGAAAAGAGGGTTTATATATATATATATATATATATATATATATATATATATATATATATATATATATGTGTGTGTGTATATATATATATATATATATATATATATATATATATATATATATATATATATATATATGTATATATATATATATGTGTGTGTGTGTGTGTGTGTGTGTGTATATAGTAATTAATAATAATTTTAGTAGTAATAATAACAATTATTATTATTTTGTTTTATTTTATTTTTGGAAACTGTTATTCATTTATTTCAAGATTTTTTGAGGAATAGAAAGTTTAAAAGAACCACATTTATTTAAAATTCCTGTAACAATGTAGAAGTCTTTACTGTCACTTTTGATCAATTTAATGTGTCCTCGCTGAATAAAAGTTTTAATTTCTTTCTTTAAAACAAATGACTTCAAACTTTTGAATGGCAATGTACTCCTTTAAAAAAAAAATACAAATAATAATAATAAAAATAAAATAAAAAATAAACATGCTTAAATGACGTATATAGTATATAGAGTATATATGAAGAATAAATCCATTATAATTTGTTTTAATAAAAGTGTGCATATAGGTTGATAGCAAGGAGATATTAGAAACAAAGAGTTGTGGAAAGGGCACAAAAAAGCCATCTTCATGATTAAAATAAAATAAATCAGATATTCATTGCTAAAGTTTTTTTTTTTTTTTTTTACCTAGTGAATGCACTATATGAAGGACACATCCTTCTTCTAGAATGTTACTTGTAGAGAGTAAACTTTGTAAAGAGTTCAAAGGAGGCAATAAGGTGCAAGGCTGTCAGCACAACCTACCAAACTAAAGTTCCAAGCATTGCTTCAGCACAGTTTACAGGTGTGCAAATAAAACATAACTCTACAGGGGAGCGTTAGAGGTGCCCAGTAGGAGAGTTCTGAGCTCTTTTATCAGACAGTGATTTGCGTCAGGTTAACATGTTTCACGGGCCAATTGCTCAGGAGCATCTAGTAAGCAGTAATGTGTCTGGCCTGGTGTATGATGTTTGGCGTACAAGCGTGTGTGTGTTTGTGTTTGAGGCAGAGAGACAGGACGTGCTGTGCGTTTCGCTGCATTTGCTCTGCGTCGCGCACCTCCCGGGGGTGTGCAGAACGCACACGGTTACGGCAGCGCTCGGAGAAGGGAGGAATGAATAAGTGATATGGGCTTTGGGGAGGCCCGGCTCTGAGGCGGTGGGGCTGAGAGATTGAGGCACAGAAGCGAGGCAGATGCTAGCGCCTCAGCCATCACCATGCTCTCAGGTGGGCCCTTGTGAAACTTCACACTGTGAAAAGCAGATAAATCTTCTATCTCTCCTTTTCTTCTCACGAACCCCTCCCGTCACACTCCCAAACGCGTCCCTGCGCTGTTGTTGTTGTTTCATATTCATTCTCATTTTCCCCACATGGCTCTCTGTGTTGTCTACCTGTTTTTTAAGGCTGTGTATGGCTTCCCGTCTCTCCGTTTCTCTTTATCTCTATATGAATCTATTCTCCCCAACGGGTTTACCTCTTTTTTCAGTCACCTTGGACTCTGTGGTTCGGCTCGTTGCCTCTAAGGGAGGATTTTTGGTCCAGTCAGGCAAAAACAAGCTGGGAAAATGGGATAATGAGAGAGAGTTGTGGAAAACCAAAACTGAAAGAGATAGTTCACCCTTCATGTACTTACCGTCATGTCCTTGCCAAACTGTCCTTTTGGTTTCAATATCAACATTCTTCAAAATAACGTGTGTGTGTGTGTGTGTGTGTGTGTGTGTGTGTGTGTGTGTGTGTGTGTTCCATAGAAGAAAGTAAATCTTACAGGTTTGGACCAAGCTGAGGATGTCTGAAGATGAAGATTACAGAATTTTAATTTTTGTGTAAACTATTCCTCTTTTGATATATTCAAAAGAACAGCATTTCATTTTATATTAATTTAAATGCAAGTCTTAAAAAAAATAAAAAATAAATAAAAAAACCATTATAAATGTATTCACTGTCACATTCAATAAATATAGGGTACAACCGGGCTAATTAATGCATATATTGAGACAAAGGTCTTCTTTATGATTTTCAGTTTTGATTAAGATAATTAAAGGAACACTCCACTTTTTTTTTCCTTTTCAAGGAACTTTGATGCCGTAACATGGCCGCAGCAGGCGCAGTGATATTACGCAGCGCCTGAAAGTAGTCCCCAGCTAGATAACTAGTTATAATATAGCCGGGGACTACTTTCAGGCGCTGCGTAATATCACTGCGCCTGCTGCGGCCATGGTACGGCAGCAAAGTTCCTTGATTATTACACCGGAATGAGAGTATAGTTCCTAATCAAATCGGGCTAGAAAATCGCAACTTTTCATTTTCTGCCGGTATTAGTACACGATATAACTACAGAAGAGTCGAGTTTTAAATAGGACAAATATCGAAACTCTTTGGTCATTTTTGAACGCGATGCTACTGGTCTAATCGGATTCAATGATCTATGCTAAGCTATGCTAAAAGTGCTATCGCCAGATCCAGAGATCAGCTGAATGGATTCAAAAACGGTAAAACTCAACTTATTAACTCTGGGGGAGTTGGAGAATGAGCCTATTTCCAAAAAAAGTGGAGTGTTCCTTTAAAGCAACAGTTTTTAAATAACGAAAGAATATGTAAAATGATGGTATTTGGGGTAAAAAGCGCCCCTGTTGTTGGGGCTAAAGGTGCACAGTAATTAACATGATAATTAATAGATAGCTGACTTTTCCATTTGTTGACATGGTTAGATTCAGATGGTAAATATCATATATTTTGTTGGGTGTCCATATTAGAGATAAATCATGTTTAGAATGAAACCGTCATATTTAAAAACATTATATTAATCATATCATATAATAAAATGTCATTTGTTGTTACTACTGTAAATATATATTCAATTATTATTGGATCTTCAATACATTCAGAATTTTTACTTATTAAAATGATTTTGTTTCTGTATTTTAAAATATATTTTTTATATTAACATATTTCAATGATTATATTTATTGAACAAAAATTAATTCTTTTATTTTTCTAAATAAGCAGAAAAAAGTACAAACTTTGCTAAAGTGATTGTTTTGAACGAGTATTAACTTAGACATTATTTAAACAAAAAAACAAAAAAAAAACATTATTGCAGCTAAAGTATTTGTATTAATACCGCGGGCCATTTACCTCATACTGGTGGGTCTTTTACACCGTGTGCAGGGTAAAACGCCCCTCCCGCCACCTCATACTATAAGATTTTTAAACAAAATAAACAACTTGAATGATGTATTTTCACACAAAATATGTTGCTCCATTAATGTTCAATACAACGTATATATTTTTTATGCAATAATACATTTTTTTAAGATGGGCCTTTAGCCCCATTGTACCCTACTGTTGCCTTGCTAAATTCTCGCTGTATTTTTTTTTTTTTTTTTTTGCAACCTTTTAAAATATGTAAAATGCCGATGTTGAGCATATTTTAGTGATGCAAACAAATCTTCAAACTTTTGATTTGAATGAATTTACAGCTTTGAATCAGCTAATTCAAATGAGCAGTACACAGGAAAGAATCAAACTTGACTGAGCTGTGTCATTTGCATCAGCATATTTAATTGAAATATTTTTGCCTCAGTCACTCTCATGCACTCTTATGGCTGCATGACAAGAAGTGAATGTGAAAACATGTCTAAAGACAGTCTTTACCTAATGGTCACATAAAAAGTGCATCACACTTAATCATACATTGCTTATCACAAATATGTCATGAATATTTGATATATAATCTGGTTTCCGCATCAGACAAACAAGAAGCAGTGCAACTGAATCAAATTGTGTAGTGCCTTCATAAATTGCCTGTGTATTTCTGAGAACCAGTAATCCATTCTTCCTCTGTATCTCTTCTCCTCAGCGCCATTAGAGCAGACAGGCTCTCATACCGCAGATCAGCCGCAATCACAGACAAACCACTCAGGTCTTTCAATAATTGCTGACCACAGGCAGCATAGGTAGCCATTACCCATAAGGCCATCCTAAAGACCCTGGCAATCCATGTCTGCCATTTTTGCAACAACATCCATACAATTTTTTTTTATCACAATCTACGTTTCATATTTGGTCTGTCTGGTTGTTTCTATAGTTACAGGCATTTTTATGTATTCCATTTCAGTGTGTGTCATTCGTTTTAGAGAAATTAAAGCATGACCAAAAGTGACTAAAAGTATTTTTTTTTAACCCAAAATATTTTAATTGAATTGTTTGTAAAAATAAAAAAAAAATAAAAAAAATATTATATTATTTTGCAATCAATTAATTTATTTAAAGCATGCTTGAGACAAAACAAAATATTGTTATTGTGGATCACTTTCAATCAAATCACAATTTTATCAAATTCAAAAAGTAGGAAAATATTATTCAGTTGTCTCCATTTAGGTTAAAAGCAATGCTAGGTATGAAATTAGCCTGAAGGCAAAGATGTGTATTTTATTTTAAAATGTTGCAAATTTAATTTCCATCCCAAATGAGTGATTATAGTTCAGGTAGAAATGTCATTTATTCATGATGGCTCTGGTGATACTGATAGTATGCAAATTATATAAACTAGCAATTTCGAAAAGTGTGTATTTTTAACATTCAAAAGGGCCCATAATTGAAGAAACAGCCCTAGTGAAAAATAAATGTACTTACTTGTATATAAAATATGTGACCCTGGACCACAAAACCAGTCTTAAGTTGCTGGAGTATATTTGTAGCAATGATGATATTTTGTAAATTTCTTACCGTAAATGTATCAAAACTTAATTTTTGATTAGTAATATGCATTGCTAACGACTTCAGTTGGACAACTTTAAAGGCGTTTTTCTCAATATTTCGATTTTTTTGCACCCTCAGATTGTAGATTTTCAAATAGTTGTATCTCGGCCAAATATTGTCCTATCCTAGCAAACCATACATCAATGGAAAGCTTGTTTAAAAAAAAAAAGACCCTTATGACTGGTTTTGTGGTTCATGGTCACATATAGAAAGTAACAAAAGTAAAGATATGTAAACAACATATAGTCATGGATTTGAAATGGTTC
This sequence comes from Acrossocheilus fasciatus, assembly GCA_036784905.1. Taxonomy (NCBI): domain Eukaryota; kingdom Metazoa; phylum Chordata; class Actinopteri; order Cypriniformes; family Cyprinidae; genus Acrossocheilus; species Acrossocheilus fasciatus. Next base: position 8,394,048 of record CM071955.1, read on the forward strand.
AAACTTGATCAGAAGGTTTATTTAGTATATTCACAATACTCCAATGCAACTTTACCAACATACTTTTTTCCATTAATGGTTCTTTAATGTCACGTATGGACAACGACAACGTTGCACTGGGAAATGTGGACTGCAGCTCTTTGGGCTGTCAAAATATTATGAATTATTAAACGAATTATTAAAATGATCCTGACCAGCCCTCAGAACTACACAAGTCAAAATGTCAAATAAATTCAGAGACGTTAACTACATGAAAAGTAACAAAATGTATTAAAATAATTTCAATTCATACTCTCATATAAATCCGCAGCGTACTGCAAGACCATCAAACCACCAAAACATTTCTTTGCATTTTATGTTAACATTTGTGTCCAGTGCATTGAGAGTTGAAGCGTGCAGAGACAATGAGCAGAGATGTTACGGATGGTTTTATACCATCTGCATGCACTGAAACACACATTCTTCCACCAACGAACGGAACTTCTATACAGGCACGTTTATTTCCACGCACCGCTTACTGCGCCTATATTAAGACTTTTCATATAATTTGTGCTGTCATTGATGGAAAAAAAACAGCTTACATATAGTAGTATTTGTAAAAATATAGAAAGACTACGAAGTAACAGCAATGTCTGCTTTGGTGGCGCACCTGGTAAAGCGAGTGCACGAGTGTGGAAGCGACTCAGGTTCGAATCCAATCCACTGTGTTTCCTTCAGCCAATGTTACACTGATGTTCTCTGGATAATTGAGTTGATTGGTATGTTGGGGGGTGTTAGTAAAATGTAATTACTTAAAGGGATACTCCACCCCAAAATGAAAATTTTGTCATTAATCACTTACCCCCATGTCGTTCCAAACCCGTAAAAACTTTGTTCGTCCTCAGAACACATTTTAAGATATTTTGGAGGAAAACCAGGAGGTTTGTGACTGTCCCATTGACTGCCAAGTAAATTACACTGTCAAGGCACAGAAAAGTATAAAAAAACATCGCCAAAATAGTCCATCTGTCATCAGTGGTTCAATCAGAATTTTATGAAGTGACGAGAATACTTTTTGTACGCAAAGAAAATAAAAATAATTACATTTATTCAACAATTTGTCTCCTCTCGGTCTCTCTGTGTCAGCGTAGCGCCATTTTGGAGAGCATCCGATGGACGAAACGTCCGTACACTATTCTCTGTCATCAGTAACGCATGAATACACTGTTTCCATTCAAATCAAAGCATAAATGAACGTACAATACGTATCCATGCCATACTGATACCAATTTATAGTGTGCCACAAATATATTTAGTTATACTAAAGTACATACAAATAAATTGTACTTAAGTATACTATTTTTTCACTAGGGACCCCACTGTGTTATATCAGTGAGCAAATGGTGAAAGAAAAGAGAAAGAGAACAGTGTGAAGCGTAAAACATCTCTGGAGATTATTTTTGTTTGTGCCATATACCTGATTATTCTTAAACATTGTAAATTTGTATTCCTTCAGCTGGCAACACAGGATGTTAATGTTCCTCTTATTAAAAGTCCTGTCATCCATCGAAAGTTTTCTTCAGGTTTCATTCTAAGATTAAACTGTTTGCCAATCATCTCACATTGCAAGTGAATCTCAATTGCCTGACACCGAAAGCAACCAAATAAGCACTTTATTTCCTCTGTCAATTACTCCCAGAAACTGCTGAATCTTTCTTTTTTGTGCATTGTGTGTGTAAATCACTCTCTTCCTCTCTCACCCACAGCTCCAGGTATCCACCACTGACCTAAGTGGCAGATTGGTAGAGGGACCAGTTGACCTGGACGTGTCTGTTATTGACCAAAATGACAACCGACCGGTCTTCAAGGAGCCGCGTTACTCTGGGGAGGTTCTGGAGGGCTCACCCACAGGTACTCTTCTCTGACCTAACAGTGCTCATGCTCTTACGGTTGGAATGGATGTGTCTAGGGAACTGATTACTGGAAGAGGAAAGTTGAGATCAGAGATGGCTAAAGGTCTAAAAGTCTTGCTAATAGTGGTTGGAGAGAATATATGGTTTGGCTTAATGGAACATACTGTAGCCTGTGGACGATAAGGATTGTAACTTCTGTGGTTTCTCATTAGTTGACAGGCCTGATTAGTTGATTAGTTAGTCTGATAATTGACAGTTATACATTTTTGAATGATACCTCAAATTTTGTTGGCTGGTTGAAAAGATGTGTGCTGTTACTTTGAGGGAATGTATGATTTTCACCTGGCAGATGGTAGAACTGGTGTAAATATCTCATAGACTTATTAAAGGAGGGACCTGAGCAGTGGTTCTCAATGAGATTTCATTTGCAATGAAGATAAGTATGGTTTGTGTCGACCACAATGTTGTGCAGTTGAATTGTATATATATAATATATATATAAGTGATTATAATATATTATATATAATTTTTTTTTTTTTTTTTTTTTTTTGATGTTGTGTTTATATCAATTACAATTTAAATGTTTGGGTAAGTTTTTTTTTTTTTTTTTTTTTTTTTTTGGGAAAATACTTTCAGTGAGCAAGGTTTCAGTCTATTTTTGAACTTTGTTCACCAAAGAATCCTGCTTCATTGATAATTTATAAAATTGATAAATATTTATAATAATAATAAGTAGAAGAAGAAGAAATATAACTAAGCCCCAAATCAGCATATCACACAATGATTTCTAAAAGATCATGTGACACTTTTGTGTGTGTGTGTGTGTGTGTGTGTGTGTGTGTGTGTGATGGTATTGCTGACTATAATAAATGAAAAAAATAAAATATAAAAAATACTAAAATAAAATGATTAAAAAAAATCTTACTGAGCCCAAACATTTAACCTGAAACAAAAACAGTTGAGAACCATTCATTTTGGATGGAGATTATAAAGACTTATGAGTTTTTTTTTTTTTTTTTTTTTTTTTTTTTGACCCAGTTCAGTTAGCAACCACCTGTGAGTTTTGCACATGCAGACCAAAATCACTCAGTTCCCTTCAGAAAATATAATACTTAAAATAAATAAATAAAAAAAAGAAGTTTTTTTCAGATTTCATCATCTTACATGAAGAATGTGCTACACAAATAATGTGTTTTACATCATGGCATCTAAAGTGTTTGCAAAGGGTCGTGCAGGATCTCTTTTGTTTCTTCTCAGCATAGCTATAAAGCAAAAATGACATGTTTTATTTAAAAAAAAAATGTAGTACACTTTGGAAGTCATCCCTAATGAGCAAACACATTATCTCCAAGCGTGTATGTTCACACCACGCGCCACAGAGATATCTTCGCTGAGCTAATCGTGAGCATCCCTCACAAATGGCAGCCGGCGTTTATCTCGCCACAAGAGAATGCTACATTGTTTTCATGATGTGTCTGATAAATCAAAAAAGAATTGGACCATTTACAAACTGCATGGCACTCTCTTCAGTCTCGTGCCCTCCAGAAATAAGAAATTCATTGAGACACAACCCCGTCCTTAGAGGCCTCAGTACTGCACTTCCATTTCTCAATCCTTCTATCATTTTCCCCATGATTCTGCAGCAATTCCATCACAGCACTTTGCTTCTTTCTTTTCCACTACACTTTTTTTGTGGTTTTTGTGGCCTGTCACCATGGAAACCCCAAAACACAAGAAACATGGTGTCAGAGAGTTTAAAAGAAGGGCTTTCACCAACCTTCATCACCCACACTCGAACCAAAAATACACCCCACAAACAATTAAACATTCTCTTGTAGCTCAAACAGGCGTGTGAACTCTAAATCAATGAGAATGGCGAGCATAATAGGACGGGAGAGATCATATCAAATCTTTTTCTCTGTCAAGAGTGGGCTGCGCTGCTTTCATTACAACATAAACAAACAGATATCAGCCTCAGACTTCAGTGATGAGGACAGGATGAACCGATCCAGGATCAGCTGCGCACAGTTCCTCGCAGGTAGAGTAGGCGGATACGACGTGCCTGTTTGAGCCCGGGAACGGTAATGTGTGCTCAGTCAGGAGTGAGTTAGGGTGGATGGAGATGAGAGTCCCTAACAGTGGGAAACTTTCTGCCAGCTTCCAGAGTTGCTGTAACTTAGTTAAGCAAAGTGGGTTTATCTAATCGTCAAAAGAGGAAATGAAATTTGGCTGAAAGACTTAATGAAATTAAACTAAGACCTTCATGCGACCAGGGAGAAGATAAACACCCACAGGCCAAGCACTGTTCCGTTGGCTTTAGTCAGAAAGTGTGTCTATATCTACTGTAGGAAAGCTGTCTTGTACTATATAATAAGTATATTGCAATAATTATAAAAAGGCTAAATATTTTTGTTAAATATTTATATTACTAAAATATTTTTCATTTTCCATTCATTCATTCATTCATTTTTTCTTAAAAAAATGTTTGTAGTATTTTAAATATATTTTTAAATATGTATACTATTGTGTGTGTGTGTGTGTGTGTGTGTGTGTGTGTGTGTGTGTGTGTGTGTGTGTGTGTGTGTGTGTAAAAATACATATGTAAAAAATGTAAATAAAATAAAATAAAAACTATATAAACATTTCTAAAATACTATATACTGAAATATTACAAAGGTTATGAAAACATGTTTATACACACACACACACACACACACAATAATAATAAAATGTTTTTATTTACATAATATAAGTGTGTGTACTGTTTATTTTCCTTAAATATATAAATGCATGGGTGTGTATTTATATATACATAATAAATAAATATACACAGTACACACACACATACTATGTAAATAGAGAGAGACAGAGAGAGAGAGAGTGGAAATAATCATATTCATATTATTTATATTATAAATAAATATATTTAATACATAAAAAGTAACATACTTTTCTAAAATATATACATGCATGTGTGTGCATTTATATAACAAATATACACAGTACTTTTATTTTGGATGCGATTAATCTCGCTATTAATCTTTTGACGGCACTTATATATATATATTTTTCTCTCTATAAGACTGTAATCCTTGTAAATGTAACACCCCCCCCCCCCCCCCCCCAATATAAATAAAATAAAAAATACACTTTATTGCCATCAGGACTGAGTGCCTCTTTTAAGTTAATTATTTTTTTTTTTTTTTTTTGGGCTCTTATTCTTTTCTACATTTTCATTGGCATGTCTATCACCTTTTAAGATACCTTAATGGAGAAGATACATGATTTATGGAGAGTAGATCCATTTTAGTGTCTATTGCCTCTCAATTATAACCATTTTGCTTAGAATAAATTTAAAATTGATCATTTAAAAAGCCTCACATCATTCACCAATAAAAGGTGTGCTTTCTATAGTTCCATTATCTTTCATATTAATGAAATAAGTTGCTTTCATCATTTTCGAAGCGTTGTGTCCTGGCCAGTTGTTCAGAGGTGCAGAGTTCCTGTTCAGATGGCCATTGTCACTGTTCTACTCAAGGAGCATGTGTGCAGTGCATTGTGGGTGCAGGTGCACACAGCAGGGGCTGGGGTTTTTTTTCCGGTGACTTCCTCTCTCCTCTTTAGGCTTGTGTATGTACGGGTGCAGATGTGCACAGCGTGCCACCTCCGCTATGCCGAACTCTCCTGAGCGCCTGGCAAAGGGAGGATGAATGTGTATTGCTTTTTTAACGCCTCTTTTCAAAGGCCCTGTTAGGCACAAGACTTTGCCAGTGTGTGTCCGGAGAGGAAATGAAAAATGGGAATTGAGAGCTTTTTAAAGAAGCCTACATTAATCAGCACTGGAACCAACAGTCATGGGCCTCCCACTCGGGTCTCGGGTTTAAGATATTCTGCCCCTACCCCCCGTCTGCTTTAATCAGCATGACCGCTGGCACAGGTTAGAAATTAAAGAGCTCAGCATGGTGCCTGATTAGTGAAGCTTTCTGCAAGCTGTCTTTTCAACAAGTTGCAAGGCTGTGCGACTTCATGCATGTGTGTGCACGTGTTTACTGCTGACGGTGTTCTAAAGTGCCAAGTCAAGATGAACTGCTGAGTGAAACGACATTCATTGAGAACAAAATGTAGGGCAAGACTCTATAGATGGAAGGTGGTTGAAAGATGTTATTAAACTATTTCTATTTCAAATAAATCTGTTCTTTTGAACTTTTTACTCATCAAAGAATCTTTTCCATAAAAAGGTTTTCCATAAAAACACAACTGTTGTTTTCAGCATCAATATACTATAAGATTCTTTCTTTCTTTCTTTCTTTCTTTCTTTCTTTCTTTCTTTCTTTCTTTCTTTCTTTCTTTCTTGGCAAGGCAAGGCAAGGCAGTTTTATTTCTAAAGCACATTTAAAACAGCGACTGCTTGACCAAAGTGCTGTACAGTAAAAGCATAACTTCGCAAAAAACATATACAGACAGCGTAAAATGATCAAGGAATTAAACAAAGTTATAAAATAAAGTACATCCCCAACAATCCAATAAAATAAAAAATAAAATAGCAACAAATCGAAAAAGCATGATCCCCTTTTCATTTAAGACGAGATCAAGGCACAGAGAGCATCATGCTATTGGAAAACCGTAATGTTCTAGAGCAATTTATAGAGTAAAGGAGATCTGTAATATTCAGGAGCTTGACCATGTAATCCCTTGTAAACAAACAGTAACACCTTAAATTTGATGCGATATTCAACTGGCAGCCAGTGTAATGAAGGAAGAATCGATGAAAGATGGTCCCTCTTTCTCGTTCCGGTGAGGAACCTGGCAGCGCCATTCTGTACCAGTTGCAGACGAGATAAAGAAGATTTAGATCTTTCTTTTTTTCGTTCTTGCATTCTTGCTGTCTTTGAGCAGCAATATTAGAATGATTTCTAAAGGATAATGTGACACTGAAGACTGGAGGAAGGGCTGCTGAAAATTCACCTTTGCTATCACAGCAATAAATTACATTTTAAAATATAGCCTTTTCGAATAGAAAACAGTTATTTTCAATTGTGAAATAATTCACAATATTACTATTTTACTGTATTTTAATCAGATAAATGAGCATAAGAAAAGTCTTTCAAAAACATATATTTTATTTTATTTTATTTTATTTTATTTTATCACTGTCTTTTATATTTACTCCAGTCACTGTTACTATTTTTATGGTTCCTTTGGTTGACACAATAATAGTTAAGGGGCTTGAATTCTGCAATTTGCTTATAAAGACATTATTTGATCAATTTGAGAGTCCCACCTGTTTGTAAATGTGTTTTTCAATTCCAAACACTCTCTATGTAATCAAAGCCAATAAAACCAGGAACATGCATTAGGAAAGTAAATTGGGCCAATGTTTATGGTGGCAGTAATGAACATATGGTTTGAATATATCATTCTTTCTCTCTTTCTCTGCAGGCTCCTCCCCACCTCCGTCCTCACTCTTTTGCGTGTGTCGTGCGAATTGTTTATTTTGTTCTGAATTGGGAGGACAGTTGCCTATAGGGGGAAACACAGCAGCACTCTGACATTTCTGTGCGTGGTGATAACTGAGCAAACAGCTAGACTTCTGGCAGGCCTTTATTCACTCGCTCTCTTTCTCTCTTTCTTCTCCCTCTCTCTCTATTTCTACAGGCTATTTTTGTTGGGGAAAAATATCTTCATTTCTCAGTTGCCTTTCCTCTTGTCTGCTCGTTGGTTTTTCTATTTGTGAAGTCTATAAAAGGCTTCCTGGGTTCTTCATTGCACCTGTGATTTTCAGCAGCTCAAAAGAGCGTTCCAGGTACAATACAAGTTAAGCTGTATTCACAGCATAGTTGGCGTTGTGTCGATTACTTCAGAAAATAATTTCAACTCGTCCTTCTCCTTTAGAGTACACATAAAAAAAGAAATAACAGTGTCCTTATCAGCTAAGATAGCAGGTAATATAGACACTCAACCAGAGAGAAGCATTGACTAGTACAGTACCAGAAGAAATTAATGACACGTTAATATTATTGTATATGGAGCACAACTTATTACAGTAAATCTTTTAGCTTCTAAATATATAATATGAATATAAATATAAAATGAATTCATTATAAAGAGCAAATATGCTATAGGATGTATGAGCAAGAATATATACAGTAAATATGACTAGATTTGAATCTACTGTGTGTGTGTGTGTGTGTGTGTGTGTGTGTGTGTGTGTGTGTGTGTGTGTGTGTGTGTGTGTGTGTGTGTGTGTGTTTGTGTATACAATCAAAACAATTTCTGTCTTTAATATTCAATATTTTCATTCATTCTACAGTAGTATCCTTGTTGTAATATATTCATTGATTTAATAAAAAAATACAAAATAAATATAAATATAATTATAGTTTTTAATAATTAATACTATTGCAATATTTTATTTTGTTTAATTTTATTTTTAAAAACGACAAATTTGGCCTGAGACGGTCCACTGAATGACTGGGACAACATCTGCGATAGGTAGGTGGGTAGGTAGATAGATTTTTGTGACATCCTCAGATAAACGTTTTTTTGTCCCCAACAAAAAATGGAATAAAATGTGTTTCTGAACAGTTTTTTTTTTTTTTCTGTGAACTCGAAATGTAGTAAAAGTGAAATGTTTATTTCCAATTTCCAAATTGATAATGTAATTTTATTAACTCTAGGCGCCAGGGATTTTTGGAAAAAATGCTGGATTTTGACATCAAGATTTCAAAAGCTTGTGGCATGAAAAGGCTTAAAGATGGAGATCTACTGTAAATTAGAAAAATGTTAGGCATATATATAAAAGGAACTGGTGTGCAGGTTGTGCCATAGCTCAGGTGGTCTGTCAACAGCACTGACCCGTTCAGCCCACTGTAATCAGTGATGTTCAGAGGTTGGTGACTACCTGCTGCTCTGCCTGTATATCCTCACCTCCTGACAGGACTGTTCGCCATCTCAGCCGTGTCGCAGCCTCCGGCCTGATGTGGCAGCTCTGAGAAAGTGGCGTGGAGCCGGCGGAGCGTCGGCCTCAGAAAATAAAAGGCTAAAAAAATCAATAGCTAATTGCCAGGACAGGCCCCCGAGGAGGGCCGGCTAGACCCCAGCTCAGATTGATCTTGGCTAGAAAATGATTGGGCTGAGGGTGACACTAATGCCGGCAGGTAATTTGTAGCATAATGGCATGATGTCTGTGCCATTAGGATTTCCCAGCGCCAATGTCTCCCTCACAGAGCTCTCACAGGATGACCCCTGCTCCCTGCTGCCGAGCGGCTTTTCAATCCCACAATGCCTCATTATCTGTCGATCAATCCCATGCTGACTGCCATATTATGGACTAATACTGAACTGTGCTCTGAATTGTTTGTGTTGAAGTAAAACTCCAGTACTAGACCAAGACAGAAATAGATAAATGAGTTATTGAACACTTTTGTGGCTGCGTATGATATTTAGTTCTAATCCTTGAAATTGATTGGCTGAGCGGTGTTCCAAACCTGAAGATATTTAAAATAAAATGACATTGTTATTCTGTTTCACTCATACACACTCATCCCAGTTAACTTTTGGTTCTAAACTATAAAATACAGACTACTTGGTCATTTTTTAATACAAAAGTTACATAATATTAATTTATTGTTTATTGAACTGTTGCAATATGTTCAGGCAGTTGTTCTGAATAGCAGCACACTACTTTAGCGTGAATGCAAGTGATGTTGCTTAATTGTCACCTGCCTTGTTTATTCGCTCTCACCTCCTGTGCAATTTTATCCCAGCTGTGTCTATCACATGAGAGTTCCTTTCCGTCGGTTTTACACAGATATACCCCATGAGGAATGATACAGGTGTTCAGGGCGCCATCTGCATCCCACACAATGCAGCTGGATTAGCTGTCACTCAAATTACGAAAGTCATTCAGACTACAGAGTGCAAAAGTGCCATTGCATTGCCGCTACCCTATTCGTCTATCTTTAGATTCATCTAGTATAACACCACAGAACACAATAAGCAATTATGTCATCAGTATTCCATTACAGTTATTCATAAATTTGACTGGATCTAGCATAACTAAGTATTTTGAGAATTTTCTGCCTCGTTTGTCACTGCAATTAAAAATGACCTGGAGTGGTTGATATGGAACCAGCTAATGATGAGCTTGGACCAGCCATGAGATGGCATGTTTCAAAACACCACTACTAGCTTAAGCTGGATTTTCTAGCAGAGTCTCCTTGAGTTTATGATTTGATACCCTCCAAACACTCCGTCGTTTGAATATATTTCATGAATTCAGTGTAAATCACATCAGCACACTTGAACTCAATGTGCTAGCCTGCATCATTTCAAAGCTAAATTGCATCATTACGCACCATTCAAATGGATTTTTTTCCCTTTATTCTCTCATTCACTCTCGCCTCTTTGCTTGTTTATAGTCCTGGGGCTTGCGATGCAAATAGCGGAGACACTCGTGGAGTTTCAGGGCCCTGTGAAAGGACAGGAGGGAGCTGCCCCAGACATGAGTGGCGGGTTGGCCGTGGGCTCCCTGTGGGGGTTCCACTACACGAGCGCTTCTAATCTATTAAAGAGCTTCTGCTCTTTCCTCTACCCACAATCCAGCAGCCCGCCACACGCCCGCACTTGATTATCTGTCCCTCACTCCTTCTCTTACTTCTCCCAGTGAGGAATAGAAGCAGACAGAGCGTGCAAGACACAAGAAAACCAATCTCGGCCCATCTCCCTGTCTCGTTGTCCCTTGTCTTTGATGGCCGATGCTATTTTAAAGCCCCGGGACTCCCAGAGCTCCAGGCCTGGTTATCTTCCTTTCACTCTTCCGCTGGTACATTTCCAGATGAGATAATTGTTTTAGAAGTGCTGGCTTTTAAAGCTCTTTGGAAAAAATTGAAGGCGGACAGCAGGTTCCAAGAACATAGTGTTTGTAAATAGCATTGCTATTTTTTCTTGCTTTTCTAGATGTTTTTGATCAAAAGCAGGGTGTAATCTTGTCATCATGGCTTGGCAGTAATAGGGTAAATGTAACATCTTTTGCTGCTGGTTACAGTACAGCTGTAGTTTGTTCAGAAGGATTGACATCCACTTTGCTTTATGTAGTTGTACCTGGAACACAAGTTTAGTGGGCCAGTGGTTTGACATAAAGATAACTGGCTTCTAAGATGCTATGTAATGTCAGATGATCTAGAACCAATTCGAGTGGCGTTTAGAGCAATGATTGTCAATCAGGGGGCCAGGACCCAGGGCCCACTAGGGGTCAATATGGTTATAGAAGTTATAAATAAATGTTGGTAAATAAAAGAGAAAGTCAATTACGATTGCAAATATAAAGAAGAACAAAAATAATTGTATGGAAATATTATGACAACAATAGCAATGATTTTTGTTAGATTTTAAAGGGGAACATGACACTTTAATTTTAAATGTATTAATAGTAAATTGTACAATTAAAAACATCCAAATAAAGGTTATTGATGTAAAAGAAAATATAATAAGCCTTCAAATTCAAATTATGCACAAAACAAAGTTTGAATGAATGCTGTATGTTTGTTATTTGCAGAAAATTATGGATAAGAAAAAGAAAAATGAAGAGAAAAGAAAATATGCAGCAGCCATACCATACATATATAAATTGTTTTACCACGCTAATGATCTTTAAATCGGCCATTAAATTGCATGCAGATTATTATGGGTGCTTGTGCAAGTGCAGATGGGTGAAAGTCTCAGGATTAAGGATCAAGTGTCTTTCTGAAGCGAGCTTCAGTGACATACTCTCGTCTAAGAAGCAGAAATAGTCACACTTTCTTCAAGTGTCATTTCAGATGCTAGTTACAAAATGCAGCGGAGAGAACAGCTTTTGAAGCTTCTAATGCTTCGGTCCATGATCTCCGCATCATGACTAAGTTCTCCATGTCCTCCAGGTGCCTCCGCTCTTCCTGTCTATTACTACTCGCTATTCAGTGTGACGGGCTGTGAGAAGATAAGCTTTAAATGAAAGACTGGAGTTTGTTTAGTGTCTGGTACCAGATGCTTCCTAGTCTTGCTTATTTTAAAATATATCGGGCAGGCTTGTCTGGACAAAAAGGTGGACATTAATATCCCAAACAAGTGCTCTTTCTGTTCTCAGCCCGACGCGTTCATGTGTCACTTTCTTTTTCTTATTATGTGTGTCCCACTTTTGCTGCATATGTGCATAGCCGAGAGGATTGCTGCCTGAGTGCACATTTGCTTTAGGGCCTGAACGCTTTGATTGAATATTGATCTCACATCCTGGCGGGTTTGGCGAGTGTGGCACCACCTGGGCTTGTGGGATAGTGGTGAGCAGTTTTCTGACCCTACCCCCACCCCAATCATCAGGGTTTTTTTTTTTGTTGTTGTTGTTGTTGTTTACCAGAAATAAATAATGGTGAATAAAATAATTTAAAAAGTCACTGCAAAAGTTTTAATAGAAATCACTTGAGAACATGTATGGCAAACGTTCACAGACTGCATCCCGAAAATTTGCCAGAAAAATTCAGTTAATTAATACATATCGTGAAAGATCAGAAGCACAAAAGTGTGGAGAAAACAAGTAGTTTTCATGTTTTCTTTTAATTATAAAACAGGGAGAGAGAAAAGATGACAGTTGGAGAGGTGAAGAGGCTCTAGTTTTAGTTTTATTTTTTTTGCTCTAAAATAGTATTCAGTGAAAGCTCCCAGAAGTCTTTGTGACATCCTCCGATAAACACAAAATGGAATAAAATATGTTTCTGAACAGTTTTTCAGCTTTTTTTCTGTGAACTCGAAGTGTAGTAAAAGTGAAGTGTTTATTTCCAATTTCCAACTTGAAAAAAATGTAATTTATTAAGTTTTATAGTAAAATTTAATATTAATTATTAATGTAATATTTTCCTGTGACGGCAAACCTCAGATATTATTTGATGAATGGATCATCAATCAATCAGTCAGTCAATCAAACCTGTCCACAAACCTTCAAATGATAGTGTACATGTAAAAGTGTATCAGTGTTTTATTTGTTCATTGAATGAACATCAATGAAGTCCAGTGTTGGATCACATTGACTTTCATTATATAGACAAAAATATTAACAAATATCTACTTTGTGTTCTACAGATAGATAGACATGGGGGCTAGTCTTGATGACAGAATGTTCATTTCTGATTTTAATTTCTCTCTTTCACTTAATTCCTGTATTTGAAAATCACATCTGTTTTTCTCTGCCAGTAAAAAAATCTGAGTTGTAGTCTTTGAGGGACTTGATCCCATCCGTGTTCAAGTATAATAACGTTGCATGAAATACATTAATAGAGGAGGTATGTCTTGTAAACCCAGGTTTAAAGCTGAGAGGGAAAGTCCATAAGCCGTCTGGTAAAATCTCACAACATTCCAGCTCAGTAAAAGAGGTTTTATGGAGGCATACGTGCGTTGAATTAATAGAGGAAGGAATAAGGTCATGGCAGCCTCTTTTGAGTCGAGAAATGAAGGAAAGAAATCAATAGCAGAATGTCTTCGAGGCGAACGGAGTGGGTTTGACATTTATGAGGTGGCAGGTGTAGAGGTGCTGTATGAAAGGAGAGAACGGTGTGAACAAACTGTGCACATACAGACCACCATACGACGTAATCAATAGGCCTCACGGTCCCACCTGGGCAGCCTGAATCCCTTAGATTTAGATATCATAAGAAATCCAAGTCTAAATGTGTTGTAAATTAAATGTGCTTCATTGTCTTATTTCCATCCCGACCTCCCAGCAGCTTTGACAGACATCGGAATAGATTTTCAAAAAGCACTACGAAACTAATAAAGCAGGCAAAATAAAAAGAGGAAGGCTGTCGTGGTTATATTTCCCTGAAGTTTTTCATCAAATGACTTTGAATTGCTTTCCACCCTTTCATTTGTCAAGATGCATTCAGGTTTCCTCGGTCCCCTGAGGTACACACAAGCATGGCATTTTAGCTCCACAAGTGAAAAAGCTTCTTAATTACTTCATAGGCCTTTTATAGTTTCATGCATCGTAGTTTTCAACATCAAAAGTGATTTCCAGACAGCACTCAGGAGATCTGGATGGCTTAGCTCGTGCCACAGAGCGACTGAAAAAAAAAAAAACTCTGATGGAGAGGGAGGAGGAACAGCTACTGTATCAGCTCGACTGACAAGAGAAAATGACTGGGTGAGCTTGTAATTCCCTCTAAGCAACTGGTTATCTGAGGACAGGAGATTTCCTGTTACGGTGCTGATGTCTTTGTAAGGTCCAGTGATGATTCTGAGTTTTAAGGGTAAGAGTTAAAGTACACAATGTGTGTGCACTGTGTGCTAGGATTGACATGACTTGAAAATAGCTTTACTTAAGACGTGTTCATACAAAGAACTCTTCATTAATCCGAGATTGCTACAGTTGTCAAACAGCAACGATCCAATCAATTCCTAATGATCGCAATTTCCGTTTCATATTTTTGCAACTTCATTTGGAGTTGCTAGCTAAACTTTTTTTGAATATAGTCTACAAAGCAGGTAACAGCTGTGATGTGTCCTCCAGAGCTCTACTTAAGGGCTTTGTAAACTCTCAGGCTTTTGAACTCTCAACCTGAACCATTTTTTTTTCCTCAGGATTTGATAAAAGAGATAGAATAATACATAGTCAAGTGTCAGCAACTTGAGAGGATTTCAGCTGAGTGCTGACTCAGCCTTGACTTCTGTGAACTTGTGAGCAAAGAATATTTTAGAGATCAAGACCAAGGCATTCTGCTGCAAACTTTGTGATTGTTTTTTTCCATCATACCTGTATTATTTGTGATGTTTGGATTTATACTGACGTTAAAAGATATACTTCACCCAAAAATGAAAATTCCACTATATTTTACAAACATTGTAGTTTTTGCTTTGTGTGAAAAAGGGCAACTACTTCTGTGCTCTACAGAAGAATATACAGTACAGGTTTGGAACAACATGAGGGTATGACATGATATTATTTGTTTTGGTGAACTATACTTTAATGGTTTCAGTGTATAACTGTGTCAGATGAGTCTGAGATGTCTGTCAGCCAGTGAAAATACATCATTTTTTGACTTTGACTGAAAACTAATCTATTTCTGCTCCAAATTAGCCAGATCTATGTGCGTCTTTCAAGCGCTACTTATCAAAAACGAATGAAATCACAGCGTTAACTCTCAAGGTGAAACGAGGATCACAAGCTGTTAAATCCGCAGGGTTCCTTGTGCTTAAAGCTCTGATCCTGCCATTCAGACTTGTGAGATGCGCAGACACAACAAAAATACTTTTTATTACCAATCCTCCAAATGCCATGTTAGCAAGAATACAAAGCCCTGCCCCACTTTTCTGTGCGTTTTAGTCTTTCTGCTGATTGCATCAGTAGGGGAGAAATTGTTGCATGTTGTATGAGAAAAAAGCAAAGAGGCAGCTAAAGTTTACTAGTCCTTTTTTAAATAAAATGATGACCAGTTTGTTCTTTTCTGAGAGTGTTTTGAAAATTGAAGACAGTTTGAATGGAAGTTTTCTTCTGTTATCATGCCATTTATGGAGAGTGAAAATTGTCTTTTTTTTCCATTTTGGATGTTATTGAATTCCTAATAAAGCCATGAAGATGCTGTCTTTCAAATTTTGGTAGCACGCAATTTTAACTCCTCTAAAAGAACATTTATTTTACATCAAATCAGCAATGTTCAAGACCAGAGAGTGTTCAGTTGCTTGTATTATTATGAGACTACTAATATGGCACTGTCACATTAGACCTTGTTTCCATGGCATCTGTCGTCAGAGAGACCTGGCAAGCTCTTATTTTGATGTGTTCCTCGTTTGTATAGATATCCAAGTTTGTGGTGCAAACTTTTAAGAGCTGTAATTTGTGGGAAGGCGAGTTGGGGGCTTTGGATGAGAGGACATCTATCAAGGGGGTTCAAGAGCTCTTCAATTAATAATGAGCACTCAAATCGGATGCTGTTCTGTTTCACTGATCCGTACATCACCTTTGTGAGGAAAAGAAAAGGTCTTTAAAGGACACAATATCCTCTCACCACAGAAGAAGCATCATTGCTCATTCATGTGTGATGACGCTAGAGTGTTACATCAGTGACATGCTTCTCGTAATGTAGGGTGAATTAAGTTAAATTGGGGCCATTTTTGCCTTTGAGATGACTGGAAAAAAATTTCCTAATTATCCTAAATTAATCTTGGGTGTGTTGTTTGTTTTTTTGTTTTTTTTTTGGACAGTACTTATACAAAAATATTTCTTGAGTAGATCTTTTTAGAACTTTAGTACTTTATAGAACTTTTTATACCTGGTGTTGACATCCATTTTTAATCAAATCACAATTGGAATTAATTGATGAAAAGGTATTCATTTAGGTTACTTGCTACATCAGTGAGTAATAAAGCAACTGTGATTGGATTACCTGAGAAAGATGTTGATGCCACTTGTAAACAGAGCTAGATTTCAAGAAAGAATTCTGAAAAGCAAATATTGTACCTGGCTATATGTATCTTTAATGTAAAATTTCTTACATTTTGAGATTAATGAATTGGTTAAGTGATTACAAAGCAATGTTCATATACCCCAGGGCAGAGGTGTCAAACTCAATTCCTGGAGGGCCGGAGCCCTGTAGAGTTTAGATTCAACCCTAATCAAACACACCTGATCCCACTACTCAAGTCCTTCAGGCTTATTTGAAAACTACATGGTATGTGTGTTGGAGCAGGGTTGGAACAAAACTCTGCAGGGCTCCAGCCCTCCAGGAATTGAGTTTGACACCCCTGCCCTGGGGGGAACTTGTGAGTAGAATTTTGATTGTACCTGTTACCTGCAAGTCATAACTTCTCATTAAAAGTTAGTTGTGGAAAAGACAGTGTATTTGAGATGTAATTACATATTGGTTAAGCTTCTACGATATTTAAGTTCCACCATACAATAAATGACTTTACTTTTGTTAAAGACCCGATCTTGATTTTATTTGGAAATAAATAAAATAAATGAAGTTTATCTACGATTGCCTCAGAACTGTTTGTGCAAGATAAACAACTAAGGTATCTTATTAAGAATCATCCTGAGGTTTGGAAGCACTGATGTAAAGCATCATTACGAGCGGTTTTCTATAGAGCCAAAGAGTAAAAAACGTTGTTCTGGTTTTTAAAATGGTTCTTCGATTACATAACTCTGCAAAACACTTTTAAAATTGCATGTAGAAGCAAAGATGGTGTTTGTTTGTGTGATATAGAGTTACAGAGTGAGTTGGAAGCATTGTAAAGACATTCATTAGAGAAGCGCACTAGGTTTCCATCACTCAGTTTCTGATAAAGTCTGACAGTCTGCTTTTTGTCTCTCAGCTGGAGTTGTGTGGACTTCACGACTTGCCGTAGGCTGTAAACCAGAGTCAAAGATGACTTTAATGTAAAACATAGTCATTTCTCCTTTGAGAGTCACAATAAAGCCAATAGCTCAACAGGGATGGGGAGAAATGTGGAGAGATAACTGTTTATTTCAGCCTTGTGCCTCATTTATGTTGATGCCTGAGTCCATTTTGCATTCGTCAAGTGCACATCTTTAATGTATGTACGAACTGTCTGTCCTTGTATGTAGTGCAAGAGAAAATACAACAATTTCTTGTTCTCCATAGGAACTCGACTAGAAAATAACATTTCATTTATATTCGGCATTTGCATTGCTATCAGAGGAAACTACATCATGCATCGTGTTTGAGGGACAAAGCTGAGACCTTATGACAGTGGAAGCAATAAGATTTAAGCTAAGCTTCAGAGGCAATAACTGCAAGACTACTTCGTCTTAGACTTCCCAGGTCTCCTCTGAAAATACTCTAATCATACAAAACCAGCAGTTTAAAGGAGTAGTTCACCTGAAAAAAAAAAGAGAACATTTTGTAATCATTCAAGTTCAGCGCACTTTTTTTATATACAACGAAATCATACAGTGGCCTGTAAACAGAGGTGGGTAGAGTACCCAAAAACTGTACTCAAGTAAAAGTAAAAGTACTTGAAGAAATATTTACTCAAGTAAAAGTAAAAGTAATAGTCTGAATAGTTACTTGAGTAAGAGTAAAAAATAAATAATCGGATAAAATAACTACTCAAGTAGTTAGTTACTAGTTACTTTGGATCATATACTGAATATAGTCTATTTTTATTTAGATATATAGATATTTAGATGCATTTTTATACACACACACACACACACACACACACACACACACACACACACACACACACACACACACACACACACACACACACACACACACACACACACAGCCGTTCAAAATACTTTTAATGTTTAATGTTTTAATGTAATTTATTTCAGTGATGCAAATCAGAATTTTTATCAGCTTGATTTATTATCAATGCTGTTCTTTTTTTAGCTTTCTATTCATAAAAGAATCCTGAACAAAATGTCACAGGTTCCAAAAAATATTAAGCAGCAAAACTGTTCCCTGTTGAAAAAAACAGCATATGCTGGTATAGTATGTTTTGTAGCATGGGATGCTGGTTTGAGCTGATTTAAGCTGGTCCTTTGCTGGTTTAAGCTGGTCCTACGCTGGTCCGACCAGCTCAAGACCAGCACATGACCAGCATAAACCAGCATCCCAGCTTCAAAACATACCTAACCAGCATATGCTGTTTTTTTGTTTTTGTTTTTTTCAATAACACTGGTAATAAATCAATATATTTGAATAATTTGTGAAGGATCATATGACTCTAAAATATAATTTAATTTAACTCAGTGATGCAAATCAGAATTTGTATCAGCTGTTACTCCAGTTTTCAAAGTTTAATTATGTATTATAAATGTATATAACCTCTGACACGGAGAAGAGTGAAAACTCCTCACGTGACCGCTACAGAACATCTGAACATAACGAAACAAATCCACATTGACGGATCTTCTTCCGTCTGTTCTGCAAAATGTAAACAAATGTAGCCGTTATTTCTGCAAGCGTAAATATTGTGAAAATAGCAATATTAATTGTGTCTAGGCAAGGCATTCCTCCTGGAACTAACGCGGGTTTGGCGGGTGTTTATTTCATACTCTGTGACAGCTTATTTAATGAATAAATTATACATTGTATTTAATGTGTAAGGTACATGTACAACAAACTGGTGATGTCATAGTGGTATCGTGTACTGTAATCGAATCTATACCTGTGGAACCGACAGCACACGCGGTGTTCGTCTAATAAAGATCTTCATAGCAAACCATAGGCTTTGCAGATTTGCTTTCAACTGACTGTTGATCCAAAGACGCGTCTTCAACGCTCTTGATGTTACAACCGCTTCAGGCGACTCAGCGCATGCGGCAGGGAACTGAACGAATCATTCAAACTGATTCGCGAACCGATTCACTAGTCTGCCTACTGGTTTTGATCAAGCCTTCCAAAAGAATCGACTCAAAACAATGAATCATTCGCGAACGGGCATCGCTCATTGCCCAGAAAAAAAGTAGACGGCGCGTTTGGAATAAATTGAAGGATTTTTAACTTGTATGCATTAAGATAAAGTAACGAGAGGAGCGTCGCCCACAGTAACGAAGTAAAAGTACCGTTTTTTCACTAAAAATGTACTTGAGTAAGAGTAAAAGTAGCCATTTTTAAATATACTCTAAAAGTATTAGTTACCCAAAAAATTTACTCAAGTAAATGTAACGAAGTAAATGTAACTCGTTACTACCCACCTCTGCCTGTAAAGCTAAAAAAAAAAAAAAAAAAAATTACAATTAAAGGGCTAGTTCACCCCAAAATGAAAATTCTGTCATTAATTACTCGCCCTCATGTCTTTCCAAACCCGTAAGACCTTCGTTCATCTTCAGAATAGAAATTACGATGTTTTTGATGAAATCAGAGAGATATCTGACACTCCATAGACAGCAACACAACTGAAATGTTCCCAGGTCCAGAAACAGTAAATACATCGATAAAACAATCCATGTGACATCAGAGGCTCAACTTCAGTTTTGCGATGCTTCGAGAATACTTTTTTTTTTTTTTGCGCAAAGAAAACAAAAATAACATAATTTACTCAACCATTCTTCTTCCCCGAGTTATGTCGTTCGCCATTTTAGAGAGAATCACAACGCATATGCACGCTTTCCCCTTAGCGTAGACAACACTTAATACGCAGATTATGTTCATGCAAATGAACTAAAGGCTGTAGTTGTGCATTTCAAATCATTCTGTATAAAGTACATAGTATATCACTAAAATATCACTGAAACTTTGGCATAATGAAGATACATTTTGATTTGTACCGTGGTCAGAGGTAAGTTGAGCTTTTGACTTCATTTATTTGCAATAGAAAGATCTAAATTAAAGTAAACAATGTGTATAACCTCAGTTTACCCCATAGTCTTCGATTAAGAGATTGTGTTGATTGACAACAGATTTTTAGCATGTTGTTCGTCAAGTTTTCTGTTCGCTCGCCAAAATTAAACATGCATTTCACTTCATCCCACGGCTTCATGTTAATGAGTTTTCCCCCCTTTTTTTCTCATAAAAGAAATGTCTCTGCAAATTTCTGGCTTGCAGGTAGGATGCAATCTTACTAAATGTAAGTTGGACTGCACACGTTGTGAGATATGAGAATGTTACTAAATGCTAGGCGTCGGATCTCTGAGGAACCATATTGGTTTCTCAATTACTGACCCGAGGCACTCTTCGCCTGGTGTATGCTTAGAGGATGCGATTGAGATAAACACAACACAGTTTCTTCTGCTTTTGCATGTTTTACGCCCTTAATCAAATTCCTCCTCCTTCTTCCTTTTTTTTGCATATCTCATTTAGCACCACCTGCCTTAAACTCTGTTCATCAACACCCTCTTGTTTCTTCCTTTTCTTCCTCAAGAGTCTTTTTATCTGTTTCCCTCCTTCCATACCTGGTTTCCTCATTTTCTGTTTTCATCTCTTTCCTCACATCTTTGGTCTATTGATTGCTTTGAGTATGTTTTTAACAACACAAGCTAATAGGTTTTCTGTTTCATTTGCAGTCTTGTGAAATAGATGGACCGTCCCCGATAATTAATAGTCATGTCTGTTGAAAGGACCCACTTCTTTTGAATTGATTCAGAGCTGGGAAGAAAAGCATTGTGTGTTTTTCTTATTGATGAAAATGCATTGCACACAGCTCATGTTCAGTTAAATAAAAAGCCATTTTAAATGCCAAAATGTTGCATAAGTTTGCCCCCAAGAAATCCATTCAGTTAAACCTGTTTGTATCTCTTGCTTTAGATTTGAGTGGCATTTTCCTAAATGCAAATGTTTGGGACTTGAAATGTCAAATTCAGAGCTCTTTGTATTGTTTTTGACTGTCCTTTTGGCTGGCTGCCGCCCATCACAGCAGAAAATACTGCAGGGATGTCAGATCCCTGCGAGTCGCCTTAATGATGTTTAGCTCGCTAGCAGATGTTGCGTTGAAAGGCCCGTCAGTTTTGCACCATCAGCTACTGTCTCTTCGTATAGCTTGAGCCGAGTGGAGACGCTGAACACTCACACATGCACATACTGTATGACACATGTCTTCCTGTCTCTGCTGCCATTCGAACTGGTCTGGTCACATGACTGCACAGCTTCCCATCTTGTTTTTAACTGAGTTTTTAACTGGTAGTATTGTGTGTGTGTGTGTGTGTGTGTGTGTGTGTGTGTGTGTGTGTGTGTGTGTGTGTGTGTGTGTGTGTATATTTTAACCCAGGCTTACTGCAAAAACATGGCTCTACCTAAATATTTTCAAAACCATACCTACAGTTGTAACTATACAGTGCAGTTCCCATTGAAATGAAAACTAGAGGCAGCAAAACACCAACTTTCATTCCTTTTCAAACTAAGAATTTTTATAAGGGCAGATTATCAATTCATAAATACTTAATTTTCCATGGTTCCTCACAATACTGTGTCATGACCTCAAAACACTTTGACCACAGTGCATGATTTGTAAACTAATATAGTTTGATGTTTGCATCAAATATCCATCACATAATGGGCTTTTCTGATGTAGTAAACTTGCTCAGTAGCTCAATTGGGTAACACTTTATTTTGATGGTCCCTTTTGAACATTCTGTTGACACTAAGTAATGTTGCAACTACATGTCAGCAAACTCTCATAAGAGTATTAGTAGACTGTCTGCTTCATATCTACTAACTCCTTATTGTGTTGGTCTCCCAACAGATATTCTACTGACTATAAGTAACTTTGCAAGAACGTGTCAACTTAATCTAACCCTAACCCTACCAGTCAACTAATACACTACTAACACTCTAATGAGAGTTAGTAGAAATGTAGGTGCAGCATTACTTATAGTCAATAGAATGTGTTAAAGGGACCGTCAAAATAAAGTGAAACTGGTAAAATAGCATGGTTGCTTCAGAAAATTCATTTTTGTCCACTTGTGCTTCTGCCTGTTGTGTGTCGTTGGAGCTGGTGTAAAATGCCTGTGCTCAGGATGTTATCAGGTAAAGTGTAGCTCATCCCATGGCTTTGGTGATGGAACCATGTTAAATTCTAGTATGAAGCTTCCTCAACAAGAGAACATGGCACTTCAAAGCAGCTTGTTTTGTTAGATCTCCAATTCCCATGCCCAAATTATGGCTTGGCTGGTGCCTATGTATTCATTGACTGTCACCGTGTGGAGACCGTGTTCTTCCTCCACTGAATTTTAATGCTTGACATGTCAGCAGACTACAGCATGTTATGGAAAATCATTGGAAAGGTGGTGCAAAGTTGTCAGTGTTGACGGACAGGAAGAGATGTGTGGTGGACATTGGCAAACAAAGATTTTATTATAGTTAAAGTCCATTATTATCATTTTCCTCTGCTAGAGTGATAAATAATCTTCTTGTAGACAAAGAAGCACAATATTTTTGAAACATTAAAGAGGGCTTTTAGAATTTCAAAGTGATTTTTTTTTTTTTCTATTAACTGATTGAAATCAGTTATATAGACTTTAAACCGCAGCGGAGGACAAGCAGCGGTATGTGATTTAATCTGTCTGCTGATACAGACCAGAATGATTAATTAGTCTTTGAGACTAAAGAAAAGTTCTGCCACATCCTTTAGTAGATTAATGGACTTGTTGCAGAGCAAGAAGACTACTTAGTTTAGTACTTTTTTATTAAGTGTATCATAGATTGTGAAAAGATTTCATTAATTAAGAGGGTTTTTTCCCCCCATACTGCTGTCACAGCTATTGTTTCCACTTTGGATGGTTCGTTATTTTGAAAACATAATGAATGTGCTCTTTTAAAGCTGCAGATTTTCCA
The DNA here is from genome assembly GCA_036784905.1 of Acrossocheilus fasciatus. Classification (NCBI taxonomy): domain Eukaryota; kingdom Metazoa; phylum Chordata; class Actinopteri; order Cypriniformes; family Cyprinidae; genus Acrossocheilus; species Acrossocheilus fasciatus. The sequence continues at coordinate 8,417,203 of CM071955.1, forward strand.
ATATTTAAAATGAGAAATAAATATACACTACTTTTCAAAGGATTGAGGATTTTTTTAAAATAATTTTGAAATAATTCTCTTACACTCACCATGACTCTATCTGATCCAAAATACAGTAAAACAGCAATATTGTAAAATACTATAACAGTTATTATTATTTTTGTATATTCTGAAATGTAATTTATTCCTGTAATGGCAAAGCTGAAATTTAAGCAGCCATTTCTCCAGTCTTCAGTGTCACATACTTCAGAAATTATTCTAATATACTGATTTGGTGGTCTAGAAATGTTTTTCATATTTTTTAATAAAACAGTTGTGCTGCTTAATTAAAGCTGCAGTCCGTAAGTTTTTTTGGTTAAAAATAATCTGAAATCAATATTTGAGCAAGTACATAACCAGCCATTGTTCAAAACTATTGCCTTACTTTAGCCCGATTCACAACGGTTAGCTTATAATAATGTTTTCTAATTTGAGTGGTACGGGACGGGTAGGTTTTCGCGGGAAATTTGAGCATGGCACTGCGTCATTACGCCACATCTGTAAACATAAAGAAGTTGTCCCGGCTACTAGGCTATCTCATGTGAGGATCCTGCAGGTGGCAGAGCATTTATATCCTTTTCTCACTGCAGCTATAATAATTAAATGTATCATTTTGATGGTGGATTGTAATCCAGAAAGGATTATGTGTTTATGAAACACATGTGAATGAAATTAAATTATATTCCAGTTTTAAATATGCTTCTGATTACAGATAGCCTGGGATTACAAAAGATTTGTATTTTAAAGAAAAACAGTTCGAAGGGAGAATAGTTTGCTTTGGTTAAAAGAATTTCTTAATATGAAATTTGTATGGTATGACAATTAGATATCAGACTGTACAGAAATTGAAATCTACATGCTAATACACACTATACTATGTTGTTAACATTAATAATTTGAGAATAAAGTATTTCAACAATAATAATAATAATAATAATAATAATTTGCATGGTTTAATGTGATATGAGCTAACCGATCTTTAAATTAAATCACCATTGGTAGCGCAATATTTTTTTTGTAATGCTTTTTTCCCCAGTTGGTCAGAACATACGTGGCAGACTTGTTACTTACTTGTTCAGATGACAATATAAGGTGAAAATTCTTATTTGGGTCGCATATTCCAAGACGTAGTCTAGAATCTGTGTTTGTGAAATACAGTAAACATCCACAGCGGTGCGTGACTGACTGCCACACAGTCACCTCAAAACATTATATTCATCCGTGCTGGAGCTGTGCCAACTCACAACCCCACGCAAGCATGATAATTCCGCAAAAAGCTACAATTCCAGGTTTTCAAACAGAGATTGCGACAAAGAGGCAAAACTTAACTTCCATGTAAATGTCTTTACTGTCAGTTTTGATCTGTTTAACCCGTCACTGATAAATAAAATTATTAATAAAAAAAATCTTATTGATCAACTTTTGAAGAGTGCAAAGTATCAAGCCATGCTTTTTTTTAACTGATTCATTTGGCATTCATTTTGCTCTGTCTTTACTTGCTAAGGGAGGTCCATGTGTTGTCAGAAGCTAAAACTTCATCACTGCAAATTTACCTTTCTTCAGAATCAGTCCTCAGTGCAATCCTATGCGTGCTGAGTCATCACCTTAAACCTCACTAGGCCACCAGAGGTTCATTTAGACAGCTTCATGAGCCCTGGGACCTGAACTACATCTGAGATCTTTAAGCCACACAGACAGCAAATTTTATAGAACGGGCCCCAGAGAAGACAGTTCATTGCTGGGGTCTCAACCGACAGAAAGTAACCGAGGCGGACGAGTTCTGACCCTGAGCTGTCAAGCTTTCTGTAAACAGTTTTGGAGGGTGAAGCATCGGGTAAAGATCTGGTATTTCAGTAACTTTGTTCTGTCTTGTTTTACATGCCTCAAGTGCAAGGATCTTGGGTTTGAAAGCAATTCAGTGTTGAAAGGCCCAGTAATTCTCTGCGGTTCTGTCCTAAAGCTGCGAGGTTCTAAAAGCGTCTGACATGTAAATGACCATGGTCTCATGAATCTATGAAGTGTTCTCGTTCAGAAAGCAAGATTTTTTGTCAAAGACTCTGTCTTTAGGGTTTCGACAGCCCTGATGTTGACAGAGATTATTATTTATTTTCCCTTTGAGTTTCTTTGGACGCTGTGGGGAAAGACTTTGACTTTTAAGTTCACAAAGGGAAACGGAGAGCAAATTTTGCTCTGTAAAAAAAGGGAAAATAATATCCCCAGGCACTTTTCGGCCAGGGGCATAGTGGATTCTGTGAAAGAATAATTTCAGCTGTGTCTTCGCATGCTGTGGTCTATTTGCTGTAGTCTTCGGTCTGTGTTCAATGAGTTCCCCATGTGTGCTTGTGTTAGCATGCATGCTGCTGTCAGTGTTAAGAGTTACCTCTCGGTTGATTGTGTGAGTGTTTGTCAGAAAGGTGTCATAAGGCGCCTGCCTGCTGTCAGGTTGTAGAAGACGGTGTGTGACCACACACAACTGATGAGGTGTCAGAGACCGTCCACCATTACAGCTCCTGGTGGAAGCGGTGGATCAGTAGAAAGAAGCAAGCAAGAAAATCATCGCTAAAGGCATAGTCCACCTATCATTTACTGTTAGGGGTGTAACGGTTCACAAAATTCACGATTCGGTTCGATACGATACAATGGTGTCACGGTTTGGTACGTTTTCGATACAGCAAAAAGAAAGAAATGCTAGAGAAATTTCCTTGATTTATACTAATTTTTTATTTATTAAAACTATTTTTTTTTTTTACTTTGAGCAATGATTGAGCTATAGCCTACTTGACCCACCATCTGGAGTGTCTTCTTAGCAGCATATAAAACAAAAACAACTCAGGTTTTAAGTATTCCCCCTGATGTAGCCTATTGTCATGTAGCAGATTAATTTTTTCCAATAAGTTTAAATAGATTTTTACCCTTTATGGGCATTTTTTACCTTTTATAAAGCCATTTTTTCTAAAAGTGTGCATCACCTTTTGAGTCAATTTTTTTTTTTACATTTAATCAGTCAGCAAGTCATTTGGGCTGTTACCAAGCAAATGATGTCAGTATTGACAAAATTCATCTTTGTAATGCAGAGGAAACATAGAAGTTGCATCTGAATGGCATTTAGATGCTTTTACACACTGTTTAATGCATCTCAGAGGGACATGTAGGCCTAATGCTTTAACCTGCAGTTACAAATACATAAATAATGTTTTGATATTTTAAACATAAAACATTGACATCTGATGTTTGAAATTAATTAAAAAATTATAAGACATTTCAAATGTGAAATTAAAACCGCCACCAGGTGGCAGCAAGTCACTGTTAACAAGTGAGTCATTGCGATTGAACCGAATCATTTAAACGGTTGATTCAGGAACGAAACACCGTCATGTTCCTCAGAGACGCAAAACGGTGCTGTGTTTAGATTTATTTTTGTTGGCGAAATTGAGCAAAAACAGGCAATATGCTGTCTAAAATGTAAGTCTCTTAAATAACTTCTTGCTTATTCTTTTTTTCTTTTTGAAGATAAAAAACGGCACTCTTCTGTGATATTAGAATAATAGGGTAATATGCTGTAATAGGTTTAGTCCAACGAATCGTTCGGTTTGTAATGTGTACCGAACCGAAAGCCTCGTACCAAACAGTTCAATGCGAATACTTGTATCGTTACACCCCTATTTACTGTAGTTACAAACCTAAATGTATTTCTTTCTTTTGCTGAACACCAAAGAAGCTATTTCAAAGAATGTTGATAACCATTTTCAACACTGACTTCCTTTGCATTTTTATTAATTTTTTTTGTCCGTATAATGGAAGTCAAGGGAAACTGTAATACTAACATCCTCCAAAATACCCTCTTTTATGTTCCACAGAAAGCTATATGGGTTTGAAACATGACGATGAGTAAATAATTACAGAAATTGAATTTTTGGTCGATTAGTTTAGCAAATAATTTTGTCAGGTGATTATATATTTAGAAAGGCTTCATCATATTTATCTGCCTGTGACTAAGAGATGATGTACATGAGAAATTATGTGATTTTTGTTTTTCTTTCCACTTCCAAATTGAATGGTCCACATGTCAGGTAAAACAAAAACATTTATTGCTTTTTTTAATGTTAAAATAATTGTACTTGTTCAGGTCTAAAAACATAGATTGAGCATGCATGATGTTTAATTTATATAATTGTTTTTATTAAAGATTATCCATTGTTTTGTTTAGTAATGGCTAATATTAACAATGTTTTTTTTTTTTTTTTTTTTAAATAGAATGCAATTTAATATTTCATCATTTAAACCATAAATACTATTATGAAATACATTTATAAAAAGTTTAATTCCATTTAAATATTCTGAATGTTGAAAATGAATTGCATTATAAAAATGTAAAAATGATGCCAATGATGAAATAATACTTTGGAATAGTCTGGCTTGCTTAATTATTCACTCACTCACTCACTCATTTATGTTATGTTATATATGCTATTTTGTAATGTCAGAGCAGACGTCTTGAAATGCAGTTTAATTTGTTTAGAGTCTAGAGGACAATTTAAGTAAAGCATGGCACAGTTTACTTCACTGTCCCTTGCCTGTATTGAATTGGATTCCATTAGGAAGTTTAGGTTTATATTAAGTCAGGCAAACATTAAACCTGAATGATACAATCTGAGCTGTTTGTTTGCATTGCAACAAGACTTGATCACGGAGCAAAATGTCATTTCAGTCGAGCTTGATGTCTCTTTAAACATTAATTTTGCCCCGCTGAGGACTGCCGTTCTACGTTCTGGTTTGATGGGCGCAGCCATAGTAAGACACACATTATGTTTTAGCAGCAGCGATGTGCGCATTAAACCGTACATATGCTGCACGCTGCTAGGATCCAAACGGATTCCTGCTGCTTTACGGATACACTGTGAAACAGTTAGCTAATGCAGCAAGCCCCCACAGAGGTGTTAATTAGATTTTTTCATCCGAACATGACTGTAAACATACTCTTGCACTCCCCCTCAGATATACAAGCACAGACACAAACAAATTTGTTATCTAATTGAACACAATTCCATTTGATGATATTCATTCCAATCCATTTCCATTGCGTGTATGTATACTCGTCCACAATATCGGCCTCGTTTGCATAACTGGAACATGTTATAGGGGTACTTAATAGAAAATTAATATACAATGTTTCGCTAATAGGAAGAGATGACATTCTGCACCCTAATCAGCTGCCACCATTGTTCCTGTGACTGCTGTCCTTTTCCTGAACTAGTAAAAAAAAAAAAATCATAAATGTGAAAGCTCAGCTGTTTTCAATTTTGTGAAGAAATTCCTATATGCTATATTTTAGTGGTTGTTGGATCAGTGTGTTAACCGTGCTAGTGTCAGGGCAATGATAGGTTATTTGCACTAGTGAATCAGTTGTTTGGGCAGTTTGCGCTGAGAGTTTGTTCAGTTCAAATAGGAATGACTGACAAATTCAGTTCTGCACAGAAGTCTTTTCAGGCGTATTTTATATTGAAATATTTAGTTAAACGCTGCTGTTTGTCACAGTTTGCAGCTCTGTTCTTAAGAAATAGTCTTCTACTGCTATTACTCCATTCTTCAGTGTCACATGATCCTTCAGAATTATTCTAATATGCTGATTTGGTGCTCAAGAAACATTTCTTATTATTAGCAATGTTGAAAACAGTTGTGCTGCTTAATATTTTGGCGGAAAGTACGATGGCTGAAAATGTTCAAAATATTTAACAATATTACTGGATTTACTGGATTTGACCATATAAATACAGCCTTGGTGAGAATAAGAGATTTATTTCAAAAACATTTAAAAAAATCTTAATGATTCCAAACTTTTATATTATATTATATTATATTATATTATATTATATTATATTATATTATGTTATGTTATGTTATGTTATGTTATGTTATGTTATGTTATGTTATGTTATGTTATGTTATGTTATGTTATGTTATGTTATGTTATGTTATGTTATATTACGTTATATTATATTATGTTATGTTATATTATATTATATTATATTATATTATATTATTGTTCTATTATGTTATGTTATGTTGTATCATATCATATCATATATCATATCATATCATATCATATCATATCATATCATATCATATCATATCATATCATATCATATCATATCATATCATATCATATCATATCATATCATATCATATCATATCATATCATATCATGAAAACTACCCAGCACCTGGGTAAAAATATTAAAAATAACCCAATAAAATGATCCAACAGGCTGAACCCAGCACTTGGGTTAAAGGGGTCATATGATGCTTTTTTAAAGATCATTATTTTGTGTTTTTGGTGTAACAGAATATATTGACATGCTTTAATGTTCAAAAAACACCTTATTTTTCAAATAATGTACATTATTGTAGGTCCTCTATGCCCCACCTCTCTCAAAGGCTTCGTTTTCTACAAAGTCCCTCCTTCCGACAAGCGCAGTCTGCTCTGATTGGCCAACTGGCACAGTGCATTTTGATTGGCTGAACACCACAAGCAATCGTCGGAAATGTAACGCCCCTTTCCATAATCGCGAGCTTCAGCTTTCAAAATAAAAGTAAAGACAGTTAATGATGTATATTTAATAAAGTATATGATATGATATACACTCTCAGAAATAAAGGTACGAAAGCTGTCACTGGGGCGGTACCTTTTCAAAAGGTACGCTTTTGTACCTATTAGGTTCAAATATGTACACTTTAAGTACTAATATGTACCTTTAAAGTACCAAAATGGACCCTTTCGGTACAAACATGTACCATTTGAAAAGGTACCGCCCCAGGGACAGCTTTTGTACCTTTATTTCTGAGAGTGTATGATATGACATGACATGATATGATATGATATGATATGATATGATATGATATGATATGATATGATATGATATGATATGATATGATATGATATGATATGATATGATATGATATGATATGATATGATATGATATGATGATATATTGTTACTTTATCATTTTGTCTCAAAAGCTGCTCTTTGACTGTAGTTGAAATACTTTAAATAATGTGTAGCTTTTGAAGTCGCTTCACTGTTTAATCAACTCTTTGTGTTTATGGGTACATGTGGCTCTGCACTGGAAACTGTTAGAATGAGTGAACCGCATGTCTAAGTGATAGGACTAGTGGTGCAGGTAGAATTTAATTAGTATGCTGTAGGCTGTAAAGGTGAAGAGGTGGAGGGAAGAGAGGTGTGTTACTGTCATTCTGTCACAGAACACCAGACCACCTTTACATAGTCAAAGACCATTACCTACCATTTCCAACTGAAATTAGAGGATTCACTTCAACAAACACATGCGGTTGTCACTGCAAAAACTTTGCGGCGATTGTTATGCAACATCTGTGTCTCATTAAAAGACATACGTTCAATAAACGCCACTTCAGATGTTGGTTGCATGCAGTGTAAAGACAATTTCTGCTTGCTTTTATTTCCTTCTTTTCCAGACACCCTTGCATTATTTTCCTTTTCTCTGTCATTTGCTTTCTCATCTTCTCATTCGTCTCACTCACACACACAGACACAGATCGTGTTAATAAGTGCTACCTCTTGCTCTCTTCTTTCATATCTGTAATGGAGAAGCTGGCGACAAGGACGAGATGAGAGAATGATGTGTGGCTTTATGCTGCAGCACTTTCCACTGCAGGCCTGGGATCAAACCGGACACACAGATTACATTTCTGTGTTTACTTGCCCGTGTGCGTTGTGGGATTTTATGTGAGCTACCAGAGCTCTGAGGCTTAATGAAACAAAAAAGTGTGGAAGTGCAAGTTAAGGATTTGATTTTAAGACATTTTTCTTAGTTTTGAAAGTCAATTTTGGTACTGTGTTGGGTCGCCGCTTGACGTCCAATGTAAAATCACTGGTGTTATTTTATAACAAAAGGCTGCATAGCGGGGCATTGTGACGCTGAATCTTGTTGAAATTAGATTGATTCTTTCATTTTAAGCCTCAATTTTACCTCCTGAACAGTTTTAGCTTCAGTCCTGAGAAACTAAGTTTTCTAGGTTATACTTGTATCAGTCACAAAGGATGGTTCGGATCTCACAATAGAATGGTAGAAGTGATTTGTGGAAATGATTATGGCTTGATGAGCACTTGTATGCATTACATACAATACCAAAACAATGAAAGTGCAGGTAGTCCATTATTAGCCTTTTACTGCCGCCCTGACGTTCACCTTATATGTAAATCATTGATAATGTTCTCAAAAAGTGGAGGTTTTGCACACTTTGCTTTCCCTTTGGGATCTGACAAATGGTGCTTTAGAATGAATCAATTATAATTAAATGGCTGAGTGTTCTCTACTTATAAGAACAGTTCATCAAAAATTTTCTCATTATTTCCACTGTCATGTCATTCTAAACCTGCATGCTGCTTTTCTTTTTTTTTTATCTTCAGATACTTCTTTTTAATAGAATAACAAAAAGAACAATAAAAGTAGTCCATACTTTATAAGTCTTCTGAAACCATTGGCTTTATATAAATAAACTTTTGTCGTTCACGGATAATCTTGCCCTCTAGGGAGCTATTAGCTCAAGAAATGGAACATTGAGTCAGTGAATTGAATTCAGAAACTTCCTTTGGTATCGAATCTATCCTTTTATATGAATCATTTCAAAGTACTGGTTGATCCTAATTGGACTGATTAGTTCAGGAATGATCCAGTTCCAATAATGTTTCTCACACAAAGCTATCGTATGGCTCCAGAAGATTTGAATATACATTATAGATTCCTTTTTTTTTTTTTTTTGGCAGAGATCTATTGCATAACAACAATTAAAATGCAGCATAGTGGAACACAAAAAATAGCAGCCCTTTAAGAGATCCTCCATCCATTATAGCCTCATGCCATCCCATATGTATATTGGCTTAAAATGAACACAAACAAAGATTTTAGATTTTTTTTTACTGATTTAAATACTGACAGAAAGGAATATATTTTTCTTTCATTCAATCCATCTCCTTGACCATGGGAATGAAGTGTTAACCTAGCTTGTTGAGCAGTAAATATGTAACTTGCAAAAAAAATAAAAATAAATAAAAAACTGTGTTCTCCTTCAGCTTAGGTGCAGCATTTTATAATACGAGTGTGAATGTGTGAATGCGAAGTTTCAAGTGTTTCTTCCTTATACAGCACTGTTTCTGCTATGGGACTACACTTTGAGGGAATGAGTAAATTGCAGAATGCCCAACAGTTCAGGGGTTTTCATAAAAATGGTGCTTACTCGCCACGGTGTAATGAAACAACGGGAAAGTCGAATAGCCGGACTATGCCTGCGGACTTGTTTTAGACAGACCGCTGAATTTCACTTGAGTGCCTTTAACCAAGGGAGAATAGGCAAGCTGGGTCTTTCAGGGCAAGAAGGCTGCGGATTTCACCACAGCACTCCATTCCACATTGTAGTCCATTTATCTTTCTCCAGAACCGCTAGATGTATTGAATTACCTCCCAAAATGAAGGGTAATAGCACTCTGTGCTTTTCTGTTGCTGTGTAGCAGTGATGGTCTATAAAAAGCCACACTATTTAGAATTTTGTGCCGTTTGAAGTCTCACACCATTTTGTGTGCAGCAAAGTTTCAAATGTGTCCTTTCAAATAAATCTCTGTCCATTCGTGAACAAAAAAAGTAATTTGGTAGATTTCTGATAGAAGATTAGCCTCATTATTTGCACACTTTAAACTTAGCCGAAGTCCAAAGATAGCACCGTGATCCCTTGTCCAGTAGCTTCATTGTCTGTTTTCCCTGCGGACCTCTCGCCCTTCCTCTCTCTCGCTCTCATCCCGGTATCTAGTCCGATCACTCGCTCACACACACCTGCTCCATCATTATTTCATCCTGTCTCAATCTTTCCCCCCGTTCTTTCCTATTATAAAGCCCATCACACAGTGCGCTGGCTTCCCCGGTGTGAATGAGATCCTGAAGTCATATTGATTTCCCTGGATGTCTATAATAGAGGATGTGCCACGTGTGACACCGGCCTTGTGTTAACACACTGTAGCCCTTACTTTCTTTTTAACTCTCTTTGTACAGTGCTGTATAACTGAAAACAGAGAGGTGGACTAAATATGAATTGTGCCTGCTGATGGTGTTGTTTATTTGCACATGCTGTTTGCATTGTTTTAGCACCTAAAAGAATTACGAAACTGTTAAAAATGCAATTGTTCCTGCAAAATTAGCACTGAATGTGATTTGGTGTTCTCTGCTAGGCTGTCAGGGATCTAGCATACTATGATGGGATGGTATTGTTATACCACTGAGATGTATGCATCTGAATCGGTGCTTTAAAAAAAAAAAAGCCAAAAAATGCTGAATAATTTAAGCACTGTTTTATGCATAACCTTAAATAATATAATGTTACCGCGTACATACTTCCCAATAGAAGTCATATTTTTAAAGGAATAGTTAACATAGTTAACAACAAGTTTTTTTGCCCATACACTACACAAATGAAATTTATGCAAAATAAATAAATAGGAAAAAAACCTGAATATCACAAAATAATTTGTAAATTTGTAAACAAATGATTTTATTTTTTGATTAAATGGGCAAATAAGCACATTTACATAGAAATGAAGTTTTTGTGCTGAAATAAATTGTGGTTTCCATCCATGTTATGATATTCAGATTTGTCTACATAAATTTAATGCACAATTCGGATTGAAACTTAGCTGTTAATTTAAACAATTTAAAAGCCCTATTTCAGCATATTGAGTGTCTGGTTAAACTGGATTGTATGTACTTATAAGATGTATAAGATTATTTCTATAAGACACAGTTTTGTTTTTTCCAACTGAACGAACACTAGGGAAATTGTTTAGCGAGTCTGTGGAATCCTTTCAGAGGGAGCAAGAAAAAAGTGAGAACAAAAAAACGGATTGAGAAAGAAGGAAAAATGGTCTGATTTCTGTGAATCTTGGCCCGAACTGTCATTATCAGAATATAAATATGCCCTTTTAATGGCGTGACACATTTTGAGTTATTATTATGTAAAACCTCTCCTCCGCAAAGGCTGAAGGGCCCAGCTTTTTAGCCAGCGCTTGATTTTAAGCAGCTGGGGCCATGTCGAAGTGGAAGGCACCCTGTGGAGAAGCCCACAGTTTTGGATGGTACACCACTGCCTTCGGTTCTGGAGTGGGGCTCAGTGATTGGCACCCACCATGCCCACTGAAATGCCTTGATCTTCCAAACAACACATTCTTCTGCTATATCAGAGAGCAACAGGATGAGAAGACGAGAACAGTGTGCGCAACAGATAAACATAGAAAGCCTGAATGAGAAAGGTTTAAATTATGAATTATTATTATTATATACTGTTAAAAAATTCATTAAGATAGCACTTTTTTCCATAACTTATTTTCACATATTGATGACTCACAGTCGAGTAATATAGTTGATATTTTTTGTATTTAGTTGATATTGTTTGTACACATACGCATATTATATGATGAATAAAAAGTTCAAAAGAACAGCATTCTTCAAGAAAGAAATCTTTTCTAACAATATAAGTCATTACTATCCTTTATTTTAAATCAATTTAACACATCATTGTATCACTAAATAAAAATATGAATTTGTATATATGAATAAAAAATATGAACAAGTATATACAGTATATGTATACACACTGTTGTTATTTATACTGTTTGCTGTGTTTTGTAATATATATATATATATATATATATATATATATATATATATATATATATATATATATATATATATTATTTATTTATTTTTTTACAAAATAAATATAAAAAATCTATTTGTTTTATGTTTATATAGCGCAAGTCCATGTAGCACATCTCCTACTTGCCTATTCATACTATGGTTTATTTCAGTATGCCAATGAATGTTTTCAGCCTTAGTTAATGCAGAGTTAGACACTGAGCCTGATATCAAATTAACCGCTCAAGTCAGGCATTTTATGAGACATTATTCATTTCAATGTTCCGCCTCTTGTTCAGTGTGACAAGATGGTGGAATTAAAAGGGAGAAAGAAAGAACCAGAAAGAAAAAGTCCTCACTCTGACTGATCCCCTAGCCCCAATTAGATGAACAGAGTTGATAATATAGTAATGGAGACCCGCAGATTCAAGTCTAGCCATTTCAGGTCCTCCCATTAAACCTTCCAATGTAGTTAACATTGATTCCGGCTTGGCGCTGGGGAGAGTATGGACTTCATAAGGGAAGACAATAGCTCCTGAATTGGGCTCAGCTTTGACATAATTGCCTCATAATTGCGTAGCAGTGATTTGCATTCACTTTCTGGCCCTTCCCATCAGCCAATTAGATCTGCTTGTTGATTTATGTGTGTGCTGATGGGAGCTGATGGCTTTTGTCATGGTTCATATTGATGAGCGCTAAATACCTCATAGCTTTTTGATCTTTATGGAGGTGCAGGAGGAGAACAGGTTAATATGACTACAGGAACCGGATTGAATGTTGATTCAGAATCAAGGGGTCTTGTGGTGATTAGGTTGATTGTGCTATTCTTTCACAAATGTTTGTTCAGTTGTAAAATTTTCTTGATTATGAATGTATTCTATGCATAAACAAAATGTTTAGACAGGACTAGTTTTCACTGACAAGGAAATCAATTTCAACTTAAATGTCTCAGAAAAGGAATAGTAGGCTACTAAAGATGTTTTCTTTGGCTGAGACATTCAGTTTGACAGGATTTACAGTCATTGATTTAACTGAGCTCTAATGAAAAGACATAAAAGAAGCTCTTTATCTTTTTGAGGCAAATGCTTTTTTTTTCTTTCTGCTGTTTAGAAGTTTCTGAAAGACAATTACAGGTATCTGTCTGTCTGTCTGTCTGTCTATCTATCTATCTATCTATTGGGATAAATTGGGAGGCGGTTTTGGTAATTATGAATAAATCATCAGATCCAAATTATATGTCCATGCACTGGCCCACACTTAAAATTGTGTCTTTGCACACTCTTTTCTTCTCTAGAGCTAATTTACATCATTCATTTATTGTACAGGTTCATTTCTTTCTTTCTAATTTCTAATATATATATTTGCCATTTGATTACCTTTTTTAGTTTGTAAAAACAAATGACAAGAGTAAAACCACACGATAAATAACAAGGTTTTCAAACTTAATTTCAGCGCTAGGTTGCTCTTCATAAAGCGCAGTATAAGTGCTCTTGTCTGGATGCTTGTCTTTCCGTATGCGCATGAGAGAACGAAAAAGGTTACATGTGTCTGTGTGTGCAGTCATGCTGTGCGCACACTCGTATGTGTGTCAATGTGTGTTTCTGCGAACAAGGAGGTCGTATAACTTGGTGTAACCGAACAGTGAAGTGGAACCGCTCGCTCTGACTAGCGATGTCACGAGAGAGCCCCGCTATGCGCTTCAGCATGTGTAATTAATCATTAGAGGTGTACTGCTTAACCACCGTCTCTCTCCCTGTGCAGATACTCACTTCTCCCTTAATTACTTATAATTGCCTTTTACTCATTTACTCTAAGATGCTAATATTCTTGTTTGAGGGTGTCTGCACATTTCCCCCCAGTTTTCTTTTCATTTCTCTTTTTGGTGCCTGCTGGATATATGCCATACAGTGCAAGAGCTCTCGTAAAGGCTGATCGGAGGTTAACGTCACTGATAGAGGCCATTAACTTCAGGAGATAGATATGACTTAGCCTCGTGTCACTGTCTGGTCACTGTGACTTTGAGAGGCTCCGGCTCCATTTGCGGCCCACTTTTGCAGCTGAGCACATTCAGATGAGACGGAGGGAAAATGAAATAGATGAACGGCGTCGCTTGAACTGTGATATCGCCCTCTCTCCGGATACTGTCGAGCCGTTGTTCATTCCGGAGGCCACGTCTGAGAGAGCAGGCGAACCGATATGTCAAGGATTGACTAGGATTACAGTTCATCTGCCAAGAACGGCATCCTTATTTTAGATGCAGTACAATATAAAACTCGGATGCACTGGAAGAATCGTAACACGGCTTCTTAGAAGTAGACTTTTGCTCTTTCGTATTTTCTGCCCTGAAGCCTCATTCAAAGCACGTCGTCTTCTGTTGCTCGGCTCGCCAAGTTCAATCGATTACAGTTCTGTTCGACTGTGCGGTTTAATAAAAAATGGCAATACAAGTGGTGTTGGTGTACAGATAAAACCTTAAGGATATAGTTGGCACCAAACCGAGTAGCATCCTGCCCATTTGTCTCCATTATAACTCTTTGTTTTTCAACTGTTTTTGGCAGGCACTACAGTGATGACCATGACGGCTTACGACGCAGACGATCCCAACACGGACAACGCTGTACTGCGCTACATCATCGTGAGACAGCTGCCCGATAAACCTTCACCCAATATGTTCTACATCGACCCAGAGAGAGGCGACATTGTCACTGTGATAGCACCCCACCAGCTTGATAGAGAGGTACATGCTTTCTTTGAGTGCTTCTTTTTTATCGCTGGATGGATGTAAGTTACATGAAGTAATAGCAGACTGGCAAAGAGTATGCTGTTTGTTATATCGTATGATGTTTTTAATCACTGGTGTACTGCAAATTTCTGGGCGCCACCCACAGCTGGTGATGTCATGGTGATGTCAACTTTGTATCGGTTGAAATAAGGCAATTTATCCCTCTCTTAAATTCCTTTATTTTCTGTAACTCTTTGGTTTAATCAGTGGAGGTTTATTATTTTTAATATTTCAAGTATAAATGAACAGTGTTTAATGTACTATGAATGCATATGTATTAATAATGAACAATGGCGTATGATAAAATTCTGTTTATAAAATTAAGTAAATAAAAAAGTTAAAATATATGTAATATACTACCATTCAAAATGTGAACAAAAATTGATCGGTGACAGTTACAAAAGATTTATATTTCAAATAAATGCTCTTCTTTTGAACATTCTCTTCATCAGAGAATCCTGAAAATAAATGTATCTCTATTATTGATACATATTAAGCAGCACAAATATTTTCAGTATTGATAAGATTATTTTTTATTTATTTATTTATTTTATTTTTTGAGCACCAAGTCAGTATATTACAGTAATTTCTGAAGGATGATCTGGCTAAATATTAAGCTTTACCGTCAAAAAATAAATAGACTTTAAATATATAATAAAATAGAAAACGGTTATTTGAAAATTTAATATCAACTAAATCAACTAAAGTTGGTAAGTATAGAAGATTTCTTAAATAAATAAATAAACAAATGCAATTCACATGATTCTGAATGGTAGTGTAAATATAGTCTATAAAAATAAAATAATATTGACAATTAATTGTTTGAATAGTATAAAGATTGTGAGTTTGTGACACCTAATGCACTAACTAATGGAATCTTACTGTAAAATATTTTCCTTCTCTCTTTGTATTTCCTGTTCTGTTCTGAAATACTTTCTATTCATCTTTTAAGATTTCTAGCATTTAGAAGTGTATATTTGATAGACTACAGCAAGTTTACAGCATGTTAGTGATGTTAGCACTGGATTTAAACCTCTAACCAAACATTTGTAGCTTAAACATACATGAGAGGAAAGCTATTCCACCATTCTGAAATATTTCGACACAGCTGCTTCAGTGTCAATCAGCCCAGGTCTTATTTAGTGTCTGCAAATCAATTTTCCATATAATACGAATGGCGAATTTACAAAATGTACCGCAGATATTTCAAAATTACCCATTTCAAAGACTGTCAGATCTTGTAACTCAGCTGGCTGTTTTCTTAAAGCTTTGCGAGTCGAACCTCTAACAGGAGGACCGACAGAACGGAGGCTTTCTGTTCAAACCGAGCTCTGCAAACAAGCAAGCAAACATGAGGGGGCAAATCTATGGGGACAAACAATAACTGCGGTGTGTTTTGTGTTTAACTATCCTCAAGACACCTTTAGAGCAAATATATTAGAGCAGATTCCTCAGCATATTAAAGCAGGGGTTTTAACGTTGTTAAGAGACGGGAGGTTGGATGAATGCAGGGAAGATGCTACGGTATCTTGAGGACAGGAGGTGTTAGCGATGCATGCTAATGAGCAACTGGAGGCAGCGCTTCCCAGCTCCTAAGCAGAGCGAGACAACAGCATGATTGCTTTTTCTGCGGGGTGACGAATGAAGGAACATCAATTCGGCCCGCTGCTGGAAGAGGAATATTAGCTGTTGTCAGACACTTAGAGCATGCTTTAATTGAGGTTATACACACTTATCCACCAACATCAGCTGTGTCCGACAAGGCCAGTAGAAAACCCCTCAGCTGGAACAGAGCAAAGCCATCATTAAATGCATGTTTGTATGCGTTCCAGAGCGCGTTTGATAGTCGGGTTGACGTTGTAATTGAAATGTTACATGAAAGGTGTCTGAATGTAGGCGTTTATTCTGATTTCTTCATAGTGAAACGCTGGATGTTGACAAACTGCTCTAACTTTCACTGTCACTGCTGCGACTCACTGACACCATGTTTCCTCTGCACGATTCCCACGAGTCTGTGCTTCGTCGCAGTTGATCTCATATGTGTGACAGATGTTTTACACAATGAGCTCCAGGGGATTTCAGGTGTGTTAAGGAGACAGGTGTGCGCCGTTTCTTAGCCAGAAATTTAATTTTTAGCTCTTGGTATTTTTAAAGTTCACAAACACTTTTGTTTTTAACTGTGCCCACAACGGTACTGAAAATCTGTCTGTGAAATCTATTGTGTTTGACCGGCTAAAAACTGGCCTGTATCAGGAATTAGATAAATATGAAGTGCTTGTTTATTTTATTTTTTTTTTTACTTACATATTTACTTGCTTACTAGCACAAGTAGCCTGTTTTGTTTTCTGGTTCTCCAGTTATATTCTGAATGTGATCACTTATCTTTTTTTTTTGGTTCTTTTCCTTTTAAAACTCACTCTTGAATGCATGCAAGTATCAAACGAATTACTGATCTATTAGGGTAATATTTAATTTAATTTTATCTTATTTTATTTTATTTAAACACACACAGTTGAGGTCAAAAGTTTACATTCAGAATCTGCAAAATGTTAATTATTTGACCAAAATAAGATGGATCATACAAAATGCATGTTATTGTTTATTTAGTACTGACTTCAATAAGATTTTTCACATAAAAGATGTTTACATATAGTCTACAAGAGAAAATAATAGTTGAATTTATAAAAATGACCCTGTTCAAAAGTTTACACCCCCTTGATTCTTAATACTGTTGTTACCTGAATGATCCACAGCCGTATTTTTTGTTTAGTGATAGTTGTTCATGAGTCCCTTGTCCTTTTCACACAAATTCTTTGGTTTTCCAGCATTTTTGTGTATATGAACCCTTTCCAACAATGACTGTATGATTTTGAGATCCATATTTTCACACTGAGGACAACTGAGGGACTCATATACCTATTATTATATATAACTATTACAGAAGGTTCAAACACTCACTGATGCTCCAGAAGGAAAAACCATGCATTAAGAGCCGGGGGTGAAAATTTTTGAACCGATTGGAGATGTGTACATTTTTCTTATTTTTCCTATATAGCATTTTTTTTTTTTTTTTTTCATTTAGCACTGCCCTTCAGAGGCTACAGAAGATACATGTTTCACAGAAGACAAAATAAGTAAAATTTACCCTGATCTTCAAATTCAAAAAGTTTTCAAATATGCTGTTCTGTTTTGAATGTGAGATCTGATCAGGTGCTTTCCTGAATATATGGTACACTTCTAAATCTTCCTACATTTGTATGTAAATTTTTAAAAAAGAGCTCTTTGAAATTGCTCAACACGTCAGTTTTATTCCTAGCAAAGTCATTTGAAGAAGACGTGTTTATGTAGAAACAACCCAGAAAGACTTGTGAAGGCAGCACACATCTGATGTTCCACAAGAATCGGACAGGTTGATCTAATTAATTGAATGCATACTCACATAAAACTATTTCAGCAAATAACGGCAGAATGGCTAGTTCAGCTAATGGCTTGTTGACAGCTTGCCAAACTGTCTTGAACAGCGTTTTCTCAGTGCACACATCTCGTGACAGGTCAAGGGTGCCTTTTCTTTCTGGTATCTCTCAGAAGAGCATGCGTGACTAATAATGTTCGGTGTAGTAAGCTTCTGGTACAGTACCTTATGTGCTACATCAGATCAGATTAATCAGGTGGAACTCATTTGTCAGAAATGGGAACATCACAACTTGGTTAAATTACATTTTGTAATCTTATGTCATAGTAACTCTCAACTACGTGAAACGTAATTCATAATTAACTGGAAATCCAAAAGCTCTTATATAAGCCCAGATCCAGTCCTCAAACCATCGTCTGTTCATGTGCAGCAGACAGCAGATGCCCTTTCCAAAAGATATGGAGGATGATCACATGCACCTGTCACGGATTGATCTTTTCCTCTGATCTGATTGGTTCAGAAGCTTGCAGCATTGATCCTACACACATTGCCTGTTGGCAAGGAATACCCAGTAATGTAAATGATCACACATTGTTTCAGTTATACAACCTTCTGAACATTATCTGGGCTTTGTGTAGATGTGCGCATTTGGTTGTGTATGAGTACTTACTTTTGAATGTACTTAAGTGTTGAAATTGAGTGTCCATCTTTTATTTCAATTTATTTTATTTTATTTTATTTTATTTTATTTTATTTTATTTTATTTTTTCACGATGCAGAGTGCTTTAGGATTGTTAAGTGTTTTGTTTTATTTAATTTTATTTTTATTAGTTAATGTGTTTTTTTACTGAACATTATTATTTATAACTACATTATTTATAAGTATATATTATTTATATACGTAGTACATTTGTTTGTTTGCTTAAAGATGACTAAAATCATTGTTATTTCATTATGATGCTGAACAAATGATATTCATTTGCCAAATCAATGCTTTTTCTTTTTCAGAGAATTATTATTATTTGTTGGTATTTTAGTTTCGTTTTGTCAATTAGTGGTCTTTCAACAGTATCCTGAACAAATGACATTCTTTTGCCAAATCAACACATTTCTCACATATCATAAAAGTTGGCTTGCACATCATAAAAGTCTGGAATTCTGATTGAAGTTTAGTTCTGAGCTTTATTTAGACTGGCTGGCAGATTGCAGGCTCACTTTGGGGGGCGGCCACTGTAGGACCTTCTCAAACTAACTTCTGTGGTCAGTCTGCTGTCGTGGGCTACCCACAGTGCATCTGCTCCGGGTCCTGGCAATCACAGTCCTGCCACTAAATCTGACAGCCGATTGACAGGCGGAGTAGCCCCACCTTTGTTTCATAAGCCCAAGTGACACAGTAGCAAAATAGACATCTTAAAATCGATACGCAGTGACAGGATTCTGGCAGTACTCTTACGGAGTATGTCTAATCATTACAGTCCTGCTTCTGATGGCCAGTCTGTGGTCAGATAAGAGCTCTGTTCTGAATCCTAGTGAGCTGTCTTGCTGTCAGCTCGCCTAATAGACAGAGTTTGACATCCGCATGCTATTAAACTAATGATGCCGGTAAGAATAAAAATACATATCACATACAAAAATGGAATACAAGAGTACATTTATACAGTCAATACGTTTTGGTATTGAACACATATTATACTATTATATGAAATGTAATATAATCTTTGAACAAAGCACTATAATTATATTTATCAACATTTTGCTTGAATCATATAGAAGAAGTATTGTTTCCATCACAGAATAAAAAATAAAAAAGGAAATTGCACCTTTTTTTACTTTTCTTCTCAAAATTTGAGATATAAACTTACAGTTCAGATGGAAAAAATCAGGTTGCGTAATATAAATTCAGAATTCTGATTTTTTTTTTTTTTTTTTAATTTTTCCCTCAAAATATCTATAGACTTATCTATCACCTATCTAAATGCTGTCTACATAGATAGGTAGCTCAGGTTTTGGAGAAGAGCTAAAGAAAAAATGTGTGTGTCTTTGAAAAGGAACAAGATATTAGGACCTCTCAACGGCACATTGAACAGAAATTGTGTGAATATTGTTTCAAGCTCTTACAAGCATTTTAATGTCATATAATCTATTTATACATGATCAAAGTGTGAATTTTAAAGCTTGTTGGGTTTGTAATAATATAAAAATTTAGTGCAATTTAAGGCCCATTTTACAAGCCTCATCAAATGAAATAAATGGCGTATAAACACATTGGCACGCATTTCTTCTTGCATGCACATGCACAGACACACAATGGACATCCAATTACTGAGAGGTCGTGGCGTAGCGATTTCCCTTACTGCCGCCGCGTTCACCCAGGACCCAAACGGTCGTTCAAATTACAGCTTCAGCCTCCCCTCTGCGCTCGCCCGCAAAATAGGCTTTTCAGACATGCTTTTCGGACCTCTTTTTAATCTGATCTCTCCCGCATAATTGAATGTCAGTCGCCATATGAAGATTCTTTCCTGCGCTCAATTAATGAATCATTGTGTTTGGCAGGACGGCTAGACAAAACAGACAGCAAAATATTTACTCCTGTAGGTGGTTCCCGAGTTATTATGTTGTGTCATCTAAATGCAAATATTACAGTGAATGCAGGAGGGGTGCGGGCGGCGATTGAAAACACTGCATTATTGCTTGATTTGATGTGCACTTCTCTGCATAAAAGATATAAACTGTCATTTATTCAGTCATTATTATGTAAAGATTGAGTTTAGTTGGCTAGGAAATAGACTTGTGAGTGAGTTTATGCGGAACGCAGAGTGCTCTTGGATCGCCCCAGGACTGCTTTTAAATATGTTCTATGCTTTTATTCTGCAAATTTCTGCTCTGTCTTTTATTCATCATATTTAATTCCTTTTACCTGAGGCTTTATTAATAATATCCAAAAGTATTCTTCAATAAATTTGCCAATTAAAAAGCTGATTATTTTTCAGTAGTTTTTCACTTTCTATGCCATTCAGACCCTTTTATATATTTTGCCCCAATGCTGGGAGGCTCTGTCAGAATAATTTGTCATTTCCATTGCGACACATTGCCATTAGACACATGATACCAGTCACCAAACGTCAGCGCTGGGCCTTTGACGTTATACTCGTGAAAACTTCACCCATTCCATCAAGCACAGGGGGCTTCAGACAAGAGAAACTCCATCTTGCAGTATGATAGACTCTAAACTTTGTCAATTTCTATAAATACACCAGGGGAAGGTGCAGTTTCTCTCTTCCCGTCTGTCACTTTCTCCTGCATGTCTACTGTGGCCATATTTGTGCTCTGCAATGGACAAATGATGGTTTAACAATTGCATCAAAGATTAAAAAGTTAGGTATCATGAACTCAAAATGAAAAATACTAGCATTTATTAAGTTTGATTAATGGTCAATTTTTACATACATACAAGTTGTATATTAGTTTGTGAAGAAACATGAATTAACAATGAAGTTGTTTATGAGTTAACATTAATGTAGATTAATAGATGCTGTAAAAAAAAAAGTTAATTGTTAGTTCAAGCATTAACTTGTGCTAACAAATTAAAACAGATTGTTAAATGTTGCCTACACTAGAGAGGAAATTCCCATTTGTGTAAAAACGAGCCTGTAACCTGTAAAATTACACTCTCATACAGTATATTGGCCATTTTCCTTATTTATTTATTTTTAATATACTGATGTTAGAATGCTGTAACAGTTCATAGATCGGGAAGAAGGAGGCGGGAACCGGCGAACATTCAAACAAGGTTTTAATAAAATAACCAAACCTAAAAGTAAAGCGGCAGCCCCTCATGGACGACTGCCGCACACAAAACACAAATCAAAGTCCAGGCCTGGTCCTCTCTCATCTTGCACTGTCGTCACTCCTCCTTTTATCCTTCCGGAGCTCCTCAGTGGGACTCTAGACCGATGAGTGGCGCAGGTGTCGCTCATTATCATTAACTCCACCGGCCTCGCTCCGTTCCCATGGCTCTCGGCCCTGCCCCACTCGTTACAAATGCCCCCTAAAAAAAATCTCACCCAGAAAATGAAAATTTGCTGAAAAGTTACTCACCGTCAGGCCATCCAATATGTAGATGAGTTTGCTTCTTCATCAGAACAGATTTGGAGAAATGTACCATACATCACTTGCTCAGCCATGGATCAGTGAATGGGTGCCATCAGAATGAGATAATTATAATTATCATTATAATTACAATGAAAGTTCAAGTTCATAACCTGTTTCTTCTTACATTAAAATCCACCGAGAACTGTTTTGGAAGGGTTTTTGATTGTTTTTCATTTGTGCATATTTATCTCATACCTCTCTGATTCAAATGAGGCAGCTTTTTACTAGATAAAACATTATTATTTAGAACTTTTTATTTGCTTTCATATTTTAGCAGAAAGTAATGGTTTGAAATTAAAAAAACTTCTTGATTGTTTCTTTCACGTATGCAGCTTTTCACAAGACTTTTATTGATGGACAGGGGTCGTGTGGATTATTTGTAGATTATTTTGATGTTTTCAGCTGTTTGGACTCTCATTCTGACGGTACCCATTCACTGCAGAGGATCCACTGGTAAGCAATGATGTACCTAATGATAAATTTATTCAAACCTAGGCTGTTCCTATGAAGAAACAAACTCATTTATATCTTGTATTTTCATTTTTGAGTGAAATATTCCTTTAAAGACATTTTGCGGTTGCACAATAAACAATTTTGGCACTGTTGGATCATCATAATATTCAGTGTAAAACTAGAGTCCTGAAGCAAACGTCTAGTTTGTCTGCACACTGCAAAACTCTTATGAAATTCACCCTGACCTGCCCCTGTGCAGCAGTGAGCAAACAAAGCACTCTCGCAAGGGTTTCCACAGCACAAGAGTTAACATCTAGACATTTACCTGGTTTAACCAGGAGAGCTACTTGACAGCACGCCAGAAAGTTCAGCTGTGGTTCTAAAGTGCATAAAGCAGGTGGAGTCCATCTTGAGTGATTAAAAATGGCACCCTCTCCCTCTCTTCTCACACTCCCTCTCTCCCCTTTCTCCTCTATCACGCCTCTGTCTACTTGCATTAGTGCGGAAATGAGATTCCACTAATTAATTAGATCTCTGAGTGCTAAAGATGAAGATTACATCCCAATGAAGGTTAGGAGTGTCAATCACTTTTTTTTTTTTCACTAGCTGTGTATTCCTGAAGATAAATTGAGCCCCACGGGAATTATGGGCAGAAAAAAAGGTCAGGCTGTTAATCCTTCTCCGTTATTAATTGAGCCTCGCTGATCTACTCAGTCAATAAAGGTGCGAAACATCAGAAATAGAAAGAAAACATATGATGAGTACTGTCGAAATTTGTGGAGAGATACATCAAATAGAGAAGCTGGAGATGAACATCTGAAGAAGAATGCTGTACTAAAGGAATAGTTCACCCAAAAATAAAATTTGTCATTTTTAAGTCATCATTTACTCACCCTCATAAGCGACATTAGCCTCTTTTACCTCTTTTAACCTCTTTTTACTGCTTTTATAATATATTTTAATATCTATTTACAGTGGTGGGAAAAAGTGTTGGCCCCCTTCCTGATTTTTACATTTTTTTGCATGTTTGTCACACTTTAATGTTGTAGATCATCAAACTAATTAAAATATTAATCAAAGATAACACAAGTAAACACAACATGCAGTTTTTAAATGAAGTTTTTTATTATGAAGAGAAAACAAAATCCAAACCTACATGTGTAAAAAAGTGCTTGCCCCCTCCTATTAAATCATGAAAGAACTGTGATTAACCACATTATTTTAGAAAGCTGAGTTAAATTTCACTAGCCAAACCCAGGCCTGATTTCTTGACCTGTTGAATCAAGAAATGAATTAAATAGAACCTGTCTGACGAAGTGAAGCATGTTTAAAGAGCAACACATCATTCCGCGATCTTAAGAAATTCATAAACAGATGAGAAACAAAATAGTTTACATGTATCAGTCTGGAAAGGGTTATAAAGCCATTTCTAAGGCTTTGGGACTCCAGCAAACCATGGTCAGAGCCATTATCCACAAATGGAGAAAACCTGGAACAGTGGTGAACCGGCCTACCAAAATTACTCCCAGAGCACAAAGACGACTCATCCAGGAGGTCATAAAAGAACCCAGAACAACATCTAAAGAACTACAGACCTCGCCTCAATTAAGGTCAGTGTTCATGATTCAACAATAAGAAAGAGACTGGGCAAAAACAGCATCCATGGGAGAGTTCCAAGGCGAAAGTCATTGCTAACCAAAAAGAACACAAAGGCTTGTCTCACTTTTGCCAAAAAATATCTTGATTATCCCCAAGACTTTTGGGCAAATATTCTGTGGACTGATGCAACAAAAGTTGAACATTTTGGAAGGTGTGTGTCCCGTTACATCTGGCGTAAACCCAACACAGCATTTCATAAAAAGAACATCATACCAACAGTCAAACATGGTGGTGGTAGTGTGATGGTCTGAGGCTGCTTTGCAGCTTCAGAACCTGGATGTCTTGCCATAATTGATGGAACCATGAATTCTGCACTCTATCAGAAAATCCTGGAGGAGAATGTCCGGCCATCAGTTTGTGACCTCAAGCTCAAGCGCACTTGGGTTATGCAGCAGGACAATAATTTCAAGCACAGCAGCAAGTCCACCTCTGAATGTCTCAAGAAAAACAAAATTAAGGTTTTAATCCAATTGAAATGCTGTGGCATGACCTTAAACAGTCCATTCATGCTCGAAAACTCTCCAATGTGTCTGAATTAAAACAATTCTGCAAAGAAGAGTGGGCCAAAATTCCTCCACAGCGATGTGAAAGACTCATTGCCAGTTATCGCAAACGCTTGATTGCAGTTGTTGCTGGAAAGGGTGGCACAACCATTTATTAGGTTTAGGGGGCAAGCACTTTTTCACACAGGGTCATGTGGGTTTGGATTTTGTTTTCCCTTCATAATAAAAAACATAATTTAAAAACTGCATGTTGTGTTTACTTGTGTTATCTTTGATTAATATTTAAATTTGTTTGATGATCTGAAACATTAAAGTGTGACAAACATGCAAAAAAATTAAAAATCAGGAAGGGGCACATTTTCACAAGGTCAACATTGGACCACATTGACCATCATTGTATGGACAAAAGCAGTTGAAATATTCTTCAATATATCTTCTTCTAGAAGTAAGTCAGTCATTCGATCTGGAATGACATGAGGGTGAGTAAATAATAACAGGATTCTCATTTTGGGGTAAATTAGAAAGACATTTCTAGTGACCTTCCTGTGAGTTTTCCAAACATGACCTTTCTAAAACACACTGATATTGATTCTTATTGCGCATGTTGTCTATGATTCACCTTTATCAACTGAGTAAACAAGTTTAGTACACCCCAAACGTCCATTAGCACAAACCTTAGAGGAACAAAACAAAATAGAAAATATAAATAACAGTGGTAGTTTTGCCTGCTGAAGAGTCCCTTCCCTGAAGAGTTACTGGCACAGAAGTAGAGATGAAGTACCAATTTGCTCTCATGTTTGGCTCTGGAATCAGCTCTAAACTCACATCTTGTGTCATAAAGGTGAAAAAGAGTTTCTTAGCCCCACTCTGAGCTCTGACAAATTCCTCACGTTCTCACAGGCAGGACTGAGTGGAGGCGTCCCTTACAAATGCACTGACTTTGCTCTATTGAACTCTCCAAGTCTTGGCAGTAACTCTCTAAGTGTAAAATATGCATCTTTTATTTTACTGGCAAAGAGTTGGGAGCCATCTAAGCACGAACTGTCCCCAGAATGGCATA
Organism: Acrossocheilus fasciatus; assembly: GCA_036784905.1. Lineage (NCBI taxonomy): Eukaryota > Metazoa > Chordata > Actinopteri > Cypriniformes > Cyprinidae > Acrossocheilus > Acrossocheilus fasciatus. Next base: position 8,442,976 of record CM071955.1, read on the forward strand.
ATATAATAGGCAATTGTTGGCGTTTATAAGGAACGAGCAGGTAGGAGAAGTCTTGAGAAGTTCCAAATGTCTCCAATTACCGCAACTCTTATGTTCTGGAAGGAAATGAAGAGTGGGTATTATAAATATCTCCGACTGGCTTGTAAAAGTGTATTGGTGTTTTATTGGGTGCTGTAAAGCCGGGCCACGCCTGAACAGAAGCGGATAAAACTAAGTACTGAAATAGGCCATATTGTGTGAGTGAAGAAAGAGAAAAGTAAAGTCTGGGAGAGTTCTGATTCCAGCTCTGCTCCAGTTCAGAAAACTATATAGATGGCCGCACTTTCATCAAACTGCGGAAATAGAGTATCACGGACCAAGGTCAGACTTTAATTCCTGGACATGCCTATCGGCTTGACCGCTCTTCCTGCTAATCCCATCCAAAGAAACCCTCACCTTCCAGCCCACGCCCTGATCTCCAGGGTGGGATGCAGACATTCAGATACATGCGTCTCAGATGGTTGTGTGGGTTGAGATAAGAACAGAGCCGGTTGTGTGTGCAGACAGGAGGACGGAGGGGTAATGAAGTGAGTGATGAGTTTCTCCTCTTTCTGACTGAGCTTCGGGTCAGAGATCACCCGGTGTCCATAGAGAGTGAGAGAGTGGGTTACAGCAGATGAGAAAGAGGGATCATTCTTTTTTCCCATTTATCAATCTGACTGGTTGACTCATAAGGACGTGGAGAGGAGGATTTGGTCAGATCTGATCGTCCTAAGCAGGTCACTGGGCATGGTTCACACAAGTAATAGGGTCCTAAATGGATGCTTTCCTCATGCCGGAAATTAGATTAGGGGACACATATTTACTATTAACTAAGAATAGTACTTCAATAAACTCCTCTCTTGCTGCTTATTGATAGTCAGTAAAGTACTTGTTGCAGTAGTTATGTTTAGGTATTGGGTAGGGTAAAGGGATCTAGAATATGGTCATGTATAATAAGCCATGTGACCCTGGACCACAAAACCAGTCATGAGTCGCTGGGGTATATTTGTAGCAATAGCCAACAATGCATTGTATGTGTCAAAATTATAAATTTTTATTTTATGCCAAAAATCATTAGGATATTAAGTAAAGATCATGTTCCATGAAGATATTTTGTAAATTACCTACCATAAATATATCAAAACTTAATTTTTGATTAGTAATATGCATTGCTAAGGACTTCATTTGGACAACTTTAAAGGTGATTTAAGGTGATGTTCTCAATATTTAGATTTTTCTCTCAGATTCCAGATATTCAAATAGTTGCATCTCAGTCAAATATTGTCTTATCCTAACAAACCAAACATCAATGGGAAGCTTATTTATTCAACTTTCAGATTATGTATAAATCTCAGTTTCAGTTTCCAGACTGGTTTTGTTGTCCAGGGTCACATATGTGCTTTAAAACTACGAATAAACAGCCATACACTGAAAAAAATGATTCATTGAATTTACTAAAAAAAAATTTAAGGTAAGTGTTTGCAATCAATATATTTTAGCTACATTTAAGTAAACAAATTTAGTTGACTAACTTTCAACCAGTGTTAATTTTGGCAGGCATTTTAGAGTTAGTCTTAGTCTTTATCTTGAGATGAAAATGCTTAATAGTCTTAGTCACATTTTAGTCATTTGAGTCTTTCATAATTTTGGTCTAGTTTTAGTCGATGAAAAGTCATTGCATTTTTGTCAACTTTTAGTCATTACTTTTAGTCAAACTGCAGTTACCAACATTTATTTAACATCTTTTATTGGTTAACATTAATGACACAGACAGGTATTTAATTAGGAATGCTGTCCATTTAAGACGGATGCATGTAATACTGACACATTCAATTTTCACCCACCTGTTAACGTTCACTTAAGCCATAACCGACTGTATTTACGTGAGATACTCTACACCAAATGTCTATTGTGTAGAGCAGTGGTTTTCAAACCTGTCCTGGAGGCACCCCTGCCCTGCACTTCTTTTGCATGTCTCTCTCATCTAATACACCTGATTCAAATCATCAGCTCATTAGTAGAGACTGCAATTTTGGTGTGTCTACTAAGGGAGACATACAAAATGTGCAGGGCAGGGGTGCCTCCAGGACAGGTTTGAAAACCACTGCTCTACACAATAGACATTTGGACTGCTGTGTGTGTATTTGAGGACTGAGAACTGAAGAAGTGGAGCGTGCACGAGAGAGAGCACTTCTATCAGCACGATTCCACCTATCGCACCTTCATTTACTTTTAATTGACAATGAATTGTGACTCCCGGGAAAAACGGGACGTCTGGTCACCCAATCCCTAACCCTTTGGGTGCTGAGGCCATTGTTTCAGATCGCTAGTTCATGTTTTGGTAGCCTATCTCTGTCCGCTGCGGCTGCAATACTGAGACTAGATATGCAAACGCCCTTAATCTGATTGCAATCCAATGACAGGGATGCACATTTTGAAAGACAAGACAGTTAACTTAGCCTATAGGATGTATTTTGAATGTCCGGTAGTCCTCAAATAACATTCTAGTCCCATCTCGTCTTGTTAACGAAGATGCAACATAAATTTCGTCATAGTTTTTATCATAAGATATTAGATTTAGCTCTTCAACGTCTCGTCTAAGTCACAGAAAAAAGGTTCGTTAACGACTATTTTTCGTCTATACACTCCAGTATAGGGACCAATTCTCACTATTAAATAGTTGCTTATGGGGATGCCTAATAGGGGTGTAACGATTCATCTATATGGATCGATACATCGATACGATGTCTGACGATACGATGCATTGATGCCACGCATAAAATATTGATATCTGTAGTATAAATAGGCACCTTTATTTTGCCACTGTCCACATTTTCACATAATGTCCATCTGTGCATTACCATCAACGTGTGTGTTCTCGTTCAAACTCATGTATCAGGACTCGATATAAGGACTGCCCGAAGGCACAAGGTGAGCATAAAAGATGCTCGGGATTGTTGGTGGAACAGTCGAGCGCTGTGTGATTTCTTTTAGACGGAGCTGAAAAAAACTGAAAAGAACTTGTGTATTGAACTTGTGTCTTTGTTCTATTGTATTTATTTTCTGCTATTGCTTATTATTTGGTTATCTGTAGAAAGTATTTTTAGAATTGAGCCCATAGAAGCAGCCAAAATTGTTTTTCCAATTGTTTATATTCTTTATTATTATTAAAAAAAAAAAAGTCTATAGGCCTTTTTGTTGTGAATGTCCCAATTGGAGGTACAGGATGTGAAAATTTCAGATAAATGTTCACGTTATATATCTTGGTTGCATTTGTGAGTTAATAAAAATGTAGATGGTTGTTTAAAATAGGTATATAATGTCATAAAATCTAAATATCAATTGATATACTCCTGTATCGAATCATAATCGTATCGTAGAATTTGTTGAGGTATCGTATATATGTTGTAAATATCGTATCGCTGGGTCTGAGAATCAGTATCATATCGTATCGTATCGTATCATATCATGACGAACCATCCGATTTACACCCCTAATGCCTAATAACATATTGGCTGTTTATTAGTACTTATAAAGCACAAATTGTGCAAAACCATATTCTACAACCCTAATCCTACCCAATACCTAAACTTAACAACTACCTTACGAACTATTAATTAGCAAAAGTCAAAGTTAATGGTTTGTTGATAGCGTGAATTGGATCTTAAAGTGTTACCACTGCATTTTTGTGAGCCAGCAAAAGGGTAAATAGAGAATAGAGCTGACATCTTAAAAAATAAGAAGAAACTATGAGTTGTTCATGGTGATGGTAATAAATCGTCTTATTTTTAATGTACTGTTTGTATGAGAGCAATGGATTTTGAGAACCAGCAGGGTGGTTATTGTTTGATTGAATGCAATGCATTTTGTGAGTCAACACAGGTAGTTGACTACAATAGATAATGCTGATGATGTCATCGATTGTGTGATGTAATGATGTAGCTTATTTTTAAATGTACTTTCTTCATGATTGCAGTGCATTTTGTGAGCCAACCCCGAGGTAGTTTTTGTTTGTTTGACTGCATCGGCATTGTGAATGCATTGTGAACCAACATGGGTAGTTAGAGGATAATGCTGATGATGTCATCAGTGGTGTAACGATAATGGCGGTGCAATAAATCAGCTTACATTGTAATGTACTTTTTGGATAGCCGCAATGTACTACCTTGTTCTGGTATAAAACAGCAATTTAAAACTTCTCAGTACATTTCCCCTGCTGATGACAGTGGTGACAGCTGGAGGCAGAGGCATCAGTAGCTATGGGCTATTTTGTCTCTCTGCCAGAGTCTAGAGCGCTTTTCCAAACAGTGGACCCACTGTGCTGGATTCGCAGGCTGCACGCTCACATACGCACACACACGTTTATTAGAGATGGAATGTCATGTCACCAAACTGTTTGTGTGTGTGGTATGTGAAGAGGGTTTATAATTTTTCAAAGTAGGTCTCATTTTTGGAGTAGGCTTTATGCAAATCATATGGCATGTTTATCCCTGACCCATAGAATCAATATGGAACAGGGAACAGCTATATAGTCTGGTTATATTAAATATAAAATTGAGCACAGCTGTAGTAAATATTGCTAATGTTTTACCCAATAAATTGCTACTATAAGGCATTATGTTATTATTTATTTATTTAAAGGGCATATAGGCTTTTGGTGTATACTGTATTTTACAACAACACTTTATGTAAAATTTCACCTTTGTGACTCCATAAACACAACATCTGTTCTTATACCAGGGTCAGAGACTTTCATGAATATGCATGCATTCTACAGATAAGCTGTTGTGAAATCCAGAAGTAACCTTCCTGCAAACTCTTTAATGAATTGCAAAGTTTGAAGTCTTTGGTATAGATTTTGTTTCTAGGCAGTTGGTTGAATTATCTAGTCTGTTTTCCATGTCATTGATCATAGTCACAAATCAGAATGAATGCATCTCAGAGTTGCACACTAATATGGCAAGTCATAAAAATAAAGGAGTTAAGTGGGTCCAGATAGGAGGAGAGACTCTTGAACCATCAGTGCTTTTGGATGACTGATGATATGACACTTGCAAAAATACCATGGAGACCTTTTCAAAATTCAAAATTGCCAAAACAATCTATTGGCTTGGGCAGACAGACTTTATCAGTCTGTCCAAAGGAGCTCTTGAAAGGGCAGAGAGGAGGGATATAGTGAAGGAACGAGAGAGAGAGAGCAGATGTTTGGTCACTGGGAGGTTGCTCGGTCTCAAGGCTACGTTGAGCTGCAGAGAGAAACTAAAGGAATTAGCAAACATCGTTAACTGAGAGATAATTATTACCAGGAATCAGGGGTCTTCTGTAGTTTGATGTTTTTACATTTCAGCAAATTTCTGTAACATTATAAAATCATTCTGTTCTGTAACAAGGCAAAAAATACTGTAATATGAATTCCTTAGGGATATTTATTTATATTATAATGGACATAATATTTTGCAGAAAGAATAAATAGAAATGAGCTTTTATTTCTGTATTTATTTTTCATCAAAATGTTGGTATTAGCTAATACAGCGAGGAGAAATTGAAAAACAATAATACTAAATAAAGTTACTGCATTTTGCTGCTATGACCATTTATTTCAACAACTATTAAAGGTTAGAATAATCTTTTTTTTTTTACACATATGTAAGGGACACAAATACACTTTGGTTTGTAGAATGTCCCTCTACTCTGTTTCTTTCATATACACACTTTCTCCTAGGTTCTCTTTGAATTAGGCATAAGGAAATTTGTCATCAGCCAATTTCCTTGGTTCACCCTGAATAGCTCAAAACATTTTGAACTCTAACACAATTTCATCCTTCTCCATTTCCTCCAGGACAAATAAAATAGAAGGAAAAAAGACTTTGTCACCTCTCAGTACATTTTGTCTGACATGCACAGGACCTTTCTAGTTGTTCCGTGAAGGAAGGTTGACAATTTATGGTAAGCATTAATATTTATTGTATTTAAAGTCAAATAAAGTCCCTTACTCACCATAAACCAACATTAAGATCTCTCATAAGTCCCACGCTGTTCAAGTTCATAGATAACCACGGCCCTGTCATTCCATAATTGGCAAAAATGAGGGCAGAAATGGGCTGAATCTGCACAATGGCTCAACAGTTCCGGCGCTCACCTCATTCAAATGGAAGCAGCACAGCTTCGACCCATTAGTGTCACCGCAGGGATCTAAGGCACATTATAAGGCTGTCCGAAAAATTCACAGTACAGAAAGTGTTCCTTATAATTTTGACAGTTCAAAGGGCAAGCACGGGGCAAGGGACGAGCTGATTGCTTCCTGGAGAATGAATTTCCACGCTTTCTCTGCCTCTGAAGTCTTCAGTTATCCTCTTAACTCAGGAGCCGGTGCCTGGGGCCTCACCGCAGAGGTGATGTTCAAGGGTAACCCCTATTATAACTTAATCTGCTAATATACGTCTTCAGAATGACTGGATGCTGATAGACAATCTCAAAGCAGTGTAAATGGACAAATGAGTAAATGTGTGACATGCTGGACTTTTAAGTCATTGACAAACCAAAATGGACTTTATTTACTTTACTTGAACACCAGGGGAATAAAGTGGGTCCAAATGAAGATGAAGGTGACGGATGTGGCTCTGTTAGGGTTGTTCTGCTGTAGTGCTTACTTTCATTGTGCCCTTTCTCAGAGAGCAAGATTAATGTTTGAGACATGCTTGAATAGTACAAGTGAGTAAAGTGGCAGTGATCTCCCAGCGCCTCTCATACACGAGCACTTAATCACTATTCTGACCTTGATCGATTTTTTTGTTGGAAGCTTATATGCTGTATTTTAATACACATCTATCCATCTATCCATCTATTGCTCTAACTATCATTCTGCCATTCTGTGCATCTGTAAAACTATGATTGTGTTGGCATTACATTGTGAAACACGCTTGGTATTTGGATTCTAGGGGTCTGTTTGTGGTCTGTCAGGGAGAGGTCGATATACATCTGCTACATTCCCAAAGCAAAACATCTTAAAGGTCTACGCTGTGTTTACCAAATCTAAAAATGAAATGGAGCTTAACTGTGAGACAACCTAGTATAGATCACAAGTGTCATTTTGTGCTTCTGATGTTCATTTGATGTTCATCTTTTGAAGTTTGGCGCACTGCTGATGGTTTAGAAGAATGTTTTGAGAGTTCTATCGACAGAATCTGTAGCATGTTGTTTACCACAGAAAAGAAAAAGAGAAAAAGTCTCTGCCTCCAGTTTGTGCATTTAAAACAGAACTCTCTGGTAAGGTATTCCAGAGGGTTCAGAAGCAGATGTGTGAGAATTTTATTATTTTGTATTAATTTTACATTACATTTAAATGTGACTAAATCTTTCATATCAATTTCTAGTTATGCAATCTAATAATTATGCGAAGGTTTTAAATAAACTTATAATAGCAAATCATTACTGTGAATTATAAACTCTTATTGTGGTTTTCTGAAGTTTTATTGTTGTATTCTGAGACACAGACAACTTCCATAAATTTTCGTTCACATATCGAGGGAAAGTCAATTGGTTTACCACCTTTATATGGTCACCGCAGTAGTTATAAATTTTAACTTCGCACAAACTACATTGGTCAGCAGTTCTATCACACTAGTTTTATGTATGTTAAAGTTTTGTGGTCCTGCTTTCGAAACAGTATTTCAGTGTTTTTGTGATGCAGTACCTTCCATTGTTCATAACTGTTGTTAGAAATTGAGGAGCTCTACAAATCAGAATTATTTTATGTGGTGTATTTGACATAAATGCGGTTAATGGACCTCGAGTTGAGATTTGAGTCTGGAGCATTCCTTTAATTAACTATAATGTTATGTAATACATAAACTGTATTTGTATTGTGCTAATCTGAGGCCAAAGGTCCAAAATGCTGTACTTATATTAACAATGTGTAAAGCATTAGCATGTACAATGAACAGCAGCTGTGTGAATATCTGTTGTTGTGAAAAGGGCTCATTACTCTCCTTCCCTATTTACTGAAGTATCATCAGCTTTGCCTCGTGGTCATGCCAAAAGCACTATTTCTCAGCCCCCTCACCTATTATATTTTTGAACATATTAAGTCACATCAGCACCCATAATGGGCTTAAAACAGCCATTGTTTACCTCGAATCAGCCATGTCAAATTTCCATGTTTGATTTCCCTAATACCTCTTAATAATGAATTATTTCATTTATTATTTTTCTCTTTTTAATTAAAGGATGGTTTAGCTAGAGAATTACCAGTGGAAGAGAAACGCTTGCCAAATTAGACTCTGAAGCCAAATCGAGTATGATTTTTCCAAAAGTTCATGTAAGAGCATTGACAGTACAAATGCTTTCAAAAGACTGCAGTCAGAAATGTTTGTCCTTATAAATAAGCATGATTACTATTAAGAATTGTGGTAAACAGATGGGAAAGTTTCTATTTTCAAACCACCGGCTCTCTTGTGGACTCACTGTCAGCAAACAGCTGATGTAGCAGAGCTATATTGCTTACAATATAAGTTAGCTAATAGTGGCCTTGTAACTGCTGCAATATGATATTATTAGCCATAATTAGACAGTAACCTTGTGGTGCTTGGAGTGGGTATGTTAATTATGTACAGCTGAGATTTCTTTATTTGTACTGAGTAAATAGTACTAATCGAAGCCAGTACCAAACTCTTGCATTAAGTGCTCTCAAAATCTTTCAAGACAAAAAAACTGAAAGTGATTCTGCCCTTTTCACTGAAATTAAACAACAGAAAAGCAGAAAACAGAGAATGCAGAGGATGAGAGGAAAAAATATGAGCCAAGGGCAATTATTTGAAGTTACCTCCATCCGTTCGTCTCGTTTCCTTTCATCTGAACAGAAGGAGGTAAGGCCAAGTACAGGAGCTAAAATGGAAAATGTGCCTAATTAGTTATTTTCTGGCCTTAGATATAGTCTAATTGGTGGACCATTATGAAATTTTCCTGGCTGGCATTTAAAGACCCAAAAAGCACATTTATCACTGGATGCTCATGTATTGCACTCTGAGTTCTTTTTTGGATTGTACCCATTATGTGGTATTTTTGTCTTGTTCTTTTTTTTTTTTTTTTTTTTTTCAGTGAAACATTTAGACATCCTCAAAACAAGATAAATTTACAAGAAAAAACAAAGTTGTTCATGATAATATGACTTGTTTTTGGAGAATGCATTGTTTTTATTCCTTTTAAATATATGTTTTTTTTTTATCCTAAAAGAATGTGGTATATTGAACAACAAAAAAGTAAACATACTTCAATATTCTTTACCTAAATGCATACATACATACAGTGCACAGCATAAATGAGTGCACCCCTTCTACAAACTTAACAAATTAACAGCAATAACTCTTTACTTGGATGACATGTTAGGGTTCTTTGGAGATATAATGTTGCAACAAGCCTGCTTGAGCAATTACCAAAGAAGAATGTGAAAATTATTCAGCAAAATAAGATTTTCTTATCAAAGTGATAAAATGTTGAGTTGCAAAA